>JAYESA010000002.1:186939585-187192085 GCA_036927795.1 Iris macrosiphon | reverse complement strand
TCTTTAACACTCAGCTTCTAACTCTTCACCATACCCTCTCCTACCCTCTCTAAATCCTAGCTCTCATTTCCTTTCATAACTTACAAACCCTATAAATCAAGGCAAGTCCTCCTACTCTTTGTACAAGTCTCCTTTTTGTAAAAAATTTATATTATTTTTTTAATTTTTATTGTTCAAACGGTTTATTCTAGATAAATTTTGAGATTAATATATGTGGTTTAGAACATATTTCTATGATTTTTTCGTTAATATGACACACCCGTAGGAGGCTTGGACATGAAATAGATTTAGATTCATATGTGCTGAATTTGTTCCTACGATGCCGTATTTTTCAGAGTCAGTTTTCATCTATTAAACCCGGTCAAACTTTAATTATGTCTAAACGTAAATCTTTGTAAATTCTATAAGCTTTCTAACTGTATACGATATAGTTTTGATTTATATGATAGGAGTTATGATTCATGCAATATAGGTATTGAATCCTGGAATCGAAATTTGGAACCTATGTACACATTTTTGTGTAGGTCAGATTTGACCTATTAAACTTATTCAAAACCAGGATATGTTTAAAAAAATATCATTGCAAATTTGATAATATTTCCAACCATATATGATATAATATCATTCGGGTGTATATAATAGGAGTTATTTGCTGTATACCATCAACGTAAAATTTTGGAAACAAAATCTGGGATATTTTATATCTTATTTCGTAGACCAGTTTTGACCTATTAAACTTTGTCAAAATTTAATTATGTCTAAATAGAAATTGAAAAGGATTCGATAAGCTTTCCAAAGGTATAAAGTTTGTTGGTATTTAGATTCATATGATAGGAGTTATGCTTTGTATAACGTAGGGTATATATTTTGGAATTTTTGTGCAATTTAGTTTTGTGCTTCTATGCATTTACTATCTATCCTATTAATTGCGTGTGTCTGGGGTAGAGTTGTGTAGAAGCCTAAAAATACTACATGTCATATAGAGCTCATGTCACATAAAACATGATAGATACGGCCAGACAGAAGCCGCATAATAGCCTTCATGCGGCCTGAACAATCAAGTCGTAGAGAAGCCACATGCGGCCTGATCAACTGAGTCCTAGAGAAGCCGTATAGTATACTATATGCGACCTGAACAACCACAGAATAGGGAGGCTGCATAAGGACCCCTGACACAAATTTTGATGTCTGTCAGAGGCTCTGACACATCACTCATCACTCTGAGATGCTTCGAGACTCGTAAAAGACGATGCCTCAGAAGAAGACAACAGGTCACATCAGCACATTAATTACTTCGATAAAAGTGGCATGCCTCGTGTTCCCTCGTATGCGGCTACAAGACCCATGCGATATCGCAAACATGCGGCCCGAGTGTCCATTCGATCAAGGCCCAAATGAGAGCAAGTATGCGGCTACATGACCCATGCGGCCAGAGGGTCCAGTCGACTAAGGCCCAAACGAGAGCACGTATGCGGCTACATGACCCATGCAACCTCGCCAATATGCGACCTAGTTGTTATGCGGCCTCCAGCTCATAAGATCTTCTCATTATAACTGCAGAGATCTTTGCACAGTTGGTGTTGACTATGTGTCCAGCTGACCAAGTCACGTCCACAACGGGTTGATAACAACCCTGAGATCTCATCAACAACGTATCCCAACCAAGACCACGTAGAAATCTGCCCATGGCATGCGACAACAGTTTCAACCGCATTCTATTGAAGGACCTTATGCCACCACCAAACAGAGGCATATGCGGTACCTATAGCCCATCAGCACGATGGCTATAAATAGGAGCAACTAGAACGTTCTAAAGGTTAATTTTTCTACTTCAGAGAGAGACCAGACCAAGGACCCGGCTGGATATCTGCAGATTTACACTCGAACAAGAGAGAAAAGCTTATGTATCAAATTATCCATGGAGTAAAGAGAGTTGCTACACTCTTAACTCTCCATCGTCACCCCCCAGAAAATAAATTTGTACTTAGATCGTCTTCTAGGACTTCTCTGTACTTTTTTTTTAGTTTGTTAATTAAATTCAGTTCTTCCAGTTCTCTTTTTGATTTAAATGGCAAACACGATGGCGACTCTGCTGGGGACATCCTTCTTCTCTGTTGAGAAGTCGATGACGCAGTCTGATATGGTTAAGCTCGACTCGACGCAAAAGATGCTAGTAGTCCACTTCGACCAGTAAATGTTCAAGGAAATGATCTCGAAATAAAGTGCTAATCTTTCGCCAATGATAGCCAAACCCAAGAAGACCCGCAGAACATGGGTGGCCAAGGTTGTTGTGCCTCACCCAGCTACAGAGAAGACGCTTCCCGCCTCTTACTCTGTTGCCAATAACGATCGTCGGACGAACACCCAGAACGTCCACGTCTATGCGACATCTAGGGCTGACACGGAAACTGTTCAGCACCTAGACTCTTAAAGAGGAAAATACTACGATGACAGACGTTTTGGTGCTGAGGCAGCTTCTATGAGGCCAAGTAGGAGGCCGCATAAGACTGTCCATGCGGCATCAACTCATAGCCGTAGACAGACAACTGCATGCGGTCCTGATAGTAACAGAACCTCTGTTTTCGACCGTATCTCATGCGGAGCAGATCCTATGCGACCAACTGAGAATGGTAAAAACCTAAATCTGGAGTCTTGATACTATGTTCCTGCGGTTACTAAGCTGAAGAAGTCTAGGGCAGTGTAAGCCCGTCAAGCTCAAGCAACTGCACATATAACCGACCGCTAACAGACACATCTAACTATTACGCGAGCCTCTGACAGAAAGTTGTACATGACTGAACCATGCGTCTGGACCACATGGACCAATGGACGGGGTCCATCTAAAGAGTCTTCCATCGGTACCTCGGGGCAAGTTCGTGTGCGAACCCCGGACCAGGGAGCAAATACAATACCTGCGCATCCGTGTGCCCGGGATATCCGGACTCACAAAGAGGATGCAAAGAAAAAACACCCTTCACATGATTTACGTGACGTGATTACTCACAAGCCCAAAACAAGAAAAACAGCTACGGCGTACGACACGCCCTCTCCAAGGCACAGCTGCGCCAACATTATTATCAATTGTTGCTGCAATAAAGCGGCAGTACCCACAGATTGGTAGTCGGCCTTCCAGCGACTGCAGCAGAAAGAACCTACCCAACAACAACCCGGAGATCAGGTGCAAGTACTAGAGGAGGAGGAGTTGCCCTTCGCCTCATGCTACTCAACTGGAAAGCTTCCCGTCACCAAGGAAAGAAAGAAATCAGATACCTCCAGTCCATCGCTCTCTACCAGTACGTTGTGAAGGCGACTACCAGGAGGGCTGACAACGGCACTTGCGGAAGGCATCTTCCAGGACACCCGCTCATGGAAGAAGCTGTCAGCCCCTGGGGGTAGTTCTTCCTCAGAATCCCTAGGACTGGCCCAAGTTGGGGGTAGTGTCCACCTGGACGTACGCAACATCCCGGCGTTCCGAGGAGACAACGATTTCCAAGGAACGGACTCTGAGAGGGTAGCTAATCCCACCAAAATGACATAATTTTCTACGCTAGGGGTAGTATACCCTCTAAATCCGAGGAGGACACAACGTCACATGTCCTCCTTAAAAGACTACTCACTACAAGGGTCTGAGACGGTGAGCACGGCCTCCACTGCCTCGTCCGTTTCTTTCCGTGTAAGGACTATATAGATGGCTGGAGACGACTATGAAGGCCCCAGTGATCGGAAGTGCCTCGAGATTCTCGAGTCCATGATGCATACAATGAGTGCCATAATGCAGACTCTGACCCAGGAAATACTGGAGACTAAGGCAAATATGGTCATGCCACCCTCAGGGCCCGTAGTAACTCTGTAAGCCGGGAGTAGCAATCTCCTGGTGATCCATACCAACCCGTCATACCGTGAGGACAGTGATTCCCAAGAACCAGACAATAACATGTCTTGGGGTAGTCTCCCTCGACAAGACAGAGCGGCATCCAAAGCTGGGGGTGGAATTCCCTCCGAGTCTTAAAATGATACAAAATTACCGGTCTTTCCTAAGGACCGTACGACTCAGGAACCGGAAGCCCCAAAGCCAAATAAAACTTTCTCCTTCGATGATGATGACACCATTGAAATATTTAATATACTGATAGAGGGAAATAAACTTTGGCTACCCAACATCAGATGCCCTGAAGAGGCTGACAAGATCGATGACCCAAAATATTTTCTCTTTTATCGGTACATTCATCATCCAAACAGAGACTGCTCTGTGTTGAAGAGATGTATCTAGTAATTGATTGATTCCAATGAGCTCACCCTCGACTTCGAGGATAAGACGGTCATTATGAACATATTATCCCTCCAATTTGGCAACTTTCCACCGATGGAAGCCCAAGACAGAGTGGTCCCAGTCCTAAAGGCAACTCTAAAGGTGATCAACCTTCCACCAGCTCACGACTAAGCAGCCAGGCTGACACCTCTCACTACACCTAGGGGCAAAATCATGTGGGTCCACCTGGATCTTGTCCCAGACTTAACGCAGCAAGCAGCGCATTCCGCCGTCAGGCCTAAAATACGAAAAAATAAGTCTCGCCGCATGGTTTCTTCCACCACTGAGGAGGCCTGGGCAAGGGAAACCAGGTGGGCCTTGCCAACCAGCAGGATTCTAAAGCGCCCAACATCAGAGCGCCTTCAACGACTAGGTCAAATGGGAAGCAATACAGGCCGGGCTACAGGATCCTTTCCTTAGAAAGTACAAATTATAGACTTCGGATGTTCAGCGCAGCTCAACAAGTGTCCCTGTGAAGAAAAGCTAAGTCTCATATGACTCATCAGCAATGTAGCATGATATGTAATGCTCCATTGTACGCATTCGAGCAAGTCTTTAGCGCAAGGATGTAACATACTTCATGTGCACACAATAGTACGTCTCGTTGTAACAAATCCTTGCGGACAACAGACAGTGTTTTCCTGCGCAATATACATGAATGCACATCAAGCGGTGATCCTCGATGTGGTAGACAATCGTGCACACGTGACAGTGATCCTGCGCGCACAACTCAGCCAACTCCCTCGTGTATACGTGATAGTGTTCCTATGCACAGAGCTCCTTATTTGGCGTAGGCTAAGTCATCAACAATATTCAACGCAACAAATGATAATCTACCTCAGTTCCATCATTACAGCCAACAATCACTCCATCTCATGTCAAAAATGGGATATGAACTCCAAAAAGCTGAAAGTCTGAACTTTGGCGAAGGATGGCGTACTCCTTTACCATCTGACAGTTATTTCAACAGCACTCGCAGAGGGCTACGATATGGAGATGCTTGTATGCGCCATGACTCACAAGGCGGTCAACAAATTACAACATAAATAGAAGGGCCCGTTCATGGTGACAATCGTATTTTCCAACAGCGCATACCAACTAGTGAAATCCAACGGTGACTTGCTCATGATGACTATCAACGGCAAGTTTCCCAAAAAAAAGTACTGCGTCTAAACTAGACTTGTACTCCCCTCATCCCCAATAGGACAACCCAGATGTATAAATCAACTCTTGGTTCTTCATCCCCAGCAGGTGCCTATGTGCAATATTTTTTTCTTCATTACAATTTTTTGTAAAACTCGTCATCTGTATCCAGGATTCCTAGATACGCAACGGATGATGGATCCCCAAAGTCTCTCCAGCGGAGCAGTCCTCAGGTCCACTTGCACACTCCCGTAGTAACCACTCAAAAACCAACCTCGTTAGACGCTAGCCATGTTCATATTAACTCTGAGCTATCGCCCACCAACCTCCCCAGCGGAGCAATCCTCAGGTATATCCATACTCCCGGATAGACCACACTCAGCAAATTACTCCTCAGTGAGTTTCTCGGATATTTGTTCACGTTCATATTACCTCTGAACTGTTGTCCTAATATTTATCCCCGGCTGAGTTCTCATATCCAAGTGACCTCTGAGCAAACCCCCCAGGTTTTGGATATCGATCATCACGTTCATATTACCTCTGATATCGGTTGTCATCCACACTTATCACCCGTACTCACCAAGGTATACCAGTAGTGTTAAGTCTACAAAAACTGTCACATCCATATTATCTCTGGCATGGCTTGTCTCAAACCTATTACTTGCACTAACATGCACAAAAAGTAATGGATTCACAAAATCTATCACGTCCATATTACCTCTAATAAGGTTTATTTTGAATCTATTACTTGTACCACAAGTGCGCAAAAGGGTAATAGGTCTACCAAAGATCCTCCAGCGGGATGTGCTTACTATCAAAAAAACCTATCACATCCATATTACCTCTTATAGGATTTATTTTGAATATATTACTTACACCCCAAGTGCGCAAAAGGGTAATAGGTCTATCAAAGATCATCCAGCGGGATGTCCTTACTATTCACAAAATCTATCACGTCTATATTACCTCTGAAAGGGATTGTTCTCGAATTTATTATTTGCACTTAACGTTCGTAACAAATAATAAGTCCACCAAAAATATCCCAGCTGGATGTCCTCAGGATCGTACCTAACCTCTCGGTATGGCTATTGATCAGCTCACATCTATGTCACCTCTGAGTTATCATCCTCCTCCGAGAGTCTTCCATGTCCAAGTGGCCTCTGAGCAAACCTCTCCCTACGACTATCACCAGTCTTCAACTCAACTTATCACCGACTCTTAAACTCAAGTGCGCCAACAGTGTTAAGTCTACCAAACTTGCCATGACCATACCACCTCTGGCAAGGCCTATTTCAAACTTATTACTTGCACCCTAGTACGCAAGAAGTAATAAGTCCACCAAAGATCCCCCAGCGAGATATCTTTAAAAGCTACGGTATTGTACTACGTTCATATTACCTCTACTATGATACCTAAAGCTAACACAAATGAATTACAAAAACATATAACTTTTATTTTTTTTCGCCAAGAAAGATTGAAAGCAAAACTATATTTCAGGAAATTATCAAGATCCCAAGCCCGAGGGTAAAATAAAGGTACAAAAAGGAAAAGAAAACTACTAGTACTATGAGTCAGAGTACAACTCTGCTATCCACTCATGGAGACAAGCAATGTGGCCATCCTGGCACCTCCGAGCCCGGAGCTCAACTTCTTCGGCCATAACCTCCAGATCCTCGTAGCAAGTGTAGGACTCATGTCTGTCCTCTAGATATTGTACTAGAACCTCAATGACATCCGTGTTCGGCGTTGTTTGGCTCGCCTCAGTACGGATGGCCTTATTTTTCCACTGATCCTCCCGCAACCTATTTCATGTTGCATCAACCTTAATCTGGAGCCGTCTAATTTGCTCGGTCAGGTCCTTTTGTCGAGAAAGGCACTCCTCTCTAAGATCGCCCAGTCGGTCATGCCTCGCCCATAAAATTTGGTTATCACACTGCAGGCGATCCATAGACGAAGAAAATAAGGTCTTCTCTATATCTACCTTATTTGTGAACTCGTTATATTCATGAGAGATCAACATTCCCATGTCCGTCTGCTGATATTACTGCAGCTCTGTTAGGCATTTCTCTACCTCCTGCAGTTTATGGCCCAAAAAGTTGGCCATATAATCAAAACCAGGGATACCCCTCAGAGAATGGACCTGGCCCTCAGCAAAGTATATTTTCCAAATGAAAGATTTATTGCGCTCCAATACACCCTTGATCCCCTTCTTCAAGAACATATAGAAGCTTCGGATAGAAAGTTTGAGTCAAGGGCAGCATGATTGAAGAAGAGGCCACAGGCGCAGCAGGCGGCACAACGGTGATCAAGCAACCAGCTGTAAGCCAATCTTTCATGGACGCACAAAGAGCTTGGATGCCCGGTAATAGAGCCGTAGATGCCAGAGTATTGCCAAGACTGGGAACAGAAGTAACGGGGTGCCTCGCCATATCGGCTCCCTCCAGTGCGGCATCCTTAGATCGTGTCACGACGGCTTCGGGAGGTGACACAGCAAACTCAAGAGGGGGAACAACCTCATCACGATGGTTTACCATCCCACTATCCAGAGAAGTTTCAGCCATGGAGTCTCCGGCAACGACAGCTGGAGGAACAACTGCCGCACCGAAAGAACCTGCAATATCTGAGGGGTCCTGGACAGACCCCGCAAGGTGTCCCCCACCACCAGAATAGCAGAGAGAGACACAGACTTCCTCCAAACAAGACCACCACCTTGTTCTTCTTTGACATCTTCCTCGACGTCCATATCCATAGTCTGCAAGGGAGAGATAGGGTCTGCGGAACCAGAGCAACCAAAAATTAGCTTCACTCGAAGAATCGAGAGTTGAAGCCAGAGAATCTGATCTTTCGTCAAATTATAAAATAATATACCAGATGGAGGCGGCGTAGGTTGTGAATCATCCAGCGCTGTCATAGCCGTCCCCATGGCTTCTATGTCGTCCATAGATAAGTGCTCCAAAGGGGTATAAGGTTGCTCCGCCAAAACCGCATCCAAGCCCTGAGCCCCAAAAGCCTCAGGTACTGGTTCTGAGACACCTACATCGAACTCCGGGGAAGATTTCTCTTTCTGTTCGTCATAGGAAACCACCAAAACGGTTGTCCACCGGGGACGACCCCTTTTCTCTTGTGTCTGTAAATATCCAAACAGATCATAAGAGAGATAGTTATAAAGAGGACCAGGAAGAATCAAACTAAGAGAATTTACAGATACCGCCATAGTATCTAAATTGGGTCCTGCTTCAGGAACCATTAGTGCAAGGGGTCATACCTCTCCGCTTGCGGTCCCCTTCACAGGGGGCTTATTCTTTGCCGCTGGTCTCGTCTTTGGGACCATATTGGTCATCGCCTTCTTAGAGTAGCAAGCATGCTGGGTCCCGACCTTTATTTTGCGCTTCACAACCGAAATATCATCAGAAGGAGACATTATCTTTCCTCCACCGGTTGATGTGTCCAACTCCATAAGCAGGGGCCTAGCAACCCCCTTACCCTTCTTGGGCATTCTATGACCCTTTTCTTTGGGAGGCATCATCATGGTGCCCTCGATATAACTCATCTCCGAGGCAAAGTTAGGCGGCAGGGCGTTGGTCATAGAATAATACTTAGCCGCCGTATATAGTATTCTTGGCACGACCCCGACTGTTGGCAATTGGAACTGAACTTTCGTGCAGGTTGCATTATAGTAACTCCAGGCCTTGGCTCCATCAAGCAAGCTGCTATTGTATCCAAGGGAAGGACTCGGGTGGTCCAATAAAAGCTGTGCATAGCCAAATTATGGGCAAACCAGCTGGGCAAGTAGGGCTCCACGAAAATAATAGCCTTATTCTGGTGCACCAGGTAGAAGGGACGGATGGCTTGGAGCCAGCAAAAGAGCCTTCCAGACAGACTTCGAGGCCCGTCATCATAGTGAACGATGTTTCGTTCATCTTCGGTAAACTCTGGATCGGACGTGAAGAAGGTCCATCCATTCATGAATGAGAGCTCCCTCCTACCAACAGGGACGATATCACATCTCCACTTTATCAGCCGATACTTATGGATCAGGGCGTCAGCAGCCACCATATCGTCGTTAGTCCTGGTGTGAGCACCCTGATTTTTTTTCCATAGGGTTAGTTCGGTTAATAAAAAAAATATTTTTATATTTATTCGATAATTTAATCAAAATTTGGAAACCAACCTCCATGATTTTAAGATCTTGATTGCAATACTAGCTTTTTTCTTCCAACCAACTTAGCATGCTCGACTTAGACGAGTCAAATTAGGCTCCTGCTATGACTGTCCCTCATAAATTCACAATTCCATGCCTTATTTTGGTCGCACAACTTTCGTGACACAATTACAAAAAAATGATGATTAATTAACCATTTTGTTGTGGTGTACGATTTTAACACACCACACCAACCCATTGCTCCCAACTAAATCTATGCTATGAGCCTAATTGGCCCTATTACACACATGACACTCGAGTTGCGTTATTCGAACCCCCTGCATGCTCCCAATTTAATATTAAGTAGAAAATAGAATTTATGGATTTATTTAATTATTTTAATATTTATTAATATTTATTAAATATCTTTTTAATTAATATAAATTTAGTTGTAAATTATTGTTGGAGGAAATATAAATTTTCTAGAATTTTTCCAAGTGCCTAACTTTTTTTTGGGATTTTATACATATAACTATTGATAAATAAAGTAAAATAAAATAAAATAAAATAAAATAAAATAAAAAGAAATAAAAAATAAACCTAAACCCATTAACCCTAACCCTACGAGTTAACACTAAATCCAAACCCAAACCTAAACTTTAACACCTCCCCCTCCCCACGTACAGGAACCCCCCTCCAATATAAATATGTATCAAACCGAAAACCCTAATCCACGCCTACACCACCTATACCATCACCCACGTCGGACCCCGACCACCGCCGAAGTGTCGCCCGCACTGCCGACCGCCGCGCTTCAGCAGCGCCGGAGCCGCCGCAGATCCCCCCCACCCCGCGCGCACGCGCACCGCCGTGCGGCCCCCTTCGCACAGAGCTTTCGCCCTCCTCGCTTATCCGTTTTACATCCCGTCTTCGCTGGTATGTTCACAATCTAATACTTTAGGATTTCCTTCAAGTGGAACGAATTTAGGCACCCGGGTTTGATCAAAAAATCGACCGAAAGTTAGCCGAAAACTGTTCAACAACGGTTCAAAAATTCAGTCCAAGTACCCATGTTCATGTCCAATTTTCTACTATCTCATTAATTATTTTCAAAATATAATTAAAGGAACTTCTTCACAATATAACCAATATTTTTACTATTCTTTTAGTTTTTATTAGTTTGCTATAATGGTTAAATTAATCTGGTTCCAAAACGACCAAAAACTTGTTTTAAAATACCCAAAATCTCGTGATACGGGATTCGTCCTGCCAAATGAGGCAACTTTGTCATATGCGAGTTGCACCAAAAGGCACATAACATAAACGCAAACGTGTGGGCTTTTGCGGAACTTGATTTGGGTGTGCGTGCACATCGAAATCAACGCGTATCCGTCAAAAAGTACTGTATCGACCTATTCTGACACTCGCCATAACTTCGTGTGTACTCGTCGATTTGACGAAACTTGTGACAATGGATTGGCAGCATTATGCTGGTCCTGTGACCTACGTTTGGTTCAAATCGGAGAACATTGATAAAATATCGTTTTATGGGCCCTACGGTTCTACATGACGGACGATTTCGTGATCGGCTCATCGAAATCCAGTTCTGGATATTCCGTTGAGTTCGTGCTATTATTTTGGACTCGTAGAAACTAAGTTTAATGAATGTGGAGAACTAAGTCTTTGACATATTTTTTTGGTGCGAAGTGGGCCACATGTGGACCCCGCTTTGACCAAAAACTGTCAATCTTGTCCCTGTAATCAAATTGGACTTATGGGTAGTCAATCCTAGCTATTTCAACTATTATGAAAATATTGGTAATGGTTGTTTTAGCATCCGGAGGTGTACGTGCAGATTCCACTTTTCCATGAGCAGTTGATGGAGTTCAGAACCCAGGCAAGTGTACCTTGCAAAACCTGCAGAGATCCTGTTATATTATTTGCTTTTGTTCTTCTTATGTATATATATATATATATATATATATATATATATATATATATATATATATATATATATATATACTCTTGTGATATGCCAGTTCAACCTAGGACCGTGAGACGTTGCTTAGAGTCCGAATAAGATTCTGGTGTCGACGCCGTACGCGAAGTCGTGCAACGTCACTTAGAGAGTTGATTCCACGATCCTATTTTTACGTTCTTGCTTTACCAAGTACGCCATACCGTAGGACACTTGACACTATTTTATGTGACAGAATCTTTCTTGAGTTATTTATAGTGATTTTGTATAGGCTTACAGGATTTATGACATGAGACTTGCATATTACATGGATATTATTATGACTCGTTGTACTAGCTAGAGGTCATGATCTTGCGTGTTATAGACATGAGACGTCGTAGACATGAGATATGAGGTTACATTGGGTGGGGAGAGACACATAGGCTACAGGATAATTATTTCTATATATACTACTGGAGGTGCCTTAGACTCTGTCTCAGATCTTTGGCACATATACTAGAGTCTTGATACTACTTGCTGCTATGGACACCCCGACGCAGAGCCTGTAGTGGTCTCAGCCTAAGTACTAGTGATGCTCTCATTTTGCATTTTACTTAGCTGGTTATATAGCTTGCCCTGATGATCTATTTATATTTACTTGTTGTAATTTATTTGGCTTGAGTGTTTATTGTACCTTGCTATGTCCCCTGAGGACCTGGATCCAGATTATGTTCCCAGGTGTAGACGGGGAGAGCTATCCCGAGGTTTATGGGGCAGGTGCTACTATTAGAGACATACAGGTTGGAGAGGACGAGGTTATTCCATAGGACTTCTCTTGAGCACACAATATTCTCACAATTCATTTATTATGCTTATTGTTCTTAGATATTTGATCTTTTAGTGACTTATGGATATTGTACTTGGAGTTATATTTTCTTTCCATTTTAATGACTGGTTGTTCCCCATGACATTATTTATATTACTTTGATTGGACAGATCATTTTATATTATTGTGACTGGACTTGTCTCTTTGTGATTTTGTTTCTTATTGTGGATGAGATTAGATATATAGACTGTGACAGGTATTTGTAGACCATTTTATATGTATTACAGCTTAAGTGTACTCTAACCGGTCCATTAAATCGGGTTTGCCCATTGGCGTTGTGCTGCTGGCCATTGCCAGGTGGCTAGTCCCTTGGTATTTTGGGACTGGGGCGTGACATAGTTTTTGTGGCGGCCCATGCAGGTCTACGAATATATTTCTTTGGTTTCAACTAAGGGACCGAGCAAGCCTGCGATTAGGATAAGAATAAATTTACAGGATCTCATCCATATGTTGACACGTTCTTGACCTCTATATCAGACTCAAATAAATTCTTTGACTTGCATTATGCTTGATTCAACTATTCGACCCTACACTAATCCCGACAGAAGAATAGAAGATGGAGAAATTCTTTGACGGACTGAGCTTTAAACTACCGAGACAGATTGGCTCCGTTGCACCTACTTCTTATACGAATATCCTTGTAGCAGCTCGACGCGTAGAGCGCATCCAGAGGAGGGATTCCAACCAGAAGAGACCGTACGCATTAATACCAGCTCGAGCACCACACGGGGAGCCTACAAAGTGACCCCAGATGAATCCACCCCAGAGAACAGCATCACGAGCCCCATTCCTTCATACTTGTCACTACTGTGGCAAGGTAGGCCATATTGAGAGGGAGTGCAGACGCAAATTGGGATTATGTTTAGCTTGTGGATCCAGTCAGCATTCAGCCAAGGATTATCCTGAGCGCCGGAGAGAAACACCAATGCTTCACCGACTAGCTTTACCTGCACCGGAGCTGTCACGCCCCAATCTCCCGCAAGCTCAATAGTCCCCGCTGAACGTGAAATCACCACGTTGTAGCTCTCCCGCGGGACAATCGTTCTAATCGGGACGTGATGCCGTACGAGCCTGGAGTTGCGCTCGTACAAGGCGATATTGTCAAACACCAAATATTATCATTGAATCAACCAAGTTGCAGCGGAAGTCAAGTATTGTGTACCAAGCACACATCAGAGTAATACGCAGCGAAGCTCACGATAGGGTCCAAATAAAATGCCCCGAGGCAATGCCACAAAGGCGATGCCACGAAGACGATGAAATGCTCTTGCTCTTTTCTCTAGCCCACAAAGGTACTTACAGTTCATACATCTTGTCCCGTATATCCAAGCAGTGCCACTACGCCTGTGTACCTAAAATATTGCCCACAAACGTGGGTCAGTATACAACCGTACTGGTGAGCGGGGTAACCCACTCGTCTAAGCCGACACTAAGTAAAAATAGTGAATGCAACAGTTATATGGTGATCTTTCTAGTTTGAATCCTAGATTTATTTCATGGCATATGGATGACATGTTAAGGAAAGCTGTAAAGCAGTTTAAGCATGCAAGCATTCAATCTCAAACCAAGCGACAAGCATTTATATATATCTGACCCGTCTAACTCAATGACATCGCTTGCACGATAACATATCGAACCATCAGTCTCGCCTCAATAATCCATCCTCAACCAACAGTTTATATCCCAATCTCGAGTGCACACTCTTGCCGAGGTAAGGTGGCCGCGCCTACACGAAAGCCAAACCAACAAAAGAAAAGTAAGCCAACTCTTATTTATATGAAGTCACTGGCAAAGCCATAAAGGACAAAATCCAAGCATTAACGGTGCGCCCTATCAGCCCGGGTAGCGAGCCCTGCTGGAGGTCCCGTAATGCATCGTGACTAGCACTGTGACTAGCACGAATCAATATTTCCCTCCGGGTCGATACGGTCCCAGTGCCCCGGGAAGCCGTTTCTAGGAAATGTCAAACCCTGTGTACACAGGTTGTCCGTGACATGCAGAAAGTAGGTATGACGAGAGGATCGAACATTCTCACCCCACCAAGCGATCCTAGACTCGTTCAACCGATATCCAACCGAAGCATCCATAACCATTCTTCCAACATATCCAACCAAGGAGTCCAAATCTCGACCTCAATATATATATCCCAAGGCACCAAAATACCCATATGCACAATCTCTCAAGTTGTGCCCAAGTTATGCATACTTTTTACATTGCCGCTAACCAACACAGTGTTTCACATTGGGTGCAATACCCCACACTCCGAATAATCCTATGGCACAATGCCCCAACGGTGGCACAATACCCTTGTCGATGCAGTTGTTCGGTTTCGAACCACAACTGCTCGCTTTGCAAGACAAAGCGACCCAGTGATACTCGTGTACGGATGCACGCTCGCTCGCCCGAATTCTCGATATTTCTATTGTGTCATTCCAACTTGTATAATTCCAACCGTCCAAGTATAATCCCAATTATCCAACCGACTGCCTCAAGTGTATAAGCCAACTATCGTACCAACTATCCAACGCGTAAATCATATCAAGCCATAATCCTACCAAGCTAACGACGTACACTCTATGCATGCCTTAGTGTAGTGATTTCCATTGTTTCAGCCCAAGTGTTCAAGCCTTTTACGTGTTTCCCATATTATTAGGCATGAAGGAGTAGAGGAGAAGGGAAAGAGCCCACTCACTATGATTGATCCCATTAGGCATCCTGTCCTGCCGATACGACCAATCCTTTGGACCCGTGGTCCGATGCAAGCGCGATCTACTCAACTGGTATGACCGTGCGAGCAGGCCGTGCTCTCCAAATCATTCGACCGATCGGATTAAGGAAGACGGCATTATCGCTTCCATTCAACTATTCAGTACTGTTCGGAATGAACATCTGATTTCCATCGAACCCGCTAGCCATCTGCACATTGAAACCAACTCGATTAATCCTTCTTCCCAAAATCCAATATTTTAAATGTAACCAGCATTTGATTATTTAATCTGACTCAGCGTAACGCTCCGAGCGGTTGTGGGGCATTACAGGAGCCAGTCCAGCAGCCACATCGACTAGCTTATCCAGCACCAGGAGCATCACAGGTAGAATATGGAGGATTCATACTACCAGCACCGGGAGGATATCAGTCGAGGCCACCCTTGGCACCACAGGCAGCACTCTTCCAGCAGGCCCAGCAACAGCAGAGGGCACCACCATAGGGACGTGGACAGGCTTTTGCGATGACAATGGAGGAGGCACAGACTCGAGGAATAACGAATATGGGTAAGAATTAGTTTTATCATAGCCAGCTTTTGTAACGAAATTCCTAGTAATACTTTAGCATGTGCTTGTTAGTTTTATTTCCTAGTCTATACCTAGTATTATGTTAGCATGAACTTGTTAGTCTAGATTAGTAATATGTAAGTGGTACCCAAGTTTTCAGAAGCTGTAGTTGATCATCACTCTAATCAGACTCCTTTACTCTTGAGTTATTCATCTCTCATTGCCTAGAAGAAGTTTTTATTGCTTTCCTACGTGTTCTGTATAAACAAAAACCTCACCCTTCCTCTCAATTTTTTTTCTTGTTCATGGTCCTTTATCCTTTGTGTCGTGCTTCAACTAATGTCATACAACCGCGTCATCTCTTCTGGAGCAAATCTTTCCTGACTGATTACGTTTCATTTTTCATAATTGCGAGGACACAATTCTTTTAAGGTAGATAGATTGTGAGCACCCTAATTTTTTATAGGGTTACTTCGGTAATTAATATATTTTTTATTTTTATATTTATTCGATAATTTAATCGAACTTTGAAAACCAACCCCCATGATATTAAGATCTTGAGTGCAATACTACCATTTTTCTTCCAACCAATCTAGCATGATCGACTTAGATGAGTCAAATTAGGCTCTTGCCATGACTGTCCCTCACAAATTCATAATTTCAAGCCTTGTTTTGGTCGCACAACTTTCGCGACACAATTACGAGAAAACGAGGATTAATTAACCATTTTGTCATGGAGTACGATTTTAATACAACACACCAACCCATTGCTCCCAACTAAATTTATGCCATGATCCTAATTGGTCCTATTACGCACATGACACTCGAGTTGCATTATTCGAACCCCCTGCATGCTTCCAATTTAATATTAAGTAGAAAATAGAATTTATAGATTTATTTAATTATTTTAATATCTATTAATATTTAGTAAATACCTTTTTAATTAATATAAATTTGGTTGTAAATTATTGTTGGAGAAAATTTAAATTTTCTAGAATTTTTTCAAGTGCCTAAATATTTTTGGAGATTTTATACATATAACTATTGATAAATAAAACAAAAGAAAAGAAATAGAAATAGAAATAGAAATAAACCCAAACCCAAACCCAAACCAATTAACCCTAACCCTACCCGTTAATACTAAACCCAAACCCAAACCTAAACAAAAAAAAATTCCTCCCCACGTACAGGAACCCCCCTCATATATATATATATATATATATGTATCAAACCTAAAACACTAACCCTAACCCATGCCTACATTACCTATACCATCACCCACATCGGACCTCGACCACCGCCGCAGTGTCGCCCGCACCGCGACCGCCGTCGTGCTTCTGCAGCGTCGGAGCCACCGCAGATCCCCCACCCCCCCGCGCGCACGCGCACCGCCGTGCGCCCCCCTTTGTGCAGAGCTTCCACCCTTCTCGCTCGTCCGTTTTGTACCCCATCTTCGCTGGTATGTTCATAAACTAACCCTTAGGATTTTCTTCAAGTGGAACAAATTTAGGCACCCGGATTTGATCGAAAAATCGACCGGAAGTTGGCAAAAAAACTGTTCAACAACAGTTCAAAAAATTTATTCCAAATACCCATGTTCATGTCCAATTTTCTACCATCTCGTTAATTATTTTCAAAATATAATTAAGGAACTTATTCATAATATAACCAAGATTTTTGTTGTTCTTTTAGTTTTTATTAGTTTGCTATAATGGTTAAATTATTCTGGTTCCAAAACGACAAAAAACTTATTTTTAAATATCCAAAATCTCGCGATGCGGGGTACGTTCCGCCAAACGACTCGACTTTATCGTGTGCGAGTTATACCAAAACACGCGTAACGTAAAGGCGGACGTGTGGGCTTTCACAGAATTTGATTTAGATGTGCGTGCACACCAGAATCAACACGTATCCATCAAAAAGCACCGTATCGGCCTGTTCTGACACTTGCCATAACTTTGTGTGTACTCGTCGATTCATAATAAAACTTGTACCTTTGGATTCACAGTGTTACGCTGGTCTTGTGACCCATGTTTGGTTCGAATCAGAGAACATTGACGAAATACTGTTTCGTAGGCCCTACGGTTCTACATGACGGACGATTTCGTGATCGGCTCATCGGAATACAGTTCTGAATATTCTGTTGGGTTTGTGCCATCGTTTTGGACTCGTAGACACTAAGTTTGACAATTTTGGAGAACTTTGTCTCTGGCACATTTTTGGGTGCGAAGTGGGCCACATGTGGACCCCGCTTTGACCAAAAACTGTCAATCATGCCCATGTGCCCAAATTGGACTTATGGGTAGTCAATCCTAGCTATTTCAACTATTCTGAAAATATTGGTGATGTTTGTTTCAGCATTCGGAGGTGTACGTGCAGATTTCACTTTTGTAGGAGCAGTTGACGGAGTTCAGAACCCAGGCAAGTGTACCTTGCCAAACCTGCAAAGATCCTGTTATATTATTTGTTTGTGTTCTTTCTATGTATATATACTCTTATGATGTGTCTATTCAACCTAGGACTGTGAGACATTGCTTAGCGTCCGAACAAGATTCGGGTGTCGACGCCGTACGCGGAGTCGTGCAATGTCACTTAGAGAGTTGATTCCACGATCCTACTTTTACGTGCTTGCTTTACCAAGTACGCCATATCGTAGGATACTTGACACTATTTCATGTGACAGAATATTTCTTGAGTTATTCATGGTGATTCTGTATAGGCTTACAGGATTCGTGACATAAGACTTGCATATTACATGGATATTATTATGACTCGTTGTACTAGCTAGAGGTCATGATCTTGTGTGTTATAGACATGAGATATCGTGGACATGAGACATGAAGTTACATTGGGTGGAGAGAGACACACAGGCTACAGGCTGATTATTTCTATATATACTACTGGAGGTGCCTTAGACTCTGTCTCAGATCTTTGGCACATATACTGGAGTCTTGATACTACTTGCTGCTATGGGCTCCTCGACACAGAGCCTTTAGTAGTCTCAGCCTAAGTACTAGTGATGCTCTCATTTTGTATTTCACTTAGTTGGTTATATAGCTTGCCCTGAGGAACTATTTATATTTACTTGCTGTATTTCATTTGGTTTGAGTATTTATTGTACCTTGCTATGTCCCCTGAGGACCTGGATCCGGATTATGTCCCCAGGTGTAGATGAGGAGAGCTATCCCAAGGTTTACGGGGCAGGTGCTACTATTGGAGACTTACATGATGCAGAGGACGAGGTTATTCTAGATGACTTCTCTTGAGCACACAGTATTCTCACCATTCAATTATTATGCTTATTGTTCTTAGATATTTGATCTTGTAGTGACTTCTGGATATTGCACTTGGAGTTATATTTTCTTTCCATTTTGATGACAGGTTGTTCCCCGTGACATTATTTATATTTCTTTGATTGGACAGATCATTTTATATTATTGTGACTGGACTTGTATCTTTATGATTTTATTTCTTATTGTGGATGAGATTAGATATATAGACTGTGATATGTATTTGTAGACCATTTTATATGTATTACAGCTTAAGTGCACTCTAACGGGTCCATTAAACCGGGTTTGTCCATTGGAGTTGTGCTGTTGGCCATTGCTACGTGGCTAGTCCTTTGATATTTTGGGACTGGGGTGTGACACCCGGGGATCATCAAAGACCCGTGATGCAAGAGCAGTCACTCCATCAAGTAATGGTAGGGAAGCTCAATTCGGTTGAAGTAACCTCTACCAGGATGATCTTCAAACTTTGCAGCAAAGGTACAAAGGCCGCGATAGATGTAACACACCATGGCAGGTAGGAGGGCCGGCTTGTAGCCGAAGGACAACTTTACAGCCGGTAAAATGAGGGTGTGACTGTTCCACTATGTCGTGCCAGACCCGCCGAGGACTACGCAATTGTGCAACCAGAGCATCAGATAGCCCACCAACACAGCCTTCGAGGACAACTTGTGGGTTCCATCTTCGCTGGTATGTTCACAACCTCTCTCTTTATTTTCTTTTAAATAGTTTTATTTATTTTCTTTCATGTTGATCACAAATCGTAATCCAAAATCAAGAAAAACTTGATTTCTGGATTATTCAAAACAGTCCCAACACCTCATTTTCCAAAGTCGTTTTCATTCAAACCAGTGAACAAAAACTTGAATTTCCTTTTCTAAATTAAAGACAACATAATCGAGTTTTAATCCCTTTAAATATTTTAATTTATTTTATTTTATATCGTTGTTAATTCAGCATTGAAATTGACCAAAATCTTGGTTTCAAAAATCCAAAATCTCGCGATACGGTATGCGTCCCGCCAAACGAGGCGACTTCTTCGCATGCGGATTGAACCGAATAGTGTATAACGTAAACGTGGACGTGTGAGCTTTCGTGGAACTTAATTTGGACGTGCATGCATACCGGAATCAATGCGTATCCATCAAAAAATATCATATCGGCCTATTCTGATACCTTATTATAACTTTGTGTGTGCTTATCGTTTCGAAACAAAACTTGTGCCATTGTATTCGCAGCATTACGCTGGTCCTGTGACCCAAGTTTGGTTCGATTTTGAGAACATGGACGAAACGTAATTTTGTAGGCATTACGGTTCCACTAGACGGGCGATTTCTTGATCGGCTTATCGGAATCCAGTTCTGGATATTCTGTTGGATTTCTATCATCGTTCTGGACCCGTAGAAACTAAGTTTGACAAATTTGAAGAACTTATCTTTGGCACATTTTTTAGTGCAAAGTGGGCCACATGTGGACCCCACTTTGACCCAAAACTGTCAATTTTGTCCATGTGTATAAATTGGACTTATGGGTAGTCAATTCTAGCTATTTCTTATATTTTGGAAATGTTGGTAATGTCTGTTGCAGCATTCCGAGACGTTCATGCAAATATTATCTTTTCAGAAGTAGTTGACGCATTGAGCTCGCCATTTGGACGTTGCCATATCCAGAATTCATACAAGTGTATCTTTCCATGATGTATCACAGTTCCTTGCCTTAATTATCTTATTTAGTTATTATAGTTATTTGATATAGTTGATGTGTGTGTTTACCCTATGGCCGTGAGACGTTGCTTAGCATCCGAACAAGCTTCGGGTATCGACGTCATACGCAGAGTCGTGTAACGTCACTTAGAGAGTTGATTCCATGATCCTATTTTTACGTGCTTGATTTACCAAGTACGTCAGACCGTAGGACACTTGACACTATTTTATGTGAGAGAATCCTTCTTGAGGTATTCATGGTGATTCTGTATAGGATTACAGGATTCGTGATATGAGATTTGTATATTATATACATATATTATTAAGACTCGTTGTACTAGCTAGAGGTCCCGATCTTGCGTGTTATGGCATGAGACGTCATGGACATGAGATGCGAGGTTACATTGGGTGGGAACAGACACACCATACTATAGGCTGATTATATATATATACTATGTTAGTGGAAGTGCCTTAGATTTTATCCCAGATCTTTGGCATATTTACTGGCACTACGAGATATTACTTGCTGCTATGGGCTCCCCGATACAGAGCCTGTAGTGGTTTCAGCCTGAGTACGAGTGATATTCTCATGTGCATATTACTTTGATGGTTACAGTAGTTTACCCTTGAGTATGTGGCATTATACTGTTTTACTTTGGCATGTTGTTTCTTTTACCTTGTTAAGTCCCTCTGAGGACCTGGTCCCTTGCAAGTTTTACAGCATAGACCGTTGTTAAGCCTGCCTGAAATTGCTGATTTTGGTTGCTTTTCTATGTGGGTATTGGTACTAGGAACTTATATCATTTCTACCAGAGTTATGTTATTCATTTATATTATTGATTCACCTGCTGATGTAGCCTAGTTTTTATATACTCATATTTCTTTCTCGAGTCTATTCGAGCTTGTGTGTTACTGGACGGCCGACTTTAGCACATGTAGCTCATTCTTGTTGTATTATGTTCATTGTGGATTGTGGCATAGATATTTATATTTACTGGATTATCTAGATAGTGACCATTATAATACAGCTTATACATATTCGAGTCAGACCAGAGTCTGGTCGAATATGTAGTTGGCATATTACGTATTCTTAGTCTTATGTATTTTGGGACTGGGGCGTGACAATTTTATTTAATAGACTTGAGTATTAATTTTTAAATCATTCTTTTAGATATATGACCCTTTGTCGTGGCTTGGATATTTTAAGCATTGTACAACATTTTTCTTCTAACAAAATTTATATTATTAATCTTGATTGAGTCTAATATAGTTGGAACATAGATGTTGCATTTATTTGATCTCCCTTATGCTTCAAAAAATATATATATTGACGAACGTCTATAATTATGGTTACCATAAAATTGCCTCATTTTGACTAGAACTTGACTCAAACCCAACCCAAACATATGTTGGCATGTAGTACACCCAAATATATATATATATATATATATATATATATATATATATATATATATATATATATATATATATATATAATATTTATATTAATTTATTTTAATTTATAGGAGTTTTATCTATAGAAAGTGGTATATGTGGCATCCTAGTTGGCAAATAACTACTTAACCAATTTTCTAACTAACCAACCAACAACCAAACCTTATCTAATTACAATCCAACAATCAACTTTTTTCTCAAACTTGCGGCCAAGAGCAGCCCCCCTTGTGGACGACCCCGACTAGCAATAGAAAATCCCCTCCTAAGTTTAATCCTATCCAAAAGGCATATATATATATATATATATAAAACAAACCCTAACCCTAACAATTATCTTCCCCCTCTTGTGACCGACCCCTCCCCTCTCTCCAACATGTAAGAGCAGCCCCCCTTGTCATCTACCCCTCACAACATCATCTCCTTCATCAAAAACTCTCTCATTTCTTATAGAAGCTCCACTTTTTATCATCCTTCCACCAAACTCTACCAAACAACCATAAAGGCTCCACCATTGCCATCAAAACCATCAAGATCCTATTACCATCATCATCAACCCATCAAGAAGGGAGAAGCAAGGCAAGCACAAGCAAGAAGGTGCGTACTTAAACAAGAAGGGGCACTGTCATCCAAACCTTCAAAGCTTTCGGATAACGATTTGAACTATCCATATCAAATCTCCATGTCATGAATCTCTTAGGTTTATCTAAATTTAATAATCTAGAACCCTCCCTTACCATTTTTCTAACACAAAAATATATGAGAACCTCCATGTTAGATCGATGATAAATTGGATAACGGTAGGGCTAGTTTCAGACTTTATGACACGATTCTTGGAGAATTTGTGGCTAATTTTTAAAACTAAATTTAAAGGTTCTTATTTACTATAAAATAAGTATTTTAGAATTATTTTATGATATTTTTATCATATTTTTGAACCCTAAAAATAAGGGCCACCAGCCTATGTTTCGGTTGACTTTATGACATTGTTTTGCTAGTAAATAGAGGTTATTTTGGAAGAAATAAAAATATAATTATTTCCTATGATTAAAATATAGTAAAATATGATATTAAATGACTTTTAACGTATATAATCCATATCCACGGACTGGCAATGCTCCGAACAAGTTTCGGACAAAACTAGTCAACCGATCGTAGCCCTAATCTTGAAATAGGCCTATTTTGTCTAATCTGGAATTTATTGCTAAAAATTGATATAAATCATGTTTAAAATCTGTATTTATAATTTATTTTTATATCCTTTAATTGGAGACTTAGTCTTAAATTTTGAAAGTCAGAAACTACGAAACTAGATTCCGATAACCTGTAAAAGTAAGCAAAGTTGTTAGAAATAATAACGGGCTTGGTTATGCATGACATTGAATAAATTATATAATTAAGTTATAATTACAAGAATTTATGATTGTAGCCTTAAGCGTATTAATTTATTAATAGGTCAATTGAATCCCGAAGGAGTGGACGAGGGATTATCTTTACCACCATTGACTGCAGAACCAGGCAAGTGTACATTGCCAAGATATTTACAGTTCTAAATTATTTATTTAATATTATTTATGCATTAGATATTATATTTGTGTGGCTTGGTTGATGTACTTGTTGAGCCTAGGGCCGTCATACAATACTTTGTGTCCGAACAAGATTCGGGTATCGACATCCTCTGCGGAGTCGAGTAACGTAGTCAGAGAGTCATATTTACGAATCCATGTTGGTGCAAATATTATTTGCACATCCAACCATAGGACATTGGACAAGATATTCATGTGACAGATTCTTTCTGGACTTGTTCGTAGTACTTGGACTCTGGATAGGACTACATGATGCATGATATATGGATGATTATAGTGATACATAGTGACTAAGACTTGTGCTGATAGTTAGAGGTCATGAGCTTGCGTGTCTTGATTGAGACGTGAGGTTACATTGGGTAGGAGAGCCTTCACCATGATATGGACATATTTAACTTATTACTATTTATTATGTATTAGGCTTTAGGTTCCCTATGCGGAATCTAAGGTATTATATATATACAGCTTCCTCCTGGTTCTCCCACACGGAGCCTTGAGTATACTATTAGATTATGAAAGTGTCCCTTGAGATCTTTCATGAGTACCAGCCCGGGGTATGATACCATACTCTCATTTGCATATTACATAGTCGATCGTAGTAGCTTTCTCCATTTTCATAACATTATACTGTTTACTTCTGGCTTGAGTGTTTATTGTACCTTTCTATGTCCCCTGAGGACCTGGATATGGATTATATCCTCAAGTATAGTCGAGGAGGTATACCTTGCGGTTTATGGGTCAGGAGCTGATATCGGAACAGTACCAACAGCCGAGGACGAGGTAGTACTAGAGGACTTCTCTTGAGTTCTCAGATTCTCTTTATGTATGATGCCTTGTGATTCTTAGATATGGAATTGGATATTATGACTATAGGACATGTGTATTTGCATATTTTCCTCTCTCATTATTTTGATATGGGTTGTTCCCCATAATATTTATTTATTATATTGTGATAGACAGTTTCATTTATTGTATTAAAGGTTGAAACTGGATTATCATCTTCCCTCTTATTTATGAATTGGTGGATGAGATTAGATACATAGACTATGACATATATTATAGACCATTGTAGTATTATTACAACTTAAGTGCACTCTAAATGGTCCATTAAATTGGGTTTTCCTATTGGAGTTGTGCTGCTGGCCATTGCCACGAGGCTAGTCCATTAGTATTTTTGGACTGGGCGTGACATAGTTTTTATGGTGGCCCATGGAGGTCCATATGAATATATTGCTTCAGTTTTAACTAAGGGACTGAGCAAGCCTGCAATTAGGATATGATAAACTTATAGGATCTCATCTACAAGTTGACACGTTCTTGACCTTTATATCGAATTCGAATTTAATCTCTTGACTTGTATCATGCTTTGTTTCGTCTGTGTGGTCCTCATAATTACTTGTGTATAGAGTATTGGATCCATGAGCCAGCGACGAGACTCCCGCGGGTACACCACCAGGTGCTGTGGTTACTTACGACAATAGGGTAACACCAGGGGGTAGAGATCCATCCACTCTATAAAGCAACCCCGTAGATCAGCCCGCCTCGAGGTTCTGGAGAGACGATATTCCACCACCACCGTAATTCACTCCCCCTATACCACCTCTACCAGCTTTCCTCCCAGGGCAGACTATGGACAGACATCATTTATTCCAGGTATTCTATGAAATGATGCAAGTCCAACAGCAGGTTCAACAAGAGGCCCAACAACGCCAGGCAGAGAACTTGAGGGAGAGTATAGTGACAGCACTGGAGTAGGCAACCCCACCAGTTAGACAACCATCGACGGGATCCATCTCGGACTTCCGCCAAATAAAGCCACGTACCTTCGGTCAAGGAGGAGCCCACTGAAGTTCATGAGTGGCTAACAAACATCCAACACCAATTGGAAATAGCTGAGCTTCAGAGGGAGCGCTGGATGACTGCCGTCGGGATGCAGCTGACGGATAATGCACATCACTGGTGGCTCTCTGAAGAGAAATGACTTGGGCCAGACCGAGTTACTTGGGAGGAGTTCTATAGACTCTTCCAGGAGATGTATATTCTATCTATTGCTCGAGCGAAACTTCAAGAAAAGTTCAATCGCTTTACTCAGGGCAATATGAAAGTGGAAGAGTACAATGCGGAGTTTATACGGTTGATCCGCTTCGCACCTACGCTAATCCCGACAAAAGAAGAAAATATGGAGAGATTCTTTGACGGACTGAGGTTTGAGTTACAAAGACAGATTGTCTCTGTTGTACCCACTTCTTATATGGACGTCCTTGCTGCAGCTCGACACATAGAACGCATCCACATAAGGGAGTCCAGCCTGAAGCGCCCATATATAGCCCCAGCTCGAGTACTACAGGGAGGTCTAGTGAAGCGACCTCCGATGCCTCAGCCACAGCGAGCAGTACTACTACCAGCGGCTATCATATTTGTACCAAAGAAGGATGAGACGGTATACTTGTACATTAATTACAGAGCACTAATTATTGTAACAATCAAGAACATGTATCCTTTACCATGCAATGATAATCTGTTCGATCAATTGAGTGGTGCTTGTGTATTCTCAAAAATCGATCTCAGATCCGGCTAACATCAGATCAAGGTGCGGAAGAAAGATATACCAAAAACAGCCTTCGGCCATTATGAGTTCTTAGTTATGCCATTTGGTTTAATTAATGCGCCAGCTATATTTATGAGCTTAATAAACAAGGTCTTCCACCAGTACTTGGATAAGTTTATGGTTGTATTTATAGATGACATCTTGTATGCTCCAAAAACCACAAAGAACACGAGGAGCATCTTAGAATCGTATTGGAGACGCTGAGGTAGGAGATGATGTACGCCAAGCTCAGCAAATGTGAGTTCTGCTTGGACATAGTACCTTTTCTTCGACACATAATTTCAGGTGAAGGACTTTCAGTTGATCCGAAGAAGGTTGCAGCCATTGAGACATGGCCTACACCTACATCAGTTACAGAGGTTAGGAGTTTTCTCGGACTTGTCGGATATTGTCGGAGGTTCGTGGAGAACTTCTCGAGGATTGCAGAGCCTATGATGCGGTTGAAACGTAAGGACCAGAAGTTTGTCTGAGCAGAGGAGTGTCAGAAGGTCTTTGAAGAGTTGAAGATACGGTTAACGACTGCATCGGTCTTGACCCTTCCTTCAGGATCGGAAGGATTTATAGTATATAGTAATACGTCAGGTAGTGGATTGGGATGTGTTTTGATGCAACATGGCAAATTTATCACTTAGGCATCGAGACAACTGAAGATGCATGAGAAAAATTACTCGATGCACGATCTTGAGCTAGCTATAATAATTTTTGCATTAAAGATATGGAGGCACTATCTTTATGGAGAGCAAGTGGAGATTTTTACTGATCGCAAGAGTTTAAAGTATGTCTACACTCAGAAGGAGCTCAACTTGAGTCTGAGATGATGGTTAGAGTTGATGGTTGATTACGATATGGATTTTTAGTACCATCTGGGCAAGGCAAACATCATAGAAGATGCACTCAACAGAAAGTCCACGGCTTATTTCTTGATGACACATCCCCAGCTATTAGAGGATCTTTGGAGAAATTGGGATCGAGGATATTCTGCCATGACGGAGTGGATAGTTTACTAACCTTGAGTTTCATTCTTCACTAGTTGAGAAGATCAAGGCGGCTTTGCCGATAGATGTTAGTTTTTAGAGACTTAGAGAGAGAACTGAAGCTGGTATATAGACAAAACTTCGGATCCATGAGGACAGGACATTGGGGAGCGGGGATCGCCTATACGTTCTGAATGGAGAGTTGAGACAGGAGTTGATGAAGGGGGCACATAGCTCTATATACTCTATTCATCCGGGAGGTATGAAGATATACCTATGACTTGAGGCAGTAGTACTGGTGGCATGGGATGAAGAGAGATCGCATGGTTCATGACAAAATATTTGGTCTTTCAACAAGTTAAGGCCGAGCATCAGAGCACCGCGGGTATGTTACAGCCACTTCCTATCACCGAGTAGAAGTGGGAACATGTCACAGTGGATTTTGTTACAGGATTTCCAAGGAGCCATAGCGAGAAAGACATAGTTTGAGTTATTTTGGACTGTCTCACAAATTTGGCACATTTCTTGCCGTTCAGAGTCGGACAGTCCACCGAGATTCTAGCCAACATGTATATGCGATAGATTATGAGGTTGCATGGAGTGTCAGTTAGTATCGTGTCAGATCGAGACTCTAGATTCATATTCTACTTTTGGTGGAGTATGCAAGAGAGTCTAGACACTCAACTCAAGTTTAGCACTGCTTACCACCCACAGATAGATGGCTAGTCAGAGCGCACGATCCAGATTCTAGAGGATATATTATGATCTTGCATATTAGAATTTAGAGGGTCTTGGGAAAACTACTTGCATTAGCTATCAGGCGAGCATCCAGATGGCACATTTTGAGGCGTTGTACGGTAAGAAGTGCATGTCACCTATATGTTGGAGTGATGTGGGTGAACGACAGATACTCGGTCCAGAGTTGGTGATGCAGACAGTTGAGAAGGTGAAGCAAATCCAGAGCCATCTTCGTGCAGCTCAGGACAGACGGAAGCACAGGACAGACAGAAGCATTGGGCAGGCACGCATCGCCGATCTTTGGAGTTCAAGGAAGGAAAGCACATATTTTTGAGGATCTCACCTACTCGGGACACCATTAGATTCGGAAGAAGAGGCAAGCTGAGTCCAAGGTACACTGGGCCTTTTAATATCTTGGAATATATTGGTGAGGTGACATATCGTCTTGCATTACCTCCATCTCTAGAGGGAGTGCATGATGTATTCCATGTCTCACAGCTGAGGAGGTACGTGACCGATCCAAGTCACATAGTTAATCACTCTGAGTTTGTGGTAGGTCCGAGTTTGAGATATGAGGAGCAGCCCGTGGGGATACTGGATACTAGTAAGAAGATGCTGCGGGGTCAAGCGATCAGACTGGTTCGCGTAGCTTGGAAGCATCACTCTCCAGGTGAATCCACTTGGGAGAGAGAGGATATCGTACGACAGGGTTATCCTCACTTATTCGAGGATGCATGTATGGCCTCAGAACTGCCTTAGTTATTATATCCTTATAGCTTCATAGAGTAGCTTTATTCTTAATTGTAAGGACGTAATTCTTTTAAGGTGGGTAGATTGTAAGCCCTTCATTTTGAATAGGGTTATTTTGATATTTTTTAATTTATTTTAATAATTTTATTTAATAGACTAGAGTATTAATTTTTAAATCCTTCTTTTAGATATATGACCATTTGTCGTGGCTTAGATATTTTAAGTATTGTACAACCTTTCCCTTCTAACAAAATTTATATTATTAATCTTGATTGATTCTAATATATTTGGAACATGGATATTGTATTTATTTGATCTCCCCCATGCTTCAAAAAAAAGAATATTGACGAACATTTAGAATTACGGTTACCGTAAAATTGCCTCCTTTTGACTAGAATTGCCTCCTTTTGACTAGAACTTGACCCAAACCAAACTCAAACACATGTAAGCATATAGTGTACCCAAATACTCTATTTATATATATATATATATATTGTATTTCTATTTATATTAATTTATTTATATTTATAGAAGTTCTATCTATAGAAAGTGGTATATGTGGCATCCTAGTTGGCAAATAGCTACCTAACCAATTCCCTAACCAACTAACAACCAAACGTTATCCAATTACAACCCAACAACCAACTTCCCTCTCAAACTTCGGCCAAGAGCAACCCCTCCTTGTGGCCGACCCCTACTAGCAATAGAAAATCCCCTCCTAAGTTTAAACCTATCCAAAAGGCCTATATATATATATATATATATATATATATATATATATATATATATATATATATATATATATATATATATATATATATATATATATATATAAATGAATTTAAAGGTATTTATTTACTTTAAAATAAGTATTTTAGAATTACTTTATGATATTTTTATCATATTTTTGAACCCTAAAAATAAGGGCTACTACTAGCCTATGTTTCGGGTGACTTTATAACATTATTTTGCTAGTAAATAGAGGTTATTTTGGAAAAAATAAAAACGTAATTTTTTTGTGATTAAAATAGAATAAAATATGATATTAAATAAATTTTACTAGATATAACCCATACCCACGGACTGGCAATGCTCCGAACAAGTTTCGGACAAAACTAGTCAACCGATCGTAGCCCTAATCTTGAAATAGGCCTATTTTGTCAAATCTGAAATTTATTGATAAAAATTAATATAAATAATGTTTAAAATCTTGATTTTATGATTTATTATGATTTATGTTCATGTCATTTAATTTGGGACTTAGTCTTAAATTCTGGAAGTCAGAAACTACGAAACAAGGTTCCGATACCCTGTAAAAGTAAGCAAAGTTGTTAGAAATAATAACGGACTTGGTTATACATGTCATCGAATAAATTATATAATTAAGTTATAATTACAAGAATTCATGATTTGACCCTTAAGCGTATGAATTGCTTGATAGGTCAATTAAATCCCGAATGAGTGGACGCAGGATCATCTTTACCACCACTGACTACAGAACCAGACAAGTGTACCTTGCCAAGATGTTTACAGTTCTAAATTATTTATTTAATATTATTTATGTATTATATATTATATTTGTGTGGCTTGGTTGATGTACTTGTTGAGTCTAGGGCCGTCATACGATACTTTGTGTCCGAACAAGATTCGGGTACCGACATCCTCTGCGGAGTCGAGTAACGTAGTCAGAGAGTCATATTTACGAACCCATGTTGGTGCAAACATTATTTACACTTCCAACCATATGACACTAGACACGATATTCATGTGACAGATTCTTTCTCGACTTGTTCGTGGTACTTGGACTCTGGATAAGAATACATGATGCATGATATAAGGATGACTATAGTAATACATAGTGACTAAGACTTGTGCTAATAGTTAGAGGTCATGAGCTTGCGTGTCTTGATTGAGATGTGAGGTTACATTGGGTGGGGAGAGTCTTCATCGTGCTTTGGACATATTTTACTTATTACTATTTATTGTGTATTAGGCTTTAGGTTCCCTATGAGGAATCTAAGATATTATATATATATATATATATATATATATATATATATATATATATATATATATATATATATATATATATATATATATATATATATATATATATATATATATATATACAGCTTCCTTCTAGTTCCCCCACACGGAGCCTTAAGTGTACTATTAGATTAAGGAAGTGTCCCTTGAGATCTTTCGTAAGTACCAGCCTGGGGTATGATACCATACTATCATTTGCATATCACATAGTCGGTCGTAGTAGCTTTCCCCATTTTCATAACATTATATTGTATGCTTCTGGCTTGAGTGTTTATTGTACCTTGCTATGTCCCCTGAGGACCTGGATATGGATTATGTCCCCAGGTATAGACGATGAGGTTTACCCCGAGGTTTATGGGTCAGGAGCTAATATCGGAACAGTACCAGCAGCCGAGGATGAGGTGGTACCGGAGGACTTCTTTTAAGTTCTCAAATTCTCTTTATGTATGATGCCTTATGATTCTTAGATATGGCCTTAGATATTGTGACCATAGGACAGGTGTATTTGGATAATTTTCTCTCTCATTATTTTGATACGAGTTTTTCTCCATAATATTTATTTATTATATTGTGATAGACAATTTTTTTATTGTATTGAAGGTTGAGACTGGTTTATCATCTTGCCTCTTGTTTATGAATTTGGTGGATAAGATTGGATACATAGACTATGACATATATTGTAGACCATTGTAGTTGTATTACAGCTTAAGTGCATTCTAAAGGGTCCATTAAATTAGGTTTGCCCTTTGGAGTTGTGCTACTGGCCATTGCCACGAGGCTAGTCCCTTGATATTTTGGGACTGGGCATGACAGAACAAGATAGGAACCCACTCAATTAGTCTGGTGCTCCGCGTGATCACCATCCTCGGGAATGTACGGAAGATCCTCTGGCTCTGTTACCAGATCTGACCAAGCTAAACCAGTGGGGTCAGACCCCAAATAGCAAGTATCACAAACAAGACCAAACTATGAACTAAAATCAACAATATAACATAGAGCTACAATATCCTAAGCAACATGTAACTACCAGGAATAATGTAAGGTGCACCAACAAACAAGAAAATTAAAATGGAAAACATGTAAATAAAATTGTTTGGGTGACATGTACGTGATCATGCAAGGTGAATATATACGGGATCATGCAAGGTAAACATAGACATATAAGTAAACTGGGCACATGTAGCATATACAGTGAACCGGGCAAGAAAAGTAAACGAGAACATAGCTAGTATAATATCGGGATCATGGCAAGGAAACATGTAAGGAACTGTGCATATATAAAGTAAAAGGGCATACAAGACAATAGATCGGAGTGCACCGCGACGGGTCACTGTCAGGCAGGCAAGATAATATAAGAAAAGATAATACAAGGACTCCATCCATCAATCAAGGCCAAGCAAGAAGTAAGGCTTGCTACGTTAGCTAACTAGGGTTATCACAAGTCCTAATTACTAACAAGATACAATAATCAAGAATTTATATGGTTGCATGCCCTGCAGTCTATCCAAGCTATCCAAAAGAAACAAAGATGTACTGGTGCCCCACTCGACGGTGTGCTAGAAGTGTGCCCTACTCGACGGCAGGCTACAAATTTATTCTGGCTGACGACAAGATAACGGTATGGCATGCAACATAGAGATTCTCCCCTCCCGATGCTCTAATCATTTGAAACTAGTCATTATTAATCCTTAGCAGTTTGTTTCAGGATTTTGGATATGGCATTCTACAGAATCCATCCTCTACATGATGCTCCCTGCAGGGATGACTAGACAAGACAATATTTTTACAAGCACAAGCACAAGACTATACAGGAATACAACCAAACGGTTATAGTCAAGCCGAGCGTGTGCTATAATAAGCCACAACAAGTAATATACAAGTCAAGATTCAGGAGTGCACCACTGGATCACTATCAGGAATGGACAAGTCTGGACAGATGTATAATAGGTAGGTGTCCCTAAAGCTATACACGACAGGTGTATAATGGGTAGGTGGCCCCAAAATTATACATATGTCAAGTCAAGTATCAGGAGTGCACCACGACGGGTCACTATCAGGAATGTACATGACATGGTATAATGAGTAGGCACCCCAAACTATACATGAAGTCGGGCCTGGGTCGGGTAAACATAATAGATAAGTGGAACTGAGAAAACAAAAAAATATATATATGCAATATGTGCACAAGCGTCAAGCAAGAAAAGCCAAGAAAGTACAATAAAAAATAAAAGGTATGTAAAAGAGTACATGACCGGTATATCGTCGATATACTACAGTATATTGTCGGTATATCGTCCAAGAAAAATCTAGGAAGGCAAGAAGAACGAGTCAGGGCAATCGGTATGCCATTGGTATACTCTAGTATACCATCGGTATGCCGGACAAGAGATAGCAAAAATACAACAAGTTTTGGATTCCAACAAATCGATATACCGTCAGTATACTACAGTATATCGTCAGTATGTCGGTCTAAGTTACAACAGGTTCTAGGATTCCAAGTCGGGCCAAATTGGTATATCGTAGGTATACACCAGTGTACCGTCGGTATGGCAGTTCCGATAGGCAATTCTAGGGAAGTCAAATTAAGACGGTTATTTTGGAACCGAAATCACGTTCCAAAAGTTAACAAAAACTGGTCTAGCGAGATGTCAAGTCTAATGGAAAGTCTCATATAGCATATATACTAAGTTGCATGGCAAACACTCTGGTTATCGTTTTCGATACCGAGTTTGCTAACCAGTGAATATCAGGGTTTCTACAGAAAAGTCAAAATCAATCCCATACCAATTTCTGAAACAAGCCTATAGCGGGAAATCAATAGAGAAACTTATTTAATAAGCAATTTCCATGAAATTCTAAGCACAAAATATTAAGAAAAATGAATATGGCAATAAAGCACTTTTGTTCAAAAGTTTGGCAAGATGTACTTGCCTTAAGCCAAGCTCTCAGCCTTAACCTTCAACTCCACCACAAAGAGGGGTTCAAAAATCATACTCTTAGGTCTCAAGATCAAGCTCCTAACTTCCGCATAAAATGGAGAGAAAATGAAGAAGTGAAGAAAGAAAGAAAGAAAAGAGAGAGGAGAGAGAAAATTAATTCATATATATAAGAGGTGATTTAATCATGATCGTCCAATCTGCCTCGCCAGCGATCCAAGTCACGAGATTAAATCAATCTTGTCCACTCAAAACAAAACCAAGAAACTAATGGATAATAGAAAGTATCAAATACTATTCATGAAAATAACTCAAAAGCAAAACAAATATCTGCCGAATGGTATGTCGCCGATATGCCGGTCAAGTAGTAAAGTTTCAAATTTGAATTTTTTTTGAGATTCTACGAGATCCAACAAAACACGATATAAATACAATATAAAATACGTACCCATATACCAATACAGATACAATGAGGCGAGTCTCATACTTATTCAATTCGGTTCGATTTCGGTTTTAGCTAATTTTGGTTCGGTTGAAACAGAATACACCGAATGCTCACCCCTACTATAAACTGTTCTTCTACTCATGCATAAGGATAAAATTTAGTAATATTTTATTTTGAGCTTTTATGTGGAACACTACCAGAATAATTCAAATTAGCGACGCCTGAAAACGTCGCTAAATGGCCTAAAACGTCGCTAAAAAAATTAGCGACGTAATTAGCGATATTTTAATGAAGTCGCATTTAAGCTAGTCGCTGACAGGAAAAATGTCGCAAAATGCCACTATAGCAATATTTTCTAGCGACGTATTTTTATCGCTAATATTTTTCTTATTAGTGACGTTTAGTGACATATTTTGTGTCACTAAACATCGCTAATTTTTTTTCTGTTTAGCGATATTTTACAACACATTTAGCGGTATTTTATTGACCTGACAAATACTTCCATGTCAGCAATTTAGTGACATTTAGCGACGTATTCAGCGACTTATATAAACGTCGCTAAACGACGCTAAACGTCGCTAAATTTTCAGTAAACAAATAAAAAAAAGATTATAAAATGGTTTATGAACTAATCTTCCTGTAGTTTATGAATTCCCAATAAATAGACCCGGAGCAACCCTCCGTTGAATTCCTTGGGTTCGCCGACCCCTTCAGTAGAATACTCAACACCGGTAAATTAACATGCGTTTAATATGAATAAAATAAATACACAGACTTATAATAGTTTATAAAAATAGACAGACCTGGAGCAATCCTAAGCATGTTGCATACTAAGGTAGCCAAGGACTTGATAAAAATGTGTATCATTGGTAAAAATTTGTAGTTAATGGGAAGTAGTACATAATTCATGGATGGTTGTTTAGGTGAAGTCCATCTACATGGGGACTTGTACTGCTTGTAAACCCCCTCACCAAAAATAGATATTTTGTGTGTATTTTATATTATTATATTTATTATAGATATTAAATTTATTTAGAGTATTCTCATAGTTAATTAAAAAATAAATTTCTTGATATATTTACTTATATAAGTATTTATTTAGAATTATTTTAGGTTATTTTAGATTTTTGGAGATTTTTTTAGAATTTTTGGTAATTAAAACTTAGGAAACATAAATTTCTAGGACTTCTATGATTTACTATATGACCATACTTGCATGTTGTTTCTACCAAATATTTATTTTAGTTTAAAATATTTAAATATATTTTTTTGTAATTTATTTATAATTTTAAGAAATTTATTTAGATTTTTAAAATTATTTAGGATTTATTTGGATATATATAGTCTTAATATTAGATAGATGCTAATTTAGTGTTAATAGATATTAATAAAATTTTATAAAGTATTTGTATTATCTTTAATTATATTTAAGATTATAAATTATTGATATAAATTCAAACTCTATTTTAAATTAATTCAAATTCTGAACCTACTAGGAAAGCAACTTCATACATATCCTATCCTTATTTAAATTAATCATAATCCTATCCAAATTAACCAATCCTAGTCGTATTTAATTAAGTAGTGTCCACCATTATAAATACCTCATCCTTCATATTTTTCTTCCCAAAATTCCTCTCTTTTTCGTCCCAAAATAGTCAAAATTTGTCATAAATTCAGCCTCAGTTTCTACTAGTTATGACGAATTAAAAAGACGATATCTCCTAGCTTCGGACTCCAAATGCGCTCCAGTTTTTTTGTTAAAACTATATCAAGGTTAGTTTTCTGATTATATAATTTATTTTAATAATTTATGAACCTATTTTTCCAGAAAATTCTAAAAGTGCCAGCTGTCCGAAATCATACGCGTTTTGGTATTTTCGAGAATTATGAACCGTTTAAAGTTTCGGAAAGCTGACATGATAAACTTACAGAAAAGTATTTTTCCAGAATTTAAAATATAAGTTTATTTTACTGTAAAATTTGTGCAACGTAGACATAAATAGAAAATCACAAAAAACTATCAATCTGTGCGTCCTTATGGACATAACTCTTTACCGACTTATGATTGTCGATTCCAGTGTTCATGTAGCATTGAAATATATAGGATTCCACACACAAATCTAGGATTTGAATTGGTTGACTTTTTGGTCAACGGATTGCCTCGATTTGCGTGCCACGGATCACAAATCTTAAAGTTGACTTTCTTTGGACCAAAAATTAGAGCTTAACAATAAAATTAGATTATAATAAGATTAAAATACTAATTTAGGTTATTTTATTCAGAGTTAAAATAGATTAAAATAGCAAAAACTATTCACCCACTTTTGTAACCTAACTTGTTTAATTTATGTGACGGGTAGATCGGACGACGCCTTGAGTTGGGACTTTATCCTTTTCAGACCAGGCAAGATACCTTGCCAAATTGCTTACAGTATTTTGCATGCTTAGTATATTTTTGTATATTTATTGCATTTCTATTTATTGCATGTGTAGTTCCTTTTAGTCATTACTATATACTAGATATGTTGACACACACTTGACACTTAGTATCATAGAGGACAATCATTAGGCGTATGGGCTTTTAACCACTCTGGTAAACCATAGTAACTAGCACGCACTATGGTGGTCATGTCCGATGGTCGCTACCCCCGAGGTATGTCGATTGATGGAGTCCGAGGGTCACTACCCCAGAGGTATGTCGGCTGATGATGTCCATTGACGAGCGTATGAGTTGTGAGGATTAGATCGAGTAGCCTATCCTTGCCTATACGTCAAAAAGTTGTCCTCATTTGCATTCATATAGATTGTCTTGTACAGCGTACTTATTTATTTTCAAATTATATGCATGTTTACTGTTCAAATTGTCTCGCTTTTCTGTATTTTGTTACATCTCTCTGAGGACCTGGTCCTCTGCCAGATGTATCTGTTCTTGAGTATTTGCAGGAGCGCAGATTTGGATGGTTACATATGTTTCGAGGATATCTCCTCTCCAAGCCCCATGATTGTTAGCTGGTATTCTTATATTGTGTTTATTGTGTTGTACTTTTCCATTCGAGTTGGTAGTGGATTTATTTCCATCCAACTATCATCCTTAGATACTTATATTGAGATCTAGTTTTATAGATACTGGTTATTTATTTATATTTAATTTTCGTGGATGAGATTTAGATTATACTCTGTGACTTGTGACATATGTTTATACCACTTGTGGATTGATATTCATATTACAGCGTACGTGTAAATTTTGGTTTCCATATATTGGAGTTGCCATATCCATACGGCTGGCATGCTTACGTGTTCCTAGTCCTACGTATTTTGGGACTGGGGCGTGACATATTTTTGTGGTGGCCCATGCAGGTCGAGAGCATATTGTCTCGGTTATGTTACTATGCCGAGCAAGCCTGCGCATAAGATTAGAATATAGGATCTCATCCACTTATTTAATCACCGTCCTTGATTTTATTTTGCATTCTCATTTGATTGCTTGTATTGCATCTTGCTTGATCCATTCTCAACGTCAATCTTCTCTCGTGCTTGAAAGAGGTAGGAAAATGACTTGTACTAGGTATATACCCTCTAGTATTTAATAACACTATTAGTTAAATTATTGTAAGTTGGATAGTATGCCTCATAACCTAGTAACACATAGTCCTGCTGACCCATTAATGAAGTATAAATGAATGACACTAACTATAGACTTGTATAAGAAGATAGTGCTTATCTAGACTATAAAACTTTAGTGTTTATCTAGACTGTAGAACTTAGAGGCCCATACACCCATTTGGTTGACTAGAAATCTTGACAAGTAGTTAGTATGGCAACTGTAGAGGCACAACACCGATCTTCTTGGTGAACTTAGATTATTCTGTACCTTCCTCCATCATAATCAAGCGTACTTATATTTTTACTACCTCGACTTATGCTACTATTATAGCCTAGTTTTGTAAGCTTATTCTTTTATTGAGCTTGTTCATGACATATGTATTATTGGGGGCCCACACTAATACATTGTCTAAATCAGAATCGGTGTATTATGGTCTGATCAACTGTAGTGCACTTGGTTCGCTCTTTGTATCACTACTTTATGTGGATTGAGATATAGTTGACTCAACTTGTTAGACGAATATACTTGTCCTCTAGACTGGTCAGAGCATATCATGTCAGGTACATAACTATTCTGATATGAACATGCATATAGAAATTTACCAAAATAAGATTTCAATCCACAACTGCCTTGGCAACTCCCTTTCAAAATTCTTTAATCCCTTCGAATCTCGTACTTATATTATATCACCTCCTCCTTGAACTCTTTATTTTTGTTTTCCGTCTTCCCCTATTTCAGAAAGACGAACGTTCGTGCTTAGTATAAGTTTGATACACGAATAGTACTAGATATATCCCATAGGCCAAGCACTCATGATGACAAACAAGAGAGCGCAGCCACAGGAAGCCGTAGATACAGGTACGACCTTAGTTATATGTGTCATTGCATACTCATGACCCCCTTTATGACACGAGATCTTAGATGCATAGTAGACGTAAAATTATATAGGTGTTGGTTTAGCAGTTATGAGGATATACTGATATTTTACCCAGATGGCATACACGCGATGCTAATAGATGACGCGAGTAGCAGTAGTAGTATTCTTTTTTTATTACCATCTCGCCCCCTTGGGTGGCTCATCTTCTCTTCTCTATCCATTCATTATCTCATGCTTAATTCTCCCTATAGTAGTTACGTCTTTTTTGTGCCAACATGAATTGTTGGTCTACTTCGACCCCATCCTTAGTTTTGTTAGTTAAAACGTAAATGGTTTAGTAGATGATTAATAACTAAAGGATGAGTTCTTAATAATAACCCTTATGTATATGACCTATAGCAATATCTGTATCCTCTTATTATTTTAAAAAACCATGTATAGCATCCCTTAGGCTAATAGGAATTTGTTAGACTGTTTGAACTAGTTTATACTTTTAATAGTTTTATAAGTTAGTCAAGACTTTAACTGTTGCCCAAAAACTTAGACTATGCCTAGGAAAGAATTGAAGGTACTTGTTACGAACTGACAACTATGATAAATTGCTGGCAAAGTAGCGACAGCTGCAGCTAGATCGTTGTAGTAAAGTAGTCGAAGTATTTGCAGACATATTGGTCAGGTGGTATGACAGTATTAGACTACGATACTTGACGGTTACAAAGAAAAATCATGGTTGTGAGATTCAAGACAAGTACCCTAAGATTCTCGACCCAATAAATATATTCGTCTTACAACCTAGACAATAGCCTCAAGAGACTGTGACTACTAGTAGAACTTTTGTAAGTTGGGTAGTGTAGACAAGTTAGAAGATAATAGGATAGTGTATGGACAATAAATGAGAAGTATTAAAATGACAGACCATGACTTTTAGGAAGCACTACTAGATAGATATGTAGTGTAATAGCTATAGTGATTATTATGAATATGGGTTAGTGTTAATTTCGAGGACGAAATTTTGTAAGTTGGGTAGATTGTAAACCCACTCACCAAAAATAGATATTTTGTGTGTATTTTATATTATTATATTTATTATAGATATTAAATTTCTTTAGAGTATTCTCTTAGTTAATTAGAAAATAAATTTCTTGATATATTTACTTATATAAATATTTATTTAGAATTATTTTAGGTTATTTTTTTCTAGAATTTTTGGTAATTAAAACTTAGGAAACATAAATTTTTAGGACTTCTATGATTTACTATACGACCATACTTGCATGTTGTTCCTACCAAATATTTATTTTAGTTTAAAATATTTAAATATATTTTTCTGTAATTTATTTATAATTTTAAAAAAATTATTTAGATTTTTAAAATTATTTAGGATTTATTTGGATATATATAGTCTTAATATTAGATAGATGCTAATTTAGTGTTAATAGATATTAATAAAATTTTATAAATTATTTGTATTATCTTTAATTATATTTAAGATTATAAATTATTGAGATAAATTCAAACTCTATTTTAAATTAATTCAAATTCTGAACCTACTAGGAAAGCAACTTCATGCATATCCTATCCTTATTTAAATTCATCATAATCCTATTCAAATTAACCAATCCTAGTCGTATTTAATTAAGTAGTGTCCAACATTATAAATAGCTCATCCTTCATATTTTTTTCCCCAAAATTTCTCTCTTTTTCGTCCCAAAATAGTCAAAATTCGTCATAAATTCAGCCTCATTTTCTACTAGTTATGACGAATTAAAAAGACGATATCTCCTAGCTCCGGACTCCAAACGCGCTCCAGTTTTTTTGTTAGAACTATATCGAGGTTAGTTTTCTGATTATATAATTTATTTTAATAATTTATGAACCTATTTTTCCAGAAAATTCTAAAAGTGCCAGCTGTCCAAAATCAGACGTATTTTGGTATTTTTGAGATTTCGGGAGATCCCGAACTCGGAATTATGAACCGTTTAAAGTTTTGGAAAGATGACATGATGAACTTACAGAAAAGTATTTTTCCAGAATTTAAAATATAAGTTTATTCTACTGTAAAATCTGTACAACGTAGACGTAAATAGAAAACCATAAAAAACTATCAATCTGTGCGCCCTTGTGGACATAACTCTTTACCGACTTATGATTGTCGATTCCAGTGTTCATATAGCATTGAAATATATAGGATTCCACACACAAATCTAGGATTTGAGTCGGTTGACTTTTTGGTTAATGGATTGCCTCGATTTGCGTGCCACGGATCACAAATCCTTAAAGTTAACTTTCTTTGGACCAAAAATTAGAGATTAATAATAAAATCAGATTATAATAAGATTAAAATACTAATTTTAGGTTATTTTATTCAGTGTTAAAATAGATTAAAATAGCGAAAACTATTCACCCACTTTTGTAACCTAACTTGTTTAATTTATGTGACGGGTAGATCGGACGACGCCTTGAGTTGGGACTTCATCCTTTTCAGACCAGGCAAGATACCTTGCCAAATTGCTTACAGTATTTTGTATGCTTAGTATATTTCTGTATATTTATTGTATTTCTATTTATTGCATGTGTAGTTCCTTTTAGTCATTACTATATACTAGATATATTGACACACACTTGACACTTATTATCATAAAGGACAATCATTAGGCGTATGGGCTTTTAACCACTCTGGTAAACCGTAGTAACTAGCACGCACTATGGTGGTCGTGTCCGATGGTCGCTACCCCCGAGGTATGTCGATTGATGGAGTCCGATGGTCGCTACCCCAGAGGTATATCGGCTGATGATGTCCACTTACGAGCGTATGAGTTGTGAGGATTAGATCGAGTAGCCTACCCTTGCCCATACATCGAAAAGTTGTCCTTATTTGCATTCATATAGATTGTCTTGTACAGCATACTTATTTATTTTCAAATTATATGCATATTTACTATTCAAATTGGCTTATTTTTATATATCTTGTTACGTCCCTTTGAGGACCTGGTCCTCTGCTAGGTGTATCTGTTCTTGAGTATTTGCAGGAGCACAGATTTGGATCGTTACATATGTTTTGAGGATATCTTCTCTTCGAGTCCCATGATTTTTAGCTGGTATTCCTATATTGTGTTTATTGTGTTGTACTTTTCCATTCGAGTTGGTAGTGGATTTGTTTCCATCCAACTATCATCCTTATATACTTATATTGAGATCTAGTTTCATAGATACTGGTTATTTATTTATATTTAATTTTCGTGGATGAGATTTAGATTATACTCTGTGACTTGTGACATATGTTTATACCACTTGTGGATTGATATTCATATTACAGCGTACATGTGAATTTTGGTTTCCATATATTGGAGTTGCCATATCCATACGGCTGGCATGCTTACGTGTTCCTAGTCCTACGTATTTTGGGACTGGGGCATGACACTGCTTCACTGCCTAGTGCTAGTAAGTAGTAGCTAGTGAATTTATGGGTTCAACAGTGCATTTTGATAGTGCTAGTAAGTAGTAGCTAGTGAAATATCTTTTAAGATAATGCTGTGAGGTTGAAGTATATTATATTGGTGAGATAGGGGTAACTAGGAGTGCCACAAACATGTGAGTTGGCCTCTAGTTCACTATTATTTAGCTACATTTTGTCATAGTTGCCTATGAATATCATTTCTGACTGATCAAGTGGCCTCTAGGTATAATTGATTTCAAATGTGTGTGCACAAGTGTATTCATGATATACTTCAACACCAGGGGTGTGTGTGTGTGTGTGTGTGTGTGAGAGAGAGAGAGAGAGAGAGAGAGAGAGAGAAAGAGAGAGAGAGAGAGACTAGGTAAGTATTAACTTATGTGTTAGTGAAGTGAGATAGAGTGATATCTCAAGTGGGGGTGTAAGTTATGAAACCATAGTAGCATTGATCATATGACTGTATTAGTGTGTGTGATAATGTGCAATACAGAGTGTGGTATCTAAGTGTGTGTGTGTGAGCTAATGACACACATGTGTTAGTGTGAATGTTGAGGTCTGTAGGGGGAAGCTATAAACCCCCTCGACCAAATTTAGGTCTACCTGGCTTAGATAGAGTGACTAGGGTTAGTTGGGAGCCAATTAGAATTAGAACACAGTATTTTAGATTATTGTGCAATATTTGTATCACTTTGTGCACCTTACCATTGCTTCGATATTTGGAGCTCTACACTAGCATTTGCCTTCAAACAAAATTTACACACTTTTTCTAGTCATGGCAGCCTTCCATTCTGACCTTTGTGTAGCTCATAAATACTCTGTATTTTATTTTAGTCGCACAATATTCGTTACAAACGTCCATTCTTAAATCCAACTTTGCATTTTTGTCCGTTCTAATCAAAATTAGAGACACAACCTTGACCCGTTTTGTGCAACCCAATTTATGGTAATATTCTATTCTGAGTCTATTACATCTATGAAACTTGTGTCCCACTCAATTTTAACCCTATGCACTTCCAATTAATTAAAGAATACCACTTACACTAATTTTATTTAAAATGGTGTAAGGATCCAACCTAACCCAAAATTAGACCCAACACCAATCCAAACCCCCACTCACACCCTCAAGGTTCATACTAAACACCACATACCCTTTTAACCCACTACATCACACTAAATATGGTATTTTTTCTCATCTAATCCCAAACCCCATTGTTTGTGTAATTTTCCAATTATTAGGGACTTTTATGCAAAAAGGCAATGAGGTGTCCACCTCCAATTGGAGCCAAGCCATGAAGAAATGCCCCCTTCATTGTTGACCGCTCCACCTTATTTTTTCCTTTATTTTGGGTATACTACATACAACTTTTTCCCCCTACATCATCTACACCCTCCATTCAAACCCAAGCCATCATATCCCTCCATTCCTTCATGAAGAACCTTCCCCCCATCCATAGAAATGCATGTAGCCGGCTCTAATCCCAATGCCATCCTCCTCTCTCTCTCTCCTAAATAAACACCCCTTCTTTCTCTCTCCAAAATACCACAACCAACACCCATCCAAACCGAACCCTAAAAACTACTTCCCTTCTTCTTCTACTTCTTCATTCTGCCTCCTCCGACCCCCTCATCCCGACGGCAACCACTATCGCCACAGCACCACCACCTTCCTCCGCCGACCTTCCTCCTTCCCGACACTAACCACCACTGCCACAACATCCACCATCCCTCTCCTCTTCTTCTTCCCCGACCTCTTCTTCTTCCCCGACTTCCCTCTCCACCTTAAACCACCGCCAACACCGCCACAGTAACCACCACCACCTTAGCCACCATTATCTCTACCACTTCCAGCACACCATCATCACCGCCCGACCATCACCATCAACCACCACCACCACAGCGGCCAACACCACCATCACCAACACCATCATCACCATCACTAGCACACCATCATCGCCGCCCGACCATCACCATCAACCACCAACACCACCATCACCAACACCATTATCACCATCACCAGCACACCATCATCGCCGCCCCGACCATCACCATCAACCACCACCACCACAGCGGCCAATACCACCATCACCAACACCATCATCACCATCATCACCATCATCAGCACACCATTATCACTGCCCTGACCATCACCAGTAACCACCACCACCTTAGCTGTCACGCCCCAATCTCCCGCAAGCTTGATAGTCCCCGCTGAACGTGAATCACCACGTTTACAGCTCTCCCGCAGGACCATCGTTCTCATCGGGACGTGATGCCGTACGAGCCTGGAGTTGCGCTCGTACAAGGCAATGTTGTCAAACACCAAATGTTATTATTGAAACAACCAAGTTGCAGCGGAAGTCAAGTATTGTGTACCAAGCACACAATCAGAGTATACGCAGCGAAGCTCATGATAGGGTCCAAATAAGATGCCCCGAGTCAATGCCACAAAGGCGATGCCACGGAGACGATGAAATAACTCTTGCTCTTTCTCTAGCCCACAAAGGTACTTACAGTTCATACATCTTGTCCCGTATATCCAAGCAGCGCCACTACGCCTGTGTACCTGAAATATTGCCCACAAACGTGGGTCAGTACACAACCGTACTGGTGAGCGGGGTAACCCACTCGTCTAAGCCAACACTAAGTAAAATAGTGAATGCAAACAGTTATATGGTGATCTTTCTAGTTGAATCCTAGATTCATTTCATGGCATATGGATGACATGTTAAGGAAAGCAGTAAAGCAGTTTAAGCATGCTAGCATTCAATCTCAAACCAAACGACAAGCAGTTATATAGCCGACCCGTCTAACTCAATGTCATCGGTTGCACGATAACATATCGAACCATCAGTCTCGCCTCGATATCCATCCAGAACCAAAGTTTATATATCCCACTCTCGAGTGCACACTCTTGCCGAGGCAAGGTGGCCGCGCCTACACGATGCACAAACCAACCAAAGTAAAGCAAGCCAACATCTATTCTTATATGAAGTCACTGGCCAAAGGCCATAAAGGACGTTGATCGAACAGATCAATGCGGTTCTATTCGAAACAGCGCTAAGTAGCTAACCCACCTGAATCGCATCCAACTGCTGGTACCGCGCCCAAAATGCGATACCCAAATTGTCTCCTCCATGGCCGAACGGTCCCGGTGCCCCGGAGCACCCGTTCGAGGAAACCAAACCCTGTGCCACCCAGGTTGTCCGTGACTATGCAGACACGTAGGTATGACGAGAGGATCGAACATTCTCGCCCCACCAAGCGATCCTAGACTCGTTCCATCAATAATCCAACCAACACATCCATAACCATTCTTCCAACATGTCCTTCCAAGAACCCAAATCTCGACCTCAAAACATAGCCCGAGGCATCAAAATATCAAGTGTTTCATAGGCACGAAGCATCTTCTCAACACAATCCAAATTGGTGCAACACCTATGCTCGAAGCAAACCCATGGCACAATATCGTTTCAGTGGCACAATATCACATTCGTGGCACGATGCCCCATCAAACGACACAACGCCCTCGCCGATACAGTTGTTCGGTTTCGAACCACAACTGCCTGCTTTGCAAGACAAAGCATCCTTGTGATACACGCGCACGGATGCACGTTCGCTCGCCCGAATCCCGATATTCCCATATTCCCATTGCCTCAATTGTATCATTCCAACTTGTATATTTCCAACCGTCCAAGCGTAATCCCAAGTAATCCAACCGATCGCCTCAAATGAATAATCCAGCTATCGTATCCAACTATCCAACGTGCAAACCAAATCAAGCCACAATCCTACCAAGCCAACGACGTCCACGCTATGCACACCTCAGTGTAGTGATTCCCAATATTTTAGCCCAAGTGTTCAAGCCTTTACGTGTTTTCCATATTATTAGGCATGAAGAAGTAGAGGAGAAGGGAAAGAGCCCACTCACTTTGATTGATCCCGTTAGGCATCCTGTCCTGCCGATACGGCCAATCCCTTAAACCCGTGGTCCGATGCAAGCGCGATCTACTCAACTGGTATGACCGTGCGAGCAGGCCGTGCTCTACAAATCATCCGACCGATCGGATTAAGGAAGACGGCATTATCGCTTCCATTCAGCTATTCAGTACTGTTCGGAACGAACACCTAATTTCCATCGAACCCGCTAGCCATCTGCACATTGAAACCAACTCGATTAATCCTTCTTCCCAAAATCTGACATTTCAAATGTAACCAGCGTTTGATTCATTCAGTCCGACTCAGCGTAACGCTCCGAGCGGTTGCGGGGCGTTACATAATATACCACTTAGAATCAGGTTCGTCCACGAACCGTGCTGGTACTCATTCCTATCGCATGCCACAATCCAATTCCATAAATCTGCTCTATGCAACTTATCATATTCACTATTTCTGACACAACATCTCGTTCTACTGAACGCTCGAATAAATTTCACAAATTCCCACATCCTCCTTGCAGCTCAACACGAATTTCTCGTATCGCTTAGTTTTGGATCGTACACGTATTTAAGGCGTCCCTAAAATACATGCATTTCAGCCGAGCTTTGCGATAGCAAATTTGAACAAGTTACAAGGGTATCTTTATGTTCGAGGCGTCCATATTGCTTTGCTCCCAATTGGACCAAATCACGATTTCCATTCCAACACATTCGCTCGAGAACTATTCTCAATTATGCAGATTTTTCACCGACTCAATCAGTTCGTGTTCCAGCTCAATTCATCCCACTATTTCTGAAATCAGTACTAGCAACATCTCCAAATATTATCTCGTGCACCGAACGATTCTCACAACTGATCTACCCCAGCTATGCGACTTACCCAAATATCAACTTGCTTAGATCAGCTCAGTCCAACACATTTCCTGCCATCTCAATATCTCACAGGGTGAACATCTATATTGAGGTTCGTGTGATCCACGAAGATCTCGCCGCCACGCCAAAGGGATTTGTGTCGCCACGATTTTGACGTGGACACACTCGCCACAATCCTTAGGTTGCGCATGAAATAGTTCTTCGTGCTGCTTCCACTGCCTCGAAGCATAGAATATCACCTTCGCCTTCCGAATGAGCACGCTTCCCAGACTAAGTTCCGAGACATCTTGTAAATCTGAAGCAAATCTGTCCCTTCCAGTATTCGCAAGGATTTGATCTGAACGAGCCGCTGCTTTAACTTCACGAGCTAGTTTCACAGTCGTCAATTCATATGAATGCTATTCCCTTCCAGGGCACGATGAGTCAGAGGCGATGCCATCGATAAAAATCTGCGACTCTGAATCTCATCAGTTGACAAGGCTACTTCCACCATTGTTTCGATCTTCTGGCTGCATCTTCAGCTGAAGACTATCCCAAGGGTCTCTCAAATCCAACACTCAGTCGATAAGCCAAATCTTATTGCCTCACATCTGCCCTCGACGCATTCCCAAATACGCCGCCTCAAGGGTCGTTCTATGGGTCTACCATATTCATATCCGGTTCAGCGGGCAAGGTCGCTTAGGGTCAGCTGTCCCGAAGCTACGCTTGATAATTGTAATCATCACGATGGACAGTTACTATAAACCATGCTATATCTCATCTGCAAATCCGAATAAAATCCAACCATTCACCCGAGTGAAGTTTCTGAATCCGAGAACCGCGCTCGTTGAAACCTTATTCCATCAATCCGCCGTTCTGTCCTGAATCCATCAAATTTCTGAATTGCCATGTTCCACAATGCACGTCCAACTTACTCGAGCAACACAGTGATTTGTTTCCGACGTTGCTATCACATTTATCTATCTTCAAACGTTCGTCCACGTCTTCCGGAGAATCTGTCCTACTGTCGTTGCACCATCTCGCCCAAAATTCTATTTCCGCTAAACCTGAGTCAACTTCACGAGCAGCAACATCCAAAATCCTTCAAGTTTGTGTGAATCCTTCTCATTGTCCCTCCAGACCAATATCGTGTTTCTTTGCTCAACCAACAGCTCAAATGTGTTGCCCAAAATCGTAGTTCGTGCTCGCTATCATTTGATTCACCCATTGCTCGTTCAAGCGCATCCCAGTTGTTCGTTCCGATTCGATCCATCTCTTAAGCCCAACGATGCTTTCCATTTGCACCAGTCCGTTCACGATATGCTCAACTCAATATTCGCTTGCTACATTTTCATTCTTCCCAACTCAACCGACGTGCACCAACCAACTTGTATTCTCGTTTCACGAGTCCGTTCAGGAAATTTCCATAGATGTCCAACCAAAATATTTCCAATGCCTTGCTCAAAATGTGGTACCCCATATACCACTCCGAATCAAGTCGCTACTCGCATTACAATTTCCTTCACAGATCCAAGATCCGTTCGAACCATCCCTTATGCATAATCATGCCTTTCCCAATTCGAGTCTGACACAAAACTCAGGCAACGCTTGAATTATCCAACTGTTTCTCAACCCGTCTGATACCTTCTCAACACGAGCAATCGTGCAATGATTATCTTCCAAATAGTCCAACCCAATACCCAACGGTTTCACACTATTGTTGTACGAGCAACTCGTACCAACTTATCCATATATTCCCGAGCCAAACTCAAACCTGCCCAACCGATGCGCCGCAGCCAAACTTCCAACTTCTATCCAACACAAACGCTTGACGAGCAACTCGTTCAAGGATCTATTCTCTTCGAATGTTTCTACTCAAAACATGCCGCATAACCAAATCTCGTTAGCCAACCAACTGATCCATTGAGGCAATCAGAAACTCCCAGATGATAAGCCAAGCCAACCCAACGAAAGCCCACACTTGTTGCACAAATGCAACAACGCCAACCAACTTGCTGCACGAATGCAACAACGCCTAACGAGGCTAAGCGATCCTACGAAAACCAACCAAGGCAACCCAACCAAGAAATAAAATGCAACCAAAACCAGCAATAAATAGACTTATTGCATGAAACATCTGATGCGGCACCGAGTAGAGTCAAGAGCTAGACGACACGCGGAAGCTATTTAGAGTTTGTGATGAAGCGAAGGACCAAGTCCGAAGAAATGAACCAGGCGCTCTGATACCAATCTGTCACGCCCCAATCTCCCGCAAGCTTGATAGTCCCCGCTGAACGTGAATCACCACGTTTACAGCTCTCCCGCAGGACCATCGTTCTCATCGGGACGTGATGCCGTACGAGCCTGGAGTTGCGCTCGTACAAGGCAATGTTGTCAAACACCAAATGTTATCATTGAAACAACCAAGTTGCAGCGGAAGTCAAGTATTGTGTACCAAGCACACAATCAGAGTATACGCAGCGAAGCTCATGATAGGGTCCAAATGAGATGCCCCGAGTCAATGCCACAAAGGCGATGCCACGGAGACGATGAAATAACTCTTGCTCTTTCTCTAGCCCACAAAGGTACTTACAGTTCATACATCTTGTCCCGTATATCCAAGCAGCGCCACTACGCCTGTGTACCTGAAATATTGCCCACAAACGTGGGTCAGTACACAACCGTACTGGTGAGCGGGGTAACCCACTCGTCTAAGCCGACACTAAGTAAAATAGTGAATGCAAACAGTTATATGGTGATCTTTCTAGTTGAATCCTAGATTCATTTCATGGCATATGGATGACATGTTAAGGAAAGCAGTAAAGCAGTTTAAGCATGCTAGCATTCAATCTCAAACCAAACGACAAGCAGTTATATAGTCGACCCGTCTAACTCAATGTCATCGGTTGCACGATAACATATCGAACCATCAGTCTCGCCTCGATATCCATCCAGAACCAAAGTTTATATATCCCACTCTCGAGTGCACACTCTTGCCGAGGCAAGGTGGCCGCGCCTACACGATGCACAAACCAACCAAAGTAAAGCAAACCAACATCTATTCTTATATGAAGTCACTGGCCAAAGGCCATAAAGGACGTTGATCGGACAGATCAATGCGGTTCTATTCGAAACAGCGCTAAGTAGCTAACCCACCTGAATCGCATCCAACCGCTGGTACCGCGCCCAAAATGCGATACCCAAATTGTCTCTTCCCTGGCCGAACGGTCCCGGTGCCCCGGAGCACCCGTTCGAGGAAACCAAACCCTGTGCCACCCAGGTTGTCCGTGACTATGCAGACACGTAGGTATGACGAGAGGATCGAACATTCTCGCCCCACCAAGCGATCCTAGACTCGTTCCATCAATAATCCAACCAACACATCCATAACCATTCTTCCAACATGTCCTTCCAAGAACCCAAATCTCGACCTCAAAACATAGCCCGAGGCATCAAAATATCAAGTGTTTCATAGGCACGAAGCCTCTTCTCAACACAATCCAAATTGGTGCAACACCTATGCTCGAAGCAAACCCATGGCACAATGTCGTTTCAGTGGCACAATGTCACATTCGTGGCACGATGCCCCATCAAACGACACAATGCCCTCGCCGATACAGTTGTTCGGTTTCGAACCACAACTGCCTGCTTTGCAAGACAAAGCATCCTTGTGATACACGCGCACGGATGCACGTTCGCTCGCCCGAATCCCGATATTCCCATATTCCCATTGCCTCAATTGTATCATTCCAACTTGTATATTTTCAACCGTCCAAGCGTAATCCCAAGTAATCCAACCGATCGCCTCAAATGAATAATCCAGCTATCGTATCCAACTATCCAACGTGCAAACCAAATCAAGCCACAATCCTACCAAGCCAACGACGTCCACGCTATGCACACCTCAGTGTAGTGATTCCCAATGTTTCAGCCCAAGTGTTCAAGCCTTTACGTATTTTCCATATTATTAGGCATGAAGGAGTAGAGGAGAAGGGAAAGAGCCCACTCACTTTGATTGATCCCGTTAGGCATCCTGTCCTGTCGATACGGCCAATCCCTTAAACCCGTGGTCCGATGCAAGCGCGATCTACTCAACTGGTATGACCGTGCGAGCAGGCCGTGCTCTACAAATCATCCGACCGATCGGATTAAGGAAGACGACATTATCGCTTCCATTCAGCTATTCAGTACTGTTCGGAACGAACACCTGATTTCCATCGAACCCGCTAGCCATCTGCACATTGAAACCAACTCGATTAATCCTTCTTCCCAAAATCCGACATTTCAAATGTAACCAGCGTTTGATTCATTCAGTCCGACTCAGCGTAACTCTCCGAGCGGTTGCGGGGCGTTACATTAGCTGCCACCATCCCACCACCATCACCACCCTCGACCCTAGCCACGGCCACCACCAGCAACCCACACCCCGCTGCTACCATTATAGTTGCTGCTGCTATGAGCTATTGTTGGCCGGAGCACCACCCCCACCGCCGGAGGCAGGCCGTCCACGGGCAGCGGACGAGCATCACCCCCCGGCCACGAGCACGCCTAAGTTTGCACTGACCCTTCTCTTTCTTCATGTGCTGTTGCATAGACCTGCTTGTGTATTTGTGAACCTAGTGTAGTGTTTATATGTGTGCATGTTTGAGAATAGTGATTGGGTTAATGAATACTTTATAGAAAATTTGGTTATTTAATATGGTATATTTGTGTTGACCTAGGTGTTTAGACTAAAACTGATATTATGCACACTAACCTACTAGCTAGGACTTGTGTTTAGGTTATACGATATTTGGTATTGTAACGTATTTTGGTAGTAAATTTCTTGTTGTGCACGGTATTTGAGGACATAAAACTTATGTATTTTAGCTACGTGCACACTCGACCCTGCTAGTTGACCGGTTATGACCCCCCTTGCGTCAGTTCCTAAGTGCATTGTAGTTGTATTTTCTGTGCGTACTAGTGTAATGACTGACGATTATATTATTATTATTATATATATAGGGTCGATGGACCATTCGGGCGAGACTTCGGGAGCAGGATTTTGGTACTCGCAGCTTGAGGATCCAGGCAAGTATACCTTGCCTTATTTACTGTTTAATTTAAATTTATTAAATATTGTATGAGATATTGTTGTAATATTACATATAACTGTGCGCGTCCGAGAATGACTCGGGTGCAGTCGACGAATGCGTCGATGTGTAGTGTATTGACTTAGTCACTAGCATACTCACCTATTATTGTGAGGATATTCTGATATCTTTTAAGATCCTGACACTTTTTACACTCATCACGATGACAAACTCATGTTGGGATACGGGTTAGCGTACCCGACTAGCTATCAGTACGTGTGACATGCATCACAGTTTAGTGCGTAATCAGGATAGTCTAATTAATTGAGACTTGGCATGTAGTTACGTGGTATGCACGTCGTGTATTCGACTTGTATATTGGCATTGGGCGGGGATGACAACTGGTAGGCGTATGGGATACACACATTGGAATCCGTAGTGTCCAGAGGAGCCACGGATCCAATGACTTTTTTTATTCAGATACCGCGTTCTTTGGAGTGATACAGACGTATATATTTGTAGATACCTCATTCTTCGGAACGATGAACGTTACATATACAGATACCATGCTCTTCGGAGTGTTGGACGTTATGCCTACACCTACCCATACGTACAAAGGTTGTCCTCACATTGCATTCACTTAGATGGTTAGCACACCCCCTTTATTTATTCAGTATTGATATTTGGCATGTATTTTTGTATCTTATTACGTCCCTCTGAGGACCTGGTTCTCTTCCAGATTTGGACGAGGCATACTATCCTACCGTGTACGGGCCCGGACATGATACGAGGTACGCGACCGAGGAGGAGCTTGAGGTGCTACCATCAGAGTTTCCTTTATCACTGGTAGGCCTTCCGCCTAGGGATGGAGCATCCTTATCTAGTTAGTCGATGCTCTAGCCGTACTCTCTTATCTATCCTTCTGTATTCTTATTTCATCATTGTAGTGGGTTTGTTCCCATCAGACATATTTGGATTGTACTATAACATTCAGACTATGCACTTATTTTATAGTATTTATTTCAGTACTTCTTATTTATATTTGTGGATGAGATTAGACATTTACCTACTGTATGTTAGCATATTAGACTTGTTAGTATTTTAGGACAGCTTAGTATACTTCGTTGGGTCCATTAAATTGGGTAATCCCTCGGAGTCGTATTAGCTGGCCATTGCTACGTGGCCTGGTCTCGTGTATTTTGGGACTGGGGCATGACAGAAGTGTGGATTAAGGGGGTAACTGAACTGTGAGGAATGCACACTTGATTATGTATCAGAGTGGTTGCAATAGCAGATCGTTGGCAGTGTGTTGTAGGCAAGGCATTAGAAAGGGGGTTTCAACACTAGTAGCAAACTGAGAATAAGATAACTACAGTAGCAGTAGTTATCATTGTCAGTAGCAGCAGCTAGTATAGATATCATTATAAATTAGGATATGCTTCAGTTAGTATATCAGTTAGTTGTAATATTAGTTAGATAGTTATAAATGATATGAGTTAAAAGTTAGTTAACTTAGTGGTATACTATTATAGTTATTACCAGTCATTAGTGTGTGTCCATGTGTCTTGATTTGTGTCCAGTATGTATGTGTGTGTGCATCCTAGTTGTGTCCGGGTCTGGGTTAGGGTTTACTGAGCCGGGAGAAAGGGAGGAGGAGCGCTTGAGAGAGGGATTGACGGAGGATATATATATATATATATATATATATATATATATATATATATATATATATATATATATATATATATATATATATATATATATATATATATATATATATATATATATATATATATATAATCTTAGATTTTTTTTTTTTGAAATTATGATCTTATCATCAGTAGTTCATCTCTTGAATGAAAAATGAATTAATAGAGCTAAGATAGGTGCTAATGATCAATATCATTGTGTTATAAATGAGTCTTTTATGCACATCAAGAAGAGGTAGCTGTTATGTTGTTAGTATCGTGTACAATACAATCTTATGGTATGATATGATATACTACTATTTTTATATATTTTAGTTTATCTAATAAAATACAAATTAGGCTGATAGTTTTGTAGGTTTGTCTATTTGAGTCATGCTGTAATGTATACTTAAGAATTTGGATTCTAGAAATAGATTGAACTATAAACGATGAATCAAGTAAAAGAATTATCAAAAAATGATATCAAAATCATTTTTCTAAGTTCTAGGGTTAATGTATCCTAAGATATGTGATGCATGATATTATATTAGAAAATCTAAGGTAGGTGTAGTAAACGTTTTGATGTTCTTCATCTCCTTGCTCTGAACAGAGCTAAGTCCTGGTCGCTCTCTCTCTAAGTTGTGTGCGACAAAGAGAAACCGGTAGTGCGAGAATTTTACTACTAGGATCATTCGAGATACGTCTGTACATAGACCTTGAATCAACTCTTAGGGCAGTGCTTCGTACGCGACTTCCCCCGAGGCCAGCAACATTAATTTATGTTTATTTTGTTTCAAGTTTTTTTAAGATAAACCAAAAAAAGAAAAATTGTCTAACAATCTAAGAGTTGATCCTTAATATTCTGTTCAAAGAAAAGTTTTAAAACAAATATTTGAGTTCTTCATTTTCATACTTGCTGTTTATTCAAATATGTTAGTACCACAGTAGCACAAACCTTTTAATATTTGTCAGCACAAATTTTTAGTACTTGTTAGTATTAAACTTGTTAACACTATTAATTAAAGAAATATTTGCTTATAACCATTTATTTAAGCACTGTGTGTGTGTGTCCATGTGTTCGGGTCCATGTGTCAGTGTGTCTCCATGTATGTCCGTGTTCACGTGTGTCCATATGTGTCCGTATGTGTTCGTGTCCATGTGTGTCTATATGTGTGTCCGAGTTAGTACGAATTGTGTCATGTAGGGTTATGTCATGTGTGTGTGTCCATGTGTTCGGGTGCATGTGTCAGGGTTAGGGTTGTGTCCTGTGTGTGTCCATGTATCCTGATTGTGTCCAGTATGTGGGTGTGTGTGTGTGTCCTAGTTGTGTCTTGTATGTGTCCATGTATCCTGATTATGTTCGGTATGTGTGTGTGTCCTAGTTGTGTCTGGGTCTGGGTTTACCAAGCCAAGAGGAAGGGAGGAGGAGCGTCTGAGAGAGGGGTCGACAGAGGAGGCCCACGCCGGAGGGGAGGAGCCGCGCCGAAGGGGGAGGACCCGCATCTGGGGTTGCCTGTGTCGGGGTTGGGGGACGAACACTGCCGCGTCGTGGTGGGGGCGAGGGAGGCGATCTAGGGATGGGTCGCCGGAGCAGCGAAGGGTCACCGGAGTCGCGTAGGGTCGCCGAGGGAGGATGGATCGCGGTGGGGGCACGCATTTTCGAAAAGTTTGGGGGAAAAAGAAATAAAAAGTCGAATAGACGAGGGAACCATATATTCAGTAATTTAGCGACATCCGCACGAGACGTCGCTAAGCGTCGCTAATTAAAAAATTAACGACGACATAAAAAGATGTCGCTAAACGTTGCTAATTAAAAAAGAAGCGACGTCGCGACGTCATAAAAAGACGTCGCTAAACGTCGCTAATTGAAAGGTTTGCAACTTTAGAGACGTCGCTAAAAATGTCGCTAAAGATCAAAAAATGAAACATCGGTAAATATGTCGCTAAACGTCGCTAAATCATAAAAATCAGCGACGTTTAGCGACGTTAAAGAAGCTTATAGCAACTATTCTTTTAAAAATTGAAGTACAGCCGCTAAACGTCGCTATGTGTCACCAATAGCGACGTATAGCGATGTTTATTTTAGGAGTCGCTCAAGTCTTTAATATTAGCGATATTTTATTATGACGTCGCTAAAAATGTCGCTATTTTATCATACTTTGGTAGTGGAAAGATGTTATGAAAATAGTTTGGAACCATTGAATCACTAGTGATATTTTGGGATCGATGGCTCTCGTGTGGTGACAATCTTGAAATGGGAATATAAGTTGCGAGCTATGTCTCGAGGAATATGAAAATAAAGAATGAGCATATGTGGCGCAGAGTATTTACAAATTTCTATTATCATGCATGTTATATTTTATATTTAATTATGGACAACTTGTGCACAAATTTTGGCTTTCCTCGAATGGTATCTGAGATACTGGGACAATGTCGACCTATGAGAAAATTATGCCATATGTGCTTCAAGCACAAGGTATGTGAGGCCCCATGTGTGGTCAGCTACCCGCACTAGAAGGGAGCATCGTAATATCCTATAATAGTCCTTTTTGGCGCGCCCGCTAGTGACCTTCATGTTGTTTAGGTTGTATTGCTATCAATGGGTCTTGCAAGGTAGTACATTATAATCTTTGTTTTGCAAGAAAGGATAACGACTATAGGTAAGAATCAATTTTAGGTGAAATTTATATGTTTTGTCTCTGCTTATGAATTGTTAATTAAACCTATAGAAATAAACAGATTATATATTAACTTGCTCGCTCGCTCACTTGATTACTGTGCTGAATTACGTGAGTCGAGTTGATGCCACTCACCAATGCATTCCTAAATATGCTAACCCTTGCCTTTACAAGTGTGTAGTAAATAATTATATAGACTGAGACATTTGAAGCTCTATGAAAAAATATAAGATTTTTTTCTTGAATATGTTATCTCTTGTTAATAAAAGACATAATGTATGAAATATTGTTAATTGTACTAGATTTATGAATTGTAAATCAAATTGACATATTTCTTTTGACTGTTCCTAGCATTTGTATTTCGCTGCTAGGTTATCAATAAAGAGAATCATTTTCGTATATATATTGTCAATCAATTATATGCTTTTTTTTTACCATGTTTGAAATGATTATTCAACCATGTACATTATTGTCTTGTACAACTACAATTTAGACTTTTATGACATCACGTCCAAAGGCAACTTATGTCATGTCTCAATCTCGGAGGATCGATAAGTTGTCTTTGGACGTGATATTATACGAGCATAAGTTGTCCTTGTATAAGGCATGAACTTGTACATTAACAAAATAGAATAAACATATAATGAAGAAACGGAACTTTAATATAGAAAAATCAAATAACAACTATGAAACATGAACGCAATTCTTTATTTTATTGATAACTTGAAACATGATTTCAAAAGACTCTTATTTGTCAACTCAAAATGCTAAACTTGGCTTACATCCTTTGAAACAGAAATGAGCGACGATGTTCCATACATCATATTTCTTTACTAGAGAAAAGATAAAACATCTTGAAAAGAAAATTTCTAAAACTTGAACTGAAAGCTTCGAGATGTCGAACGAATTCCACTAGATTGGACAAGCTTTTTACGCATCTGAATATTCTCTTACCTTCGAATACCTGTCGAGACATGGGTCAACACATTAGGAATGTGATGGTGAGCAACATTAACCCGACTTATCTAAATATACACAGTAATAATGTGAATAAGACAATTATTATTAAGTGTTATTTTACTTGTTGTAGATCTTTTTAACAATTTATAATAAAAAGATATAAAATAATAGAAATATAAATTATATCTTAATTTTTATCCACGATCGACTATCCATTTCTGTCACAAACAAAGATTATAATAATTTAGTGGTAATAAGAGGAGGAGGAGAGATTTTTTTGACGGTCCATTTTTCTTGATCGGATTAGAATGACCTGGTCGGTCCAAGACAGGTCAAATTCGATCAATTTTGGTTCCGGTCTGACCCGACCAGCCCCACTTAACAAGCGGGTCACGTCTAAGACACCACTGGGCCCGATGATAGTTTGGTCAAATCATGAACACGCAGCGTAATAATGCTGCCGATTTTTTTTCCAAAAATGTTTATATAGAGAGGCAATGTTATCCTTATTTGCATAAAAAGAAAAAAAGTTAGAAATAATTATATATGGAAGGAACGGACGCCAACGTTGGCGCCCACCCTAAAAAAAAAATTTAGGCTTTGGCGCCAACATAGTTAGGCGTCCCACACTTAAAAAAAAATTAGGTTGGCGCCAACCAGCGCCCGGAGTAAAAAAAAAAAAAAACCTTGCGCCAACCAGGTTGGCGTCCACCTCACTTTTCTTTTTTCTTCTTTTTTTTTCGTTATATATATATAATTTAAATATATATGTTATTATCTAACTAAATATATATAAGCAAAATTAAAATATAATATTGTACTTAGTTTTAATATAATTTAAATATATATGTTATTATCTAACTAATTATATATGCAAAATTTGAAAAATATCTATGAAAAAGTCTAATTAAAATATATTAAAATTATATTTAAATATTTTAAAATATTTTAAATTTTTGTATCTTTCTCTAATATATTTAATTTTGCATATATATTTAGTTATCATAAAATTTACTGTAGCGAAATAAATTTGTATTAAATTTATCTAAACGAAACAAGTTTGAAAAAATTGGAAAAAAAAGTCAGACTCCGCCAACAGTGTTGGCGAAAAACACAACCGCTGTACACGTAAGTAGCAAAAAAATTAAAAAAAAACGTGGGCCCCACGGCCAATTTCTGCCAACAGAGTTGGCTGAAATTGGGGGGGGGCCAATTTTAGCCAACTCAGTTGGCGAAAATTGGCCCGTGGGGCCCACATTTTTTTTTGGTTTTGTTTGGTTTGGTTTTTTTACTTTCTTTGGTTTGGTTTTTTTGTTGGTTTATTGTAATTAGTTATATTTCTGTTTTATTTATTTAGTTTAGTTTAGTTTTGTAATTAGAGTTAAGTAAATTTATTTTAACGAAATAAAATTAAAATAAATTAATTGGAAAGAAATATTTAGAAATATTATTTTCGAAAATTTGTTTCCAAAGCATCAAATTTTGTATAAATTACATCTAAAACATAAAAGTTTAAAAAATTACGAAAAAAATATCAATATGTATTGGACGTTTATATTTAAAAATATTATATTTTTATCATAAATTTTTTCGTCGTTAACAGACGTTAAAAAATAATAATATTAAAAATTTGCCGTAAGACTATTACGTCTGCCGTCGAGCAGACTTCGAACGGCCATAACTACTTGTTTATAAATCGTTTTTTGTTAAATAATAAGTCTATTTGTATGTTTTCGACGAGTGTAACACAAATCATGTAGAAAAAAAATTTATCCGAAACAAGACGCATATGTTACAGGCAAAAATATAAATTTTAAAACTTTAAAGTATCATAACTTTTGACTGGAAGATCGAAACAAGGCCCAGTTTGTGCCAAAATGATCGTATGGAAAAGTACTATAGGATAAACCGTTTCATCGTTTGACGAACTTCAAAAAATTTTAGAATCGTCAAAAAATGATGTTTTGACCTCCAAATTTGACTTTCGGTAATATTATTTTTGAATATTTAAAATTTACTGTAGTGAAATAAATTTATATTGGATGTGGGGGCCCACGGATTTAAAATGATGTTTCGATCTCCAAAAAAAATTTAGAAACATTTAAATTAATTATGTTATGTCTATTATGAAAAATAAACTAATAAAACAAAATAAATAATCAAACCAAACCAACTAAACCGACCAAAACAAACCAACCCAAACAATCCAAAAAATCCGTGAGCCCCACACCAAAATTCAGCCAACATAGTTGGCGGATTTTGGGTGTGGGGCCCACGATTTTTTTTGGGTGGTTTGGGTTGGTTTGTTTTGGATTGTTTTGGTTGGTTTTTTTTAGTTGGTTTGTTTTAGTTGGTTTTGTTTTATTATTTGGTTTATTTTTTTATTTAGTTTTTTTATTTAATTATTTTTAACCAACAGCCAACATTTTTTTATTTAGTTTTTTTATTTACTTTTGTTTTGGATTTTAATTTATTTAGTTTTGTTTTGAATTATGTTTTGCTTTGGTTTTTTTATTTATGGATTGATGTTGGTTCAGGAATTGGTTCACGTGGAAGGGGATCTCGGTTTGGTTTAACAAGGAGACAATACTGAGAGACAAGAGTTAACAGAAAAAAAAGAAGAAAAGACTTGAGTGGAGAAAAAGAAGAAGAGACGTGAGTGGGGAAAAAGAAGAAGGGACGTGAGGAAAAAAGAAGAAGAAACGTGAGTGGGGAAAAAGAAGAAGGGACATGAGTGGGGAAAAAGAAGAAGAGACGTGAGGGAAAAAAGAAAGAAAGAAGGGACATGTCTCGTGGGGGAGGAGAGAGAGGAGTACAACAGAGAAGAAGTTGGTGCGAGGTGGGAGCTATAAGAAGAGAAGGAGGAAGCAGAACAGAATGCAAGGAGGAAGAAGAAGAGAGTGCACTACGATCATTTACAGCATTCCTTGTGAGCACGTAGCAGCAATTTGAGCAGCCTTAATTTTCTCTCATTTGTAAGTGGACACAGCAGTCTTTGTGAGCACAACAATCCTTATTGTTGAAGGTCTTTATTCTATTCTTCTTCATTTATACTTTTATTTGTATATGCATTATTTGATGTTAGTTTTTATTTTTTAAATATAAGTTATGTAATGTGCAAAATTACGGGCAGCCAAATTTTGTTTTTTGACAACCATAATTGTACAGATGGACAGCCAAAACGATGGACGTATTCCTGGAGGCCCTACTACGGATTTAATAATCCAGCAACGTGCGAAACATATATCTACTTTGGTATTTTATGGGAAGGTACAATAAAATATAATTGTGTAAACAAATATGAATGATATTTTGTACATGTCTACTAATAACATCGTCTATGTTTTTCATATATAGCAATACGATTATACTAATAATGAACGGTGCCGGGAGCATGCCTCGTGGCGTCACGATAACAGACTTGGTGTAGCATTAGGTGATATAGCCTATAGATCTTGGTGGAGAGCTCCTCTTATCAGTAACCGATCCTACCAATATGAGGAGTTGCGATTCCAACATCGGTTCGTTGATGATGCTAGTTATCGTGAATGGTATCAAAATGTAATGGAGAAGGTACGTATTTTATTGATAAAAAATTTTGTTTCCATAGTTTTTTATTATGAATTAATTGGATTCTACTTAATATTTCAGCTTCCAAATTTGATTGTAGCATGTGAAAATCATCCAGTGAGAGACTCGTTAAGCACAGCAGTAAGATCATTTTTGGATGATGTGCAAGCATTTCCGACTCCACCCAACCCTCCATTAAATATTCCACCAGATTATCCTCAAGGCTTAGTTAGCCGACGGCAACCACGTCCGCGTAGAAACTATCCCCATGTTTGGCATATGGATAGCCCGCCTCAACAAGATGACGAGGTCCCTGAGCAGGACATTTTCCAACAGGCTGACCAGGGCACTTCCCAACAGGCTGACCAGGGCACTTCCCAGTGGTCTGGCCATGGCACTTCTCAGTGGGCGGGCCAAGGCACTTATCAGTGGGGGGGCGAGGGAACGTCACAAGCACGTACCCCACAGATGGACCAAGAGGCGGACGAGGGGACTTCACAGCCTGGTGTTGACTATTGAGATTATTACATACAGATGTCCAATTCTATATTTGATGCACCCCGGTTTGATACAGCTACTCAGTTATCTGTGACTCCAACAGCGCCGGTGCAGACACAAGAGGCTGATGAATTTGACCCATAGGCACCATTGCTAGGGGAGAGACTTGAGGATACAGTAGCAAGAAGAAATAGACTCGATCTTAGGCCAAGGCCTCGTAAGAATTATGACAGGATGGAAAGAGGTAGAGAATAAAATTCTTGTACTGCTAGGTTATATGAGAAATTTATGTATTAGAAATTAAATTACATCAATGAACATAACTTTTCTAAGAAAATCTATGCCAATGCATTTATTCTCTTGGTTGGTTAGTACATCTTCTTCGATTGTGTCCTAAACCATTACAGTTGCTACATCGGAGATCTCTTGATGGTTGATCCTTCGCCATGATGCGGTTCTTCTTTGGTCTTCCCGCTTTCCGTCGTACATCTGGTACTCCAATGTCACCTATAACTAATGTACTTTGAATGTTGTAAGGGACTGGAATTGGCTCCAGGTGCGGCTCATATACGCTTCTTAATGCTTCTTTGGAAAAAATACCTGGATAAAAACTCTCGATGCTAATATTTTTAGAATTACAAGCATAACATACATGTACACATGGCAGACAAGTATGATACCATTTAAAACATGTACAATATTTTTCATCTAAGTTCAGAATATATGTTCTGTTTGTTTCACGATCTAGTATTTCAAACAAATAACCAACTATACTCAATATTTGCAGCTGGTGTTTTTTTCTTGTGATACTGGCCATAGTATTTAACATCTTCGGACAATAATCAGTTGCAAGATTATCAGCTTTTTATCGATTTTTGTCCTGAAGTGTTATGATTTTGGCTCGAATACCATCAAGTAGTGTTGTTATTGGTTTATCGCGTAAGTTTTTAACCCAGTTATTGAAGCATTCAGCAAGGTTCGACGTGTTAATATCTAATCTAGGACAAGGAGAATAAGCTGTTATCCAGTGTGATAAAACACGAGTTTCATCATTTACTCCAACAAGCCATTTGTAAACATCGATATTTTCAGCCTTAATTGTTTCAAAGCAAATATTCGCATCTGTCTCATTATAACATCTTGCAAGGTAGTCTAATTTACGTTGAAAATAAGGCAGTCTACATACTAGTTTTAAATTTTGTTTAAAATGTTGAATACAATAAAAATGAGGTGATTCCGGAAAAGTAGCACGCATGGCATTTATTAATCCTTTCTGTTTATCTGATATAAAAGAAATTGTATCCCACGTATTAAAACTACCTTCAAAAGATATTTTCAAACCGTTTAAAAACCAAGTCCAAGAATCCGTGTTTTCGCTCTCAGCAACAGCATAAGCAATTGGATATAATTGATAGTTAGGATCATGAGCACACGCAATAAATAAAATACCTTAAAATTTAGAGGAAAGAAATGTAGCATCAGTACTAATTACAGGTAAACATCCCCTTAAAAAACCATCAATGCATACCTTGAAACAAATAAAAATTCTTTGAAACTTATTATTTTCTGTAGTCTTTATATAACATCGGCTACCTGGATTTGTCTCAATGATTGTAAAAGCATACTCTTCAAGACTACTATATGCATCAATATAACTACTATTTATTTCTGATAGAGCAATTTCTCTAGCTTTCCAAGCTTTACAACATTTAATATGTATTCGGTGTTCCCTATAGATATCATTTATAACATGCGATGGACTATACGACTGATTATCACGAATTTTATCAATAATCTTATTCTTAACCCATATAGTTGTCGCTAATGGATGATTTTTCGTTATAAGTCCACCTAAACAAGAATGTACATTTTCTAGCGTACTAATGACGAATGTTTCGCAGTTGCTAATGGCTTTAGCGTACACTCTCCAATTACAACTAGAAACGTTACATTTATATACAATTCCACTGGCATTGTTTCTAGTAGCCCTGCAACAAATTTTTTTTGCAATTGCTATATCACTAATAAAACTTCTAAATGCATGACGATTTATAAATTTTCTTCCAATGAATAAATTATTTAAACTATCAACATTATCATCAAGTACATCATCTATATTTTCTATTAAATCATCACTATTTTCATCGTCGGTATTACCATCATCTACTCTATGTTCTTCTCCAGTAAATGAAATAACTTGGTGAGAAGAACTAGGACCACTACTAATTCTTGGTGGTGGTGGTGGAGGAGTCACAAAAATATTAATATATGTTGATTGTATATTAACTTCAAGAATAAATTTTCATGCCTCCTCACTAACTAAATTTATGCAATTAGATAGATAAATATGTACCAATAAAAATTCACAGTCAATAGAAATTTTTTCAAATATTAGATTACGTAAATTATCAAACGAAATATTTCGATCAATTAAAAGAACTTCAACTAAACCTCCTTCATAAGCTAACCCATTTAGTACACCACCAAGTGAGCATAGTATTGTTATACTTCGATCCATGGCAACAAGAAAATGGGCTTCAAAGATTGTATATTGAACTGAGCTTCTCCTGTGTCGAAAGAAAGAAATTTCGTATGAAAAGAAATAAAAATTTTGATTGCAATGTTTGATATGCTGATATCAAATAAATACTACGTTTATATAGGTAACTTCGAACCGATCGTTAGACGAACGTTGGATATGAACGTTAAAAAAATAAGAGCCGTTGAAAGAGCCGTTGTAAAATAGCCGTTGTACATAAATCAACTACTAAACCAACCCATAGACCCAACCCAATTTCAAACCAAAATCAAAACCAAATCATTCCTCGATATTTGTCTTTCTTCTTTACTTTGTCTTTTTTTTTCATATAAAAAAAAACTAAACCATTAAAATAAACAAAAAAATTAGAGGACACAAATAAATACTAGTTAAAATAATTTATTTTCTTCTTTAGAGGACAAAAAAATTAGAGGACACAAATAAATTAGAGGACACAAATAAAAAATTAGAGGACACAAATAAATTAGAGGACACAAATTTTTTTCTTCTTCTTTATTTACTTTTTTTTATTTTCCGAAAATAATATTTCTAAATATTTCTTTCCAATTAATTTATTTTAATTTTATTTCGTTAAAATAAATTTACTTAAATCTAATTACAAAACTAAACTAAACTAAATAAATAAAACAAAAATATAACTAATTATAATAAACCAATGAAAAAACCAAACCAAAGAAAGTAAAAAAACCAAACCATACCAAACAAAACAAAATAAAAATTAAGTGGGCCCCAGGGCCAATTCCGCCAACAGAGTTGGCTGAAATTGGCCCCCCTCCCAATTTCAGCCAACTCTGTTGGCGGAAATTGGCCGTGGGACCCACGTTTTTTTAAAAAAAAATATTGGCTGCTTACGTGTACACCGGTTGTGTTTTCCGCCAACACTGTTGGCGGAGCCTGATTTTTTTCCAAAATTTTCAAACTTGTTTCGTTTAGATAAATTTAATATAAATTTATTTTGCTACAGTAAATTTTCTGTTTAGTTATTTAGTTTAATTTAAATACTACAATTAATTCTTATTAAAATTATCTAGTATATATTTTTAAAATAATTAGTGAAAGATATAAAAATTTAAATTATTTTAAATTATTTAAATATAATTTTAATTTATTTTAATTAGACTTTATTATAGATATTTTTTATTTTGTATATATATTTAAGTTAGATAATACCATCTACAAATAGATTTAGTTAGATTATATATATATATATATATATATATATATATATAACGAAGAAAAAAAAAAGATTTCAGGCGGGCGCCAACCAGGTTGGCACAAGGTTCTTATTTTTATTTTTATTTTTATTTTTATTTTTTATTTTTTTTACTCCGAACGTCAGGTTGGCGTCCACTATATTTAATATTTTTTTTCTGGGTGTGGGTGCCAACCGGGTTGGTGCCAAACTATTTTTTTTTTTTTTTTTAGTGTGGACGCCAACTCAACACCAAAGCCTTTTTTCTTTTTTCTTTTCTTTTTTAATTTTTAGGCTATTATCTTTAACTTTTTTTCCTTTTATGCAAATAAAGAAAATTCTCTGTTTTTTTTTTTCGTGGGTCGGGGGTAACAAACTTTTATTTTGCTTTCCAACTTTTAGGATTTTTTTTTGTTTCTTTTCACAACCCAGGTCTCGAGCTGCTGTAGTAAGCCGACGGTTATTTTCACCCTTCAATTAATCGCCGGTTAGCATAATTAAATGTATGTCAGCCTGTCAGACAGAGTATAGTGTGGATTTGGGGCGGGAAAATAGAAGCAGTCAAAACTGACAAGTGACAAGTAACACTGGTGAAAGTTGAAGACCGAGCTGTTGGATGTGGCAGAAGAGAGAAATCCATCAGTAAATCTGTCAGAAAAGAGAGATCACTCAGAGTTCCCCCAATTGAAAACAGATCCACTACAGTAACTCAAATATGAACTAAAAAAATGAACTTGCAATAGAAACATTTTTTTTTAATTTAGTCTCTTATATTTTTGCATTTAGGTCCTTGAAAAAAAATTAAAAAGATAGATAGGATGAAATCCAACGGCTGTAGATGACGTGTTCAAAAAAAATTAAGAACTCACGAGTTCCTCTAGGAATTTTGAATTGAAAATGAAATTGAAATGAATAGCACTTTACTACAACCTTGCTTTTAATGTGTTTCCAGCATCCACTGCAGATAGAGCAGAGAGGAGAGAGAAAGTACCAACAAAGCCAACAGTAGAGGAGGAGGAGAAGAAAAGAAGAAGAGAATGAGTGGAAAAATAAAGGAAGAGAAGGAAGAAGAGCAAGATCTGTTGTTGGTTGCTGAAAGAATTTAGTTGAGAGAGATGCACATGCCCTTCAGTTCAAGAGATTACTGGAACACTGACACTGATATTGCAACAACACTTGGACCAAATAGTAGTGGCAGCAAGAGGAAGGGAGAGCTTGTGGTGGTGGGGGTCGAGCCGAGGTCTGTTCTGGATAACCGGAGCAGCCCTAGCCGCTCCTCTTCCTCCCTCGGCCTCGGCGGCGGTGGGGGTTCTTCCGACACGGCCGGCGCGGCAGCGGCCGTCTCCGACAAATGGCCTCCTTTAGATCAGCAGCGGAAGGAAGAGTGGGCCTCCGAGCTCCAGCCCATCATTCCCCATTCCTCCTTTGATATCCCTCCCTTGCCTACCGCAAATGAATGGGAGGAAGAGGAGGAGCAGACCTTCCTTAGCTGGATCATGGGCGATGTCGACCACTCCAATTCCTCGAAACAGCAGCAGCAGATGTTCTTGCAGGAGTCGCTGCCTGACTTCAGTGGGCTGCTCGATACCGGATTTGGCTTCCCAGCATCGTCTCCGAATCAAGTCTTGCTGCCGCCGGTGCCGAATAGCCTCCCGATGTTCTTCCAAGAAGCTGATGAGCTGCAGAACCCACCGCCTTTCTTCCTCCCTCCTCTGCCCCAAACCCATCACACTCTCATGTTCCCGCCTCCACCCAAGCGCCACCACCACCACCACTCGGTACAACCACCCTTCACTCCGCCAAACCCGGCTGTCGTCCCCTACCAGCTCCAGCAGCGGCCGGGGAAGCCCAAGGACGAACCCACCACCGTGGCGGCCCACCAGCAGCAGCAACAGGCGCTTGTCGACCAGCTATTCAAGGCGGCCGAGCTCGTCGAGACCGGCAGCCCCCTCGGCGCGCGTGAGATATTGGCGCGGCTCAATCACCAGCTCCCGGCTTCGCCGATCGGGCTGAAGCCCATCCTCCGCTCCGCATTCTACTTCAAAGAGTCCCTCCTCCACCTCCTCCTCTCCAACAGCAGCAACAACAACAACACTCCCATCTCCAACCCATGGGATGTCGTGCTCAAGCTCAGCGCCTGCAAGGCCTTCTCCGAAGCCTCCCCCTTCCTCCACTTCGCCAACCTCACCTGCACCCAGACCCTGCTCGAAGAGCTCGCCGACGCCGACCGAATCCACATCGTCGACTTCGACATCGGCCTCGGCGGGCATTGGTCCTCCTTCATGCTGGAACTCGCCCACCGCCGATCCCCGGCCATGCCGTTCCTCAGGATCACCGCGTTCGTCTCTCTTTCCTCGTTCCACCCGCTCGAGCTCCAGCTCACGCGTCAGAACCTCTCCCATTTCGCTGCCGAGCGCAACATCCCCTTCGAACTCAACATCCTCAGCATCGAGTCCTTCCACCCGAACGAGCTCCTCGCGGCCTCCTCCCCCGCCGAAGCCGTCGCCGTCAACCTGCCCGTCGGGTGCCATTACAGACTCCCGTTCCCGACCCTGCTTCGCCTCGTGAAGCAGCTTGCCCCGAAGGTCGTGGTCTCCGTCGAGCGCGGATGCGACCGCAGCGACCTCTCCTTCGCCCACAGCTTCCTCCACTGCTTCCAGTCCTGCATGGTGCTGCTGGATTCCATCGACGCCTCCGGAGCTGGTTCCGATGTGGCCGGCAAGATAGAAAGGTTCTTGGTGCAGCCCTGGGTCGAGGGGGCGTTAACCGGACGCCACCGTGCTGTCGAGAAGATGCACCCCTGGCGGACGCTTTTCGGCTCGGTCGGGTTCGTGCCGGTCCAGTTTAGCAATTTCACGGAGGCTCAGGCCGAGTGCCTGCTGAAGAGGGTGCAGGTGAGGGGTTTTCAAGTGGAGAAGCGCCAAGCCTCACTCTTCCTCTACTGGCAGCGTGGGGAGCTCGGCTCCGTCTCTGCATGGAGGTGCTGATCGCCAGCTCTATGACATGATCGGACATCTTCCCATTTCAGGCATGTCATCTTTGTACCTTTAGTAGAAGTTTATGCATTACTGTGTCAAGCTACTTGTTTCTGTGCCTAATGGCTCCTCTACTCAATTATCATGTTTTGGAGTAGAAGGTGGACATGCTTAGTAGCGTTTAATTGTTAATTGATAGCGTTTCGATGTTATGGAAGAAGCAATTCCTCTGAGAAAGGATCGAATGTTGAAGAACTGCTCTTTAGAATTTGACTTAAATTGTGGTTCGTCTTTTGAATTTTCTGATAACGTCTGCTCTTTAGCTTGTTAGTTTTTTTTTTTTCCTTCCATAATGTACATCTTGTCTGTTGATCTCTTATTACTGAGCTTACTGCCATATTTCTTATGGTGGTTGTGTCAAGACATGAACGCAATTTAAAGGTTAAGAAGGTTTTGATTTATCCACCAGTGTTTGTTTCCTTGCAATATCATCCTCAGGTACAAGTAGGAAAAGGTTTTTTGTCTTCATATAGCTAGTTGACTAGTGAATTTGGACATATTAAGGTTGAAGCGTGCCTATCTATCATTGTTCCTTACGAACATTAGGAGATATGGACACGGTATTTAGATATAAGATAGCGTGCTTCGTTTTGTTTCTATTTTTAATGGTTTTTTGTGTCATATGAGAAGCGCCTCTTGCTTGCTGATAGAGTATGGTTTTACACTTGCTCAATGTTGAAGAATTTTATTTGTGGATTTTATCAGATAGTCCAGATCATTGCCTTGATGCTATGTAGATATGGTATTCAAGTCGTCCTTTTCCTCCTGACATGCTAAATTTACTTCAAGTTCTCTGATTATTATAATGCTAAACACTTTTTAAAAGTTCAGAAGTTGACAATTTATTAATTTGTTTTCTATCCTTTGCATTTAAGAGAAATATCTTTGACTTCTGGCAGAACTATATATGCGGCAACATGAAGCTAAGTTAGAAAATAATTTTTTTTGTTTTTCATAATAGGTAGTTGATTGATGACCCCAAACAAGGAGCATATTTAGATGAATCATGACAATGCCAATAGGAAGAATGATATGGATCATTATTTATTTAAGAGAAAATTTGAGTTGCACTCTACTTTATTTATCCATATTCAAGGTGTATCCCACATGATTACCATAATGTATGACACCCTCCACCTTTAACAGAAAATAACAGTCAACTTCTTTGACTGTTAATTTTTGACCGAAATACCTCTACTTTCTTCTCAGCCCGCCCCCTCCTCCGCCGTATACGAAGGGGGGTATTTTGTCCAAAACTTTTGGTCAAAGGAGTTGACCGTTAGTTGCAGACGGTTTTCGTCAAAAATGGGGGGTGTCATACATTATGGTAATTGTGTGCGGTGCACCTTGAATATGGATAAACAAAGTGGGGTGCAACTCAAATTTTCTCCTATTAAATACATTCCTTTTAAATATGGAAGAGTAAACAAAAACTTATTAGATGAAAGAGTATCTATTAAGATAAAGGCTCAAGTTCATTGCGTCAACAAAAAGTTGTAGTAGAATTAATAGCATAGTTGCAATATTCAACTCTCCATCATGCAAATTGGATTCCTTTCAGTTTACAGCCTGTATGCATGGAGTAGATTTGCTGCTGCTAGCATATCTCAAGTAATTCAGCAAGGTAACAACACATCATAACTTATAATAGTTTATTTGGAACACCGGAAGAGTTAAATTCTGGAAAGCAGCAAATGCTTTATGGTACACATAGGTATGTGGTTATAAACAATGCCCTATAGTTTTCTTTGTATGAACATAGAGACGAAAAATACATATAAGGTCACAATACCTGAGACTAATTTATGTTTGAACTTAGAACCTGCACATTGGCTAATTATATTCTTTTGATTACATATTGTGACGTGAGCTTGAGAAGGTTTTCTCAATTCATTATATTGTTTTCTTTAAACATTCTTTGGTCAAGGGAGATATGAAAATCTCTTAATATGAGATTAAGGGGGAATTATGGATGTAAGTAGGGAGGGGAATGAATTGAAATTGTTTAGAGCAACTGTTGCTGCATATCTGTTCGACTGTTCATCTCAAATGAAGCAGATGATAGTAACGAGGAGTTGCATGGCTTCTTTTGGTCATAACTCATAAGATGAGAGAAGTATGCATTTTAAATGAATAAACGGTTTGAGAAGTTTGGTTGCTTTGGCTGAAACATTGAAAGGATATATGCTGTATGCGGCATATTGATAAATTGCAAATGAGAAAAATCATAGAAGTTAGAACACATTCTAAAAATCTTAACAAAAGGATATATGCTGAGTAGAAGATCAAAAAGTCACTTTGTAGAGTGTAAAACTGAAGCGTTAGAAAATCTTTGAACACATTAGCTCGGACAGCAAAGTGAACCTCTGTGTTAATAAGTTATTGTTATGTATGAACTGTAGGAGGTGAAAGAGGAGCAATTTTACATGCTGGAAATTTGAGCGAAAATATATGTTATCTTAGCTTTGACATAGAAAATAGCCCGAACCAGAAAAGATGACATTCATAGGACTGGACATGGACGATTAGGATGACTTGCTGTTTATGCTTGTGGCAATGTATTTACTGTTTAAGTATTTAGTTCTCAGTTTCGTAGCAACATTTCATTTCTTACATAGTTGCTCCATTCTTTTCCCCTGTAGTTTGGCACAGGCTGTTTCTTGACAAAATTTCCTTTTGTTACTGCTACACTCATATATGTCCAAATGCTTCTTGAAGAATAATCACTTTTTTGAAAACTGTATTTCTGTTGACTCAAAACTCATTACCTCTAACCACCACTGTTATCGTGTTCTTCCGGTTTAATCATCTGAAGGTTGGTTGAACTGAAAATAATCATTGTGTTGCAAAATTAGCTCTCCTACTCTCATAACTTAGGATATAAGGTCTTAAACTAGGCATCAAATATTCCTATGATTTTGGGCAGATACTCTTCACATAAAAATGTCACCTGTCTTTATTTTTGCTCAGCCTTACTAGTTATTTCATGAGAACTCCTTGGCAATGTTTGTGAACAAGTATTATAATAATTTGGAATGTAACTAGTATATCAGCTGATCATCTGCCAGCTTGATTGGTCTCCAATCTCTCTTTTTTTTTCTCATGTGGTTCGGTCAAAAGATGGGCAGCTGTATCGACTATTGATGCACACAATTCATAACAGACAAAACCCCTATTAATTAAGCTTAATTAGCTTATTTTTGGCTCTCCCTTTTATCTTTGCACATGGTAGGTGTCCTTCTCCCCACATGCTTGCATCATTCTGATTGGCCCCTCGTCTCATTACTTTGAATATCAATCTTCCTCGGGTTGTTCAGAAGAGTTGTTCTTTTTCTTTGAAGTATTGTACATATATGTGTCAACATGCCCTTTCTTAACAAATGATCCCAGTTATAGAAAAGTGTTGCATTGCCTTTCCAGGTTAGAGACTGAGATAATGTAGCTCTGGAGATCTTTCTGGCTTCTACTTCGACTCCTAAGTTACTTACCCCAGTTTTCTTCTTCACATGATATCATGGTATTGAGACTTTGGTCCAGCTGGTAACTCTAGAGCCTGGAATTGATGTGAGAATGACATTGGTGGTACTGTTGGTCTGATGAAGGGCATCGTCGAAACCAAAATAGGAGCAACACTGTGTCCACAGTCCAGATCACGCCTTCCCCTCTCCTGTCCCATTTTTTGTTGTTTGGATTGAGAGATCACTGCAGGGGGGCCCAGGGACCACTGACTGGTCAGGGCAGTGATGGTGGTGGTAGTTATTAATGTTTGCATCTCAAGTTTGGTATGCATAGATGATTTTCTTCGGAGAACTGTGGTGTGACCCAGCCAGGAACATGTCACCTACTTTCCCGTGTCCTCATTTATTTTGGGGTCTCTTAAGTGTACGTCCCAACATGGATACAGACACTGATTTTTAGGATGAGCTGAAAGAGCTGGGGAGGGTGTGAATTAAATATTTGATACCTTCCAGAGATCTCAAAGCACATTGTTTCTTCCATATTATGCAAGGATCCTAGAGCAGGCTTTGCTCGAATGAAATTTGGCATCTGCAATCATGTCATGAGTACTTTGGAATTTAGTTTATTAGATTAATGAATCTAGAACTTGTGGACATGCACAACTGAAATAAGTAATTTGGAATTTTAGTTTATTAGATTAATGAATCCAGAACTTGTGGACATGCAACAGAAATATCGGATTTTAGAGTTTTTAGACTTTTCAGGTAGTGTGTTAAAAAAAAAATCCTTCATAATATATTGCTCACTTTGTAGAGAGACGCCTCTTGTAATTTCACTCTTCTTACTCTTCTGCCATGTTAAACATCTTCAGTCTCTCTTAATGTGGGGATTTGTTGTTAAACATCTTTGGTCATAACTAATTAGATGAGAGAAGGTATGCATTTTAAATTATAAACAGTTTGGGAAGTTCGGTGGCTACTTGTTTTAACTGTAAAATAACTAGTGTGTAGCTTTTGATGAAACATTGAAAGGATATATGCCTAATGCGGCATATTGATAATTGCAAATGAGAAAAATCACAGTAGTTGGAACACATTCTAAAATCTTAACAAAAGGATATATGCTGAATAGAAGATCAATTGGTCACTTTGTAGAGTGTAAAACTGAAGCATGAGAAAATCTTTGAACACATTAGCTAGGACAGCAAAGTGAACCTCTGTGTTAATAAGTTATTGTTATGTATGAACTGTAGGAGGTGAAAGAGGAGCAGTTTTACATGCTGGAAATTTTGAGGGAAAATATAGATCATCTTTGCTTTGACATAGAAAATAGCCCGAACCAGAAAAGATGGCATTCATAGAACTGGTCATGGAATATTAGGAATCAGGATGACTTGCTGTTTATGCTTGTGCCAATGTATTTACTGTTTCAGGTATTTAGTTGTCAGTTTAGTAGCAACATTCCATTTCTTACATAGTTGCTCCATTCTTTTCCCCCGTAGTTTGGCACATGCTGTTTCTTGACAAAATTTCTTTTTGTTACTGCTACACATGTATGTCACTATGTTCCAAATGCTTCTTGACGAAAAATCATTTCTGTTGAAAACTGTATTTCTGTGGACTCAAAACTCGTTATGTCTAACCACCACTCTTATCGTGTTCTTCCAGTTTAATACTCTGAAGGTTTGGTTGAACCGAAAATAATCATTGTGTTGCAAAATTAGCTCTGCTACTCTCATAACTTGGGATATGAGGTCTTAATCTAGGCATCAAATATTCTTTATGTTTTTCCGCAGATAGTCTTCACATAGAATGTCATATATGTCTTTATTTTTGCTCAGCCTTACAAGTTATTCATGAGAACTCGTCGTCAATGTTTGTGAACATTCTTGTACAAGAATTTTGAATGTAACTATTTTATCAACTGGTCATCTACCTGCTTGATGGTCTCCAATCTCTCTTATTTTTTTCTCATGTGGTTTGGTCGAAAGATGGGCAGCTGTATCTGACTCTTGATACACAATTCATACCAGACAAAACCCCTATTAATTAAGCTTCATTAGCTTATTTTAGTGATCTCCCTTTGATCTTTGCACATGGTAGGTGTCCTTGTCCCCACATGCTTGCCTCATTCTGATTGGTCCCTCGTCTCATTACTTTTGAGTATCAATCTTCCTCTGCTTGTTCAGAAGAGTTGTTCTTTTCATCTTTGAAGCATTGTACATTTATCTGTCAACATGCCCTTTCTTAACAATTGATCCCAGTTGTAGAAAACTGTTGCATTGCTTTTCCAGGTTAGAGACTGATAATGCAGCTCTGGAGATCTTTCTGGCTTCTACTTAACTCCAAAGTTACTTGCAATCAATATTCTCCCCAATTTTGGTTTTCTTCTTCACATGATATCATAGTATTGAGTCTTTGGTCCAGCTGGTAGCTCTAGAGCCTGGAATTGATGTGAGAATGACATTGGTGGTACTGTTGGTCTGATGAAGGGCATCTTTTTTTTTGTTTTGTTTTTAGAAATCAAAATAGGACCAACATTGTGTCCAAGGTCCAGATCACGCCTTCCCCTCTCCTGCCCCATTTGTGGTGGTTTGGATTGATTGAGAGATCACCACAAGAGGCCCCAGGGACCACTGAATGGTGAGGGCAGTGATGGTGGTAGTTGCCATCAATACTTGTACCTCAAGCTTGGTATGCATAGATATTTTCTTCGGAGAACTGTGGTGTGACCGAGACGGCACCTATTTTGGCGTGTCCTCATTTATTTTGGAGTGTCCAAGTTTATCTCCCAACATGGACACTGACACTGATTTTTAGGATGAAATCAGAGAGCTGGGAAGGTTGTGAATTAAATATTTGATACTTTCTAGAGATCACACAAAGCATATTGTTTCTTCCATATTATGCAAGGATCTTAGAGCAGGGCTTTGCTCGGATGAAATTTGGCATCTGCATTCATGTCATGAGTACTTTGGAATTTTAGTTTGTTAGATTAATGAATCTAGAACCTTGTGGATATGCACAACTGAAATAAGTACTTTGGAATTTAAGTTTATTAGATTAATGAATCTAGAACTGAAATAAGTACTTTGGAATTTAAGTTTATTAGATTAATGAATCTAGAACCTTGTGGATATGCACAACTGAAATAAGTACTTTGGAATTTAAGTTTATTAGATTAATGAATCTAGAACTGAAATAAGTACTGCATGTCACGGATTTAGTATTTTTTTTTTCACTTCGATCCGTGCGGCGCACGATTTTTTTTTTTGAAGATTCGTACAAGCCTTCCCGACCACGAACTTAGCTAGCTCGCTAAGGAAAATAGAGAACAGTGAAGCAAGATGGAAACTTGAAAACTTCTTTATTGATATTGAAAAAGCTTACAAGTTTTCAGTGATGAGGAGCAAATGAGTCTTCCTCCTATTTATATTGTCTTAAGGGCTTACATGAACCTTATGGAATGTAAATATTCCAAGGATTATTCTCGAAAATATGCTAGAAATTATTATAAATCTTAAGAATATTTCTTACATCATTATTATTGTCAAATAACTAAAAAGGAAGCCTCTAGAATGGAAAGTGTATTCTGCCATGTGCTGAATTATATTCCTCCATGTGCAGAATTCTGGAAGCTTTTCGGATCTTGGTGGGACCACAAAATATGGTGCGTGACATTCTCTCCCACCTAATGTGTTGGTGTCTCCGTCACACACGTCCGCTGAGGAACGCTTGGATCTGGTCTTCGAACTGATGCAACGTGTCAGCGCGTTTCCAGCTGGATTCGCCATGGGGCATTCCTTTCCACTTGACGAGATACTCTACATATGGAGAAACACCTCGTTGGCGAATGGTCCTCGAGTCAAGCACGGCGTCCACTTTTTTGTCAAACGAAGTGATCATGGTCGTCGTGGGCCGCTTTGAAACTCCTCGCTGAGAGTCCTCCAAGTCTGCATGATAAGGCTTGAGGCAACCTGCATGGAATACATGGTGGATCTTCAGCTTGACGGGGAGTTCGAGCTTGTAGGCAACTTTGCCTACCTTCTTAAGGACGGGGAAGGGACCTTCATACTTGCGAATCAGTCCCTTGTGCACCCTGCAGAATACCTTGAACTGCTGCAGTTGAAGCTTGACCATCACCAAGTCCCCTTTCTTGTACTCAACATGCCTTCGCTTGGCGTCGGCCCATTTCTTCATCTTGTGTGCGACTTTTTCCAGAAATGCTTTGGCAATATCCGCCTTCTCCCTGAAGTCCGAGGCAAACTGGTGGGTCGCGGGGCTCTTGCCGATGTCCCCGTACTCAGCATGTGCGGGATGAGCGGTTGTTGACCCATTACCAACTCGAACGGGCTACTATGAGATGACTCGCCCCTTTGGAGATTGTAGCAGAACTGAGCGATGTCCAAGTGATGCACCCAATCCCACTGGTTGGCACTCACAAAGTGCCGCAAGTACTCCTCAATTAAGGAGTTGACCCGCTATGTCTGTCCGTCCGTCCGCGGGTGGAAACTGGTCGAGAAGTGTAGGTCCGACCCAAGGATCTTGAACACCTCCGTCTAAAACTTTTCCGTGAAGTGGGGGTCTCGGTCGCTGATGATGCTTTCCGGGATGTCCCAAAACTTTACCACATGGGAAATGAACAAGCGCGCGGCCTTCTCTGCAGTGCAATCCATCGGTGCAGCTATGAAGGTCTCGTACTTGGAGAATCGGTCTACCACCACGAGGATGGACCCAAGTGTCCCCACCTTAGGCAAGGCAGAGATGAAGTCCATCGATATTCTTGGAGAGTCGGTCCACCGCCCTTCGTGTTTTGCCTTCAGGAGCGAGCTTCACCAAAACTTGTGCCAATGGGTCCTCCGTCATACCCATCTTGTTACGCTCAAGTAAGTCACCCTTGAGCAAGCACACCGTTGCTACTTCGGCCTTTCTGCTGAGTGCATCGGCCACATGGTTCTCCTTGCCCGGATTGTATCGCAGCTCCATGTCAAACTCGGCCAAGAAGTCTTGCCATCTCGCTTGCTTGGGGGACAACTTCTTCCACATCTGGAAGTAGCTCGTGGCGACATTGTCTGTCATCACCACGAATTTGGTGCCAAGGAGATAGTGACGTCACGTCCGCAAGCAATGCACTATCGCTGTCATCTCCTTCTCTTGCACCGTATAACGCCGCTCTGTGTCATTCAACTTGCGGCTCTCGAATGCGATGGGGTGCCATTCTTGCACCAACACCCCTCCAATGGCGAAGTCGGACGCGTCAGTATGCACCTCGAACGACTTGGAGTAGTCCGGTAATGATAAGACCGGTTCCTCCGTCACTGCCTTCTTCAGTACATCAAATGCCTCCTCGCATTTGGACGTCCAGCTCCATGCGCGATCCTTCTGCAACAGGTCTGTGAGTGGTACGGCTATGTCGGAGTATCCTCGGATAAACTGTCGATAGTAGTTCGCCAGGCCTAAGAACGATCGCAGCTCCGTCGGCCTGGTGGGAGCCTCCCACTCCCGTATGGCCTGGACCTTCATCTCGTCCATCCATATCTTGCCACGTCCGATCCAATGCCCTAAGAACGACACCTCTTCTTGGGCAAAGGAACATTTCTCCCGCTTGACGAAGAGTTGGTTCTCCCTTAGCACCTGAAAAATTGCCTTCAAGTGTTCGATGTGCTCCTCCATCGTGTTTGAGTACACGACGATATCGTCGAGATACACCACGATGAACCTGTCGAGAAAGGGGTGGAAGAGCTTGTTCATCAAAGTGCAAAACGTCGCAGGAGCATTTGTTAGACCAAAAGGAATAACTAAAAATTCATAAGCTCCATACCTCGTGACGCATGCGGTCTTGGCCTCATCTCATTTGGCTATCCGCACCTGATAATATCCCGAGCGCAGATCCAGCTTGGAGAAGTACCTCGCACCTCCAAACTGATCGAACAAGTCCCCCACCAACGGGATAGGATATTTGTTTTTGACGGTCACCTTGTTAAGTGCACGATAGTCAATGCACAAACGAAGGCTTCCATCCTTGTTCTTCTGAAACAACACTGGTGCGCCGAACGGGACATTAGACGGCCTAATGAATCCAACATCGAGCAGCTCCTTCAGTTGCTTCTTCAACTCCTCGAGCTCTAGCGGGGCCATACAGTATGGGACCATCACGGGCGGCTTCGTGCCCGGTTCTAACTCGATGGCGTGGTCTACTTCCCTCTGCAGAGGTAGTCTCTTAGGAAGCTCTTGTGGCATGACATCCCCAAACTCCATGAGGACGTTGCTGATCTCAGGCGGAAGATCCCCATGCACGGGTGCTTCCTCCGTCTTGAGCACCGCTAGGTATGTCGTCTCTCCGTGCTTCACACCCTTCTTGAGTTGGATGGCGGAGAGAGCTTTCACCTTCGTGGACTCGCCTCGTGCAACATTCACCATGCACGGCGAGCCCTCCTCCATGATCCCGACGACTCCCAAGTGTGACATTGGAACTGCTTTTGTCGAAGTCAGGAAGTCCATCCCTAGGATCATCTTGAAGTCGTCGAGAGGTGCGACCGTGAGACTGGTGACTCTCGTCCAGTCTCCCACCTGTATCTTCACAATCTTGGCCACCTCCTGCACGGGACGAACCGCTGAGTCGACCGTCTTCATCTTGCTTGAGTCCTTCTCTAGCACCAGACCTAAACACTGGACCTCCGCGTCCGAGACGAAGTTGTGTGTTGCCCCTATGTCAACCATCGCCCTCGTACTCTGGTCGTTGATCTTCACGTCCACGTACATAAGTTCTCGATTCAGGACTTTGGTCAAGATAGGCTTGCTCTTTAAGGCATTGAGCAAGCGTAGGGCTCCCATCTGAGCCCCCATTATTTGTCCTTCATCCTCGGCCTCCTCGCCTTGGACCGCGTTCACCCGCTTGCCTTTGTTTTTGCAGTCGCGGGCGAAGTGGTTTCCTTCGCACACAAAGCATTCAATCTTGCGCTCCGTTTGGGGCTTCGTATATTGCTTGTCCTTCGACGGGGCCTCCTTTCGATTGCCTTTCTTCTCTCCCCCACCATTGCCCTTGGTAGTGGAATTTGGCTTGGGCTTGGACGTATCGCTCCGCCGATACTCCATTAGCTTCTCAGCCGCGGAGACGGCTGTGTTCAGATCTTGGACACGCTGCCTCTGCAACTCTTGCGCCTCCCATGGTTGTAAACCGTCAAGGAAGAAAAATAGGCGGTCGTCTTCGCTCATGTTGGTTATGGCAAGCATAAGACAAGTGAACTCCGTCACATAATCTTTGATCGACCCGGTGTGCTTGAGTTGACGCAAGCTCTTCCTGCCCACAAACTCAACATTCTCCGTGTAGAATTGAGACTTGATCTCCTTCTTGAGATCCTCCCAAGTCTCGATTGAGCACAAACCCTTCTCTTTTTCAAGGCACCTACGGCGCCACCACAGTATAGCATCGTTAGTGAAATAAAGGGACGCGGTGTTTACCTTATCGGCTTCGTCTTCGACGCGAATTGCCTTAAGGTATCGCTCGATGTTCCATATGAAGTTGTCTACTTCTTTTGCGTTCCGAGCGCCGCTGTAAAATTTTGGCTCCGGATACTTCACCTTTAGTGCCGCCTCCCTACTCGAAGACCCACCATTGGCGATGGCTTTCTCAAGAATAGCGGCTTTAGTCCTGAGTTTTTTGCGTAGTTCAACAATCTCCACCTTCACAGCCTGGCGTTTCTCCTCGAACCCAGCCTGCATCTCGCGAAGTTGCTCTCGGAACAGCGTCATGGCGTTGGCGACACCCATGAGAGAACTCTTCGTAAGCCGTCTGGTTTTGCTCCACTTGCATCTCCACACCCATCACACCTTGCTCCAAGAGTTCCAGGCGGGACGTCAAATCGCCAAGGGCCGACTCCAACGTTGGCTCCTTGCTTCTGCCTCTCCTGTTTGTCTTCTTGGATGATGCAGGACGCTGGTCGGCGCTGATCTCGGATGTCGACATGTCTACGATCGACCTTCGCTCTGATACCACTTGTCACGGACTTAGTGATTTTTCCTTCATTTTGACCCATGCAGCCCACGAACTTCCTCCTCGAAAACTCGTGCAAGTCTTCTCGACCACGAGCTTAGCTAACTCGCTAACAAAAATAGAGAACAGTGGAGCAAGATGGAAACTTGAAGACTTCTTTATTGATATTGGAAAAGCTTACAAGTTTTTAGTGGTGAGGAGCAAATGAATCTTCCCCCTATTTATATTACCTCAAGGACTTACATGAACCTTATGGAATGGGAATATTCCAAAGATTATTCTCGAAAATATGCTAGAAATTATTCTATATCTTAAGAATATTCCTTACATCATTATTATTGCCAAAAAACTAAAAAATGAAGCCTTTAGAATGGAAAGTGTATTCTGCCATGTGTTGAATTTTATTCCTCCATGTACAGAATTCTGGAAGTTTTTCGGATCTTGGTGGGACCACAAACTATGGTGCGTAACATGTAGCTGGTGCAACTCGTAGACTCTGACCGTCATGATGTTCCTCCTTATTGAGTATTGTGGTAGGTCTAGCACTTCAGGTTAGTATGTTTTGTTATCATGATCTATTTAGAGCATCTTCAACCCTATTGCCTTGTTTTGTGTTGTGATTTCTATGTGACATGAGGCACAAGACAATGTCTTTCCTATGTGGCAAGATTATATTCATCCAAGACAATGAGATAGAAAAATGTTTTCAAATGCAAAAGTATTGAGAAAAAAATAAAAAAAAATTTCAACTTCCAAGAAAACTTTTTCACTTCTTCCTCTTTTATAAATATTTTTATTCATAATTGATTATGTGAAAGTAAAGCATTGTGAAGTCCATTGTCTAGATCTAGACAACCAACTTCACATTGTCCTTGTCATGTCATTGCCATGTCAACTTCACAATTGCATTGGAAAAGTATTTTTGAAATAAGAAATTATGATTCCTAGGTAGCAGCCATTTTTTTTTCAAACTCACAACAAGATTGGTGATGCTCTTAGGGGTTGCCGACTTGGAAACGAGTTATACTTTGTCTCTAATTCTCTCTCATTGAACATTAATTAGATCAACTACATGCTCGTTTGGCTCGTGAAAAGGAAATAAAGGAAAGAAAATTAATTCCTTGTTATTTTTCTTCCTTAGCGAAATTATAATTTTTATTCATTTTTCTTTCTAGTGTTTGGAAAGACCAAGAAAATTTGAAGAAAAAATAAATTTTCTATGGTGGAAAAGTGATTTCTTGATTGGGTGGGAAGAATCATTTCTCCCTCCCCCATTTTTCCTTCATATGAAAATCAATTTCATTTTCTCTTTTTTTTTTTTTTTTTTTTTTTTTACATCCAAACATAGGAAATTTTTTTTTTTTTCAATTTCAAGATTCTGCTAACCAACCGAGGCCTGTATGAAAAAAGAAAAGTTATGAAAAACAAATCGATCAAAAACATTTTAAGCTTGCTTAAATAGTTGTTGGCCAAACAAACAAGTGCTTTTCAGGATCCTTGAAAAGTTGAAGCTAATATGTCCAATGAACTTGTGGATGATAGCTAGCCAGAGTTCGAGTCGAATCTTATGAAAGGTGATTATTTAAACTAAAAGCAAATGCTAGGGAATATAAACCATTCAGGTCGACATTTAGGATTGCCTAGCTTCTTATGTTTTTATTTTTTGGATAACGGTAGAATTTTTTTTTCCAGCTTGTTAAAATACTTCTGAAAAGTTGGTTCAATTTTGGGAACAGTTTTTGATATAAACATCCCGCTTCTTGTTAAAAACTACCTTTGATGTTAGTTTTTGAAAGCAACAATTCCAAATTATACCTTAATTGGTAGAAAGAAGATTTGAATCAAGAGCTTTTGTTTTGATACTATGTTAGTTAATAAATGTTCTCCGGTTTTTTTTTTTTTTTTTTTTTTTAAGAACAAACAATTCCAAACCAAACTTTAATCGGTAGAAATAAAATCTGATTCAAGACCTTTTGTTTTGATACTTTGTTAGTTTATAAATATTCTCAATAGGGTGTGCCTATTACGCCTGGTTCAATTAGAACAATAACACGAGACATAATCATCTCATCTTTTCTTTTTTTTTCTTTTCGACATTAACCACTCACTTTGCTCGTCTAATTAATACGAAAATGAAGGTGCTCTTAAGCCTAAACATCGTAGTGAATCAGCTTCGACGATCAGGAAATGAAAGACATTTCATTGAATGACAATGGATATTTGCATTGTGGCTCATTCGTAAAGGTCTCACACTGTTTGATGGTTGGCATGGATAGGAAAGTTCTAGCTTGGTTCGATTAGCTCTTGAACCTTTTTCGTGCAGAGTTTTGCAATTTCGCTTTCCTGAAATCGAAAGTGGGTAAACAGAATATGAGTCATAGTACTCATATTCCTACATGAGTCATGCACATGTGAACCAATATGAATATAGTGTACTGGTGCAAATGGGTGCACATGAAATGTAGAAGTCTATTCATATTGGTCCATATGTGCATAACTTATGTAGGAATATGAACATTATGGTACATATTCCGTTTACCCTAAATATATTTATATTCTTTACTGACTTATCTTTATTTAAATCACAAGCTGAAGACACACAAATCTTATATTATTCGTATCATAGATGGTGTTAATGGAGACTAGATGTAATATATCTTCGTGTTAAATTTAGATATCTTGTTTTCGAATGTTGAAATCGTAGAGACTGAAGTCTTTGTTGGTGGTATTTGGCCATTTACAATTTAGGGTTTCTATCATTGAACAAAGACCCCATGAGGGATATTAGGTTAGATATTTTTAAAAGAATATTTTAGCAATTGTTTTCATTACAAATATAGAAACTAGCATATACATCAACTTATTTAAAAAATTAGTAAATATTTTCATTATGTGTAAAATAATCAAAATTTTGATTAAAATAGTAGGAATATATTTTAAAATTTTAAATATTGCATACAAAAGAATAGAAATATTTATTAATTTTTTTAAATAAATAAAGATATATATTAGTTTCTATATTTGTAATAGAAATATTTATCAAAATATCTCATATTTTAAATTATTCAACGTGTCCTCACTCCTCACTCGTGGAAGATCTACTTTATGGGCACATATATGGATTTATGCATTGATATAATTTATTGTTACATCGGATGCTAAAGTCCGCCATTTTGCACCAAAAACTTCCAAAATTTTGCTAATAAACAGGTTGTATGTCTTATATTATGTAACATAAACATGAAAATTATATAGATTTGCAACTATACAATTTTACATGCTCCATGCTCCTATTATTTTGCATGTAGTTTGTATGTCACTAAATTAATAGCCAACAAAATCTGAGGCCATCAACGACCGCATACAAAGGACTTTCGCTACATATAATAACAGGATGACATATAATAACAGGATGAAAGCACATGTGAACAGGGTTGAACGTTCGGTTTGTTCGATTTATTCGGTTTCAATCAAACTAATATAATCATAATCGAATAAACCAAAATTCTAAAATTCTAAAATCCAATCGAAATTAATTATAATCGAAACTGAACCGAATAATCGATTCCGTTTATTCGGTTTACTCGGTTGGACTACTTATATTGTTTAATAGGCCGAACCTAAAGTTGTGATCACAATTAAATTATATTAAAAATTATAAAATTTTTAAACATATTTGTTGTATTTCAATGTTGTGCCTAAAGTTGGACTAGTTGTCAAATTATCAAAGTTGAAATTCAAAACAAATACATAAAATTGTTATTTTTAAAATATACAAAAAAAATATAGTTAGTTTTAATCATAAAATATGTATAAAATTGAAGATATTTTCATAACTACATAAGTCTTATTTTGTTTTTGGTTTTGAATTGAAACCCAAAATCGAATAAGAAATTTTACCATTTTTAAAACTGAAATCTAACCCATTTTTTTAAAACGAACCTAATTTCTTATTCGGTTCGGATCGATTCGCTTTTCGGTCCATAACCAAATAATGCTCACCCCTACGTGTGAAGCCTTCGTATATTAATATACATTTATTCATGTACAATGAATTTGAGTAGTTACAGATTAAGAAAGTATACATACCATTGGTGGTTAACGTGGATTATATATATATATATATATATATATATATATATATAGAGAGAGAGAGAGAGAATAAGGGAGGTGAGATGGCACCTCACTCTAAAAACAAGGGTGGCGGTGACGTGGCACAATCTCAACAACACATTTCATAATTGGCAATTTGCACTTAACCCCCTCCCCTCGTTTGTGTGGTTTAGATTGTGCCACGTCACCGCCACCTTTGTTTTTAGGGTGAGGTGCCATCTCACCTCCCTTATTCTCTCTCTCTCTCTCTCTATATATATATATATATATATGGTAAACGGGATATGAGCCATAGGCACATATTTCTATATGAGTCATGTACATGTGGATCAATAAAAATGGATTTATATATTCCATGTGCACTAATACACTATATTCCTATTGGTCCACATGTGCATTGGCTCATATTTTCTCATATAGAAATATGAGCCTATGGCTCATATTCCTTTTTTCACACACACACACACATATATATATATATATATATATATATGGGTAAACGTGATATGAGTCATATTGTTTATTTTTCTAAATGAGTCATGCACATGTGGAACACATGTGGACCAATATGAATGGATTCATACATCCCATGTGTACCCATGTGCACTAGTACACTCTATTTCTATTGGTCTACATGTGCATGACTCATTTAAGAAAATGAACACTATGACTTATATTTCGTTTACCATATATATATATTTGATTTTTTTTTTTTTGGTAAATCACGTACACGTGGGAGCCGTGACCTTTATTGATCAAAAGAAAGAACCACTTACCTAGGAGATAACCCAAAATGCCTACAAAATGGGAGGAAGATAACCCAAAATGCCTTACAAAAGGGGACGGAGATAGACCTTACCACAAAGCAAAAGGAAATGACAACAACCAAAAGAAAACTAGATTATTTCCTAATAACCGGAGTGCCATGCTGATCCAATGAAAGCAGTTGACCAATGTTCCTAGGCATGTCATTAGCATAACCATATAGCTGCTCACTGTGAGAGGAGATTGCAAGGGAGACAATGGCAGTAGCAACGCGATTGATCTCCTTGCATATAAGAGAGAAGGGAATACTGTGTGAACTCTTCTGAATTTGTATGTTGCACTTTCAAAAAGTGTTAAGTCTTCTTCGTAATGGTATCAAACAGGTCCTTAGAACTGATCTCTAAACACGAAATACGAAAATCTAGCCGTTTGCAAAGACCACATTCCTGGTGATAGCAATAAAATTCCTGGAGGAGATGTCAAAGGAGCCAGACCTCTGCAAGATGATCAAGAGAGCTGTAAGTATCATTAAGGAGAAATTTGGGAGCAAAATGAGACCAAACCGATCTGGCAAGCTCGCTGTGAATGAAGAGGAGCTCAAAGTTTTCTCCATGAGGTTGGGTGCGGCATCTACACCGAGATGCAAGGCTGAAACCCATTTGAATAAGCCTCGAGTCAACAGGAAATGCTTGATGACTGAGCCTCCAGATGAAGGCTCCCACCTTCGGTGGAATATACTTATTCCAAATATTGCCGCTCCATTTGGAAGCCCCATGCCGAGCTCCCTTGATGGTCCCAGTTGGAGGCTGTAGAGAAATCACCATTATGCGTCAGGACCCAGTGAATTCGATCAGGTTCATTGATCAATTCGATGTCTTTAAGCATGTCAATAGCAACTGCAGGAAGGTTAAGAGTGCCATAGAGGCACGTTTCCTCTACCAAGAACCCGTTGGCAGTGGTTATTTACGATCGGGAATTCTTTCAACATGGCTCTCCAAAGAGGCGAGGATGAGCACGGGTTAGTATATCCCAAAGCCAGAGGATCTCCGTATTTACGATACATATAATAAGTCCTTAAGGATTCTCCCTTAATGAAAGACCAACATCTTTTGGCGTGTAAGGACTGCGTAACCTAAGATAGAGGTCTAATACCCAAACCCCCCTCTGTTAGAGGCCTGCAAATTTTCCTCCAAGCCACCCATTTCCTACGGTGATCATCCTTCGTATTCCAGAGGAAATCAACCATGATACGCTCCGGTTTACAAATAAAGGTGTTAGGAACTTTAACAAATGACAAGGAGTGAATAGGTAATGTCGTTAAGGCACTTTCGATGAGGGTGATTTTACCTCCGAAAGAAAGAAGACGACCACGCTAGTTCGCTATTTTCTTCCTGAACTTGGATTCTGTGACGTCCCGATTTTCGCTAAATCGATAATCGTCCCCCGGACGTGATGCCGTGCACGCGTAAGGCGCGCGTGCACAAGGCCTAGACATAATGATATACTTTAGAACACTTGCAACAGAGTACGCAAAAAATATATCGCACAATGAGATATAGAAAACTACTCTTTTATTGATAATGAACATCTGGTTACAGACTCTTGACACAAAAGTAATAAAGACGCCGCACGGATTTACAACTTGGACGCAAGATAGCTGATCCATACATTACATCCCCTACTTATATTTTACAAGCACAAAATACTTTGGGTGTGAGTTAGCACCATCGCCTAGGAGCTTCGAAAAGGAGAGTGCGAGCTCCTTTCTTGATTATGTACTTGGGCTCCCAAAAATTACAACACGAACACGCCTGATCAGGGAAGGGTTGGTGTCACGCCCCAGTCCCAAAATATCGAGGGACTAGACACGTGGCAATGGCCAGCAGCACACACCAATGGGCAAACCCAATTTAATGGACCCATCAGGTTGTACTTAAGCTGTAATACAACAATAAGGGTCTAATATACTAATCTCATCCACAGAAATGAATACATCAATATAAGAAATATAAAGCAATATCAAGTCTCAATAAAACAAAACTTGGGGAACAACCCAATAATGAGTTCGATACAATGGTTCAATAGACAAGAAATAAAGAGTATAACAACAGCAAGTACTGAGTAATGGATAAAGCATATACTCATAAGAAATCCTCAACAATCACCTCGTCCTCGGTTTCTGGTACTGCTCGAATGTATGCACCTGCTCCTGCTTCTGCTACTGCTAATGTTCCTGTCCCATATACCTCGGGATAGATCTCTTCTGCTAAACCTGGGGACATAATCCGGATCCAGGTCCTCAGGGGACATAGCAAGGTACAAGAATAACTCAAGCCATAATAAATGCAGTACAATAATAAATGAATCAATAGGGTAAACCATATAACCAGCTAAGTGATATGCAATATGAGAGCATCACTAGAACTCAGGCTAAGACCACTACAAGCTCGGTGTCGGAGAGCCGGTAGCAGTGATATCATGTAGTTGTCTAGCTCGGAGAGAGACTACGACACCGTCATAATATAATCAACCTGTAGCTTGTGTGTCTCTCCCCACCCAATGTAATCACACGTCTCATGTCCATGACACGCAAGATCATGACCTCTAACTGATGCAGCAAGTCTTAAAGATAGCTAAGCATATGAATAAAGTATATGTCATGAAACCTGTAGCCTATACAGAATTACCATGAATATCTCAGAAAGATTCTGTCTCATGAATAGTGTCAGGTGTCCTGTGGTATGACGTACCTGATAATGCAAGCACGAGAATGTATAGGGTCTCGACATCCATGTCTAGTTGACGTTACACAACTCCGCGTACGGTGTTGACACCCGAATATTATTCGGACGCTAAGTAATGTCATACGGTCCTAGGTTAAACAAAGATATTACAGTAATAAATCAAGAGAATAGTATAAACAAATGCGGCAAGTATGGTAAGGTACACTTGCCTGGGATTTGAATACCAACAGTTGCTCCGGTAATAGCAGGATCTTCAGGTACTCTTCCGGTTGCTGAAATAAATATTACCACCAGGTTCAGAAGATATAAAATAGCTAGAATTATCTGTCCATAAGTTTAATTTGGACACAGGAGCAAAAGTGACAGTTTCTGGTCAAAGCGGGATCCACATATGGCCCGCTTCGCACCAAAAAATGTGCCAGAGACAATGTTCTCCAAATTTATCAAACTTAGTGTTCACATATCCAGAATGATGATACGAACCCAACAGAATATCCAGAACTGGATTTCGATGAGCCGATCACGAAATCGCCCGTCAAGTGGAGCCGTGGGGCCCACGATACGCGATTTTGTCAACGTTCTCAGAATTGAACCAAACTTGGGTCCCAGGACCAGCATATTGCTACGAGTCCAATGGCACAAGTTTTGTTTCGATACAATGTGCGTACACGAAGTTACAATAAGTTCCAGAATATGGCCGATACGGGGTGTTGTCGACGGATACGCGTTGATTTCGGTGTGCACGCATATCCAAATCAACTTCCGTAAAATCACACACTTCCGTATTAATGGCACCCACCTTTTGGTGAAGTCCGCACACGATCAAGTCATCCCGTTTAGCGGGGCGCACCCAGTTTTGGGGAAAATTAGGGTATCTATTTTTTTGATTTTGCGTCGCAGTTTGCGATCGCCACAGGACCCGATACCCCGAACAAATTATACGATTATCGAGAGGGTCACGCAGTCTACGCATCACAGCAGACGGAACAAAAAATAGGACAGCGAAGCGAGAGAAACAGTCACCTGAACATGGCTCCGAAGATGACTGAAATACGCGTTTCCGCGAGGTGGCTCGACGCTCGGCCGGCCGGAGGCTGGTAGGGTTTCTGTTTTTGGAGATCGCCGGGGAACTCGACGGGGAGGAGGAAGGAGGTGCGGCAAGGTGGAGGCGGGTCGAAGCTATGGCGGAGGCGGCTCTGACGGAGGCGGAGCTGGAGGGGAGACGCGGTGGTGAGTGGTGGTGGCAGAGGAGGATGGCGGTGGGGCGATCGGGGAGAGTGGTGGTGGAGGAATTGGGAGACGATGGTGGGAGAGAATGGTGGTGGTTAGTGGCAGATGGGAGCGGCCAAGCTGGGTCGAGGGGGCAGCGGAGGTGGGTGATGGCGGTGGAGGAGAAGGGTTGCGGGAGAGGGTTTTATAGGGTGGAGCGCCGGGGCGGTTACGGGGAGGGGAGAGGTCACGGACAGTGGAGGAGCCGGACGGTGGGGATATGAACGGAGGAGGAGGCGGCGGTTACCGTCAGGCGGAGAGGAATCAGGGGGGTCGGGGTTTACAGCAGCTACAGGAGAGAGGTCACGGGTCGGGTCGAAGCGGGTCGGGTCGGCTAACGGGTCCGGATCCGACCCGCTAGGGGTTGGTTTGGGTTTGGTTGGGTCAGCATGGGTTCGGTTCGGTTCACTTAGTTTAAACCGGTTGGTTCAATCCGGTTTAATTGGGTTTAATAAAAATCTTAGTTTTTAGCTCTTTAAAAATAATTCTAGGGCCCAATAAATTTCAGAAAAATTATCCTATGTCTAATATTTTATTTTACACCCAAAAATATTATTTTTATAATATTTTAATATTTATTAAAAATATTTAAAATTATTTAATACCAGAATACCTTGATTTTAATTAGTTAAAAATTCCAGAAAAATTCTGAAAATTTATTTTTAAAATCCTGAAAAATCTGGGGGTTTACAATCTAGCCCCCTTAAGAGGATTGCGTCCTTGAAATCAAAGAATAATGAAACACAATCGGTCAGAAGAGATGATACGGTTTGCAAAACAGGTTCGAAGCACGACACAATCAAGAATCATGATCCAGGAGAATCAAAGGATGAGGGTTAAGCGAAACACCTAGGGAAGGAATAAAATATTTTCCTAGAAAATAAAAGTTTGGTAATTCAAGAGTGAAGGAAAATCTGGTTAGAGAAAAGAAAACTACAGTTTTTAGAAAAATTAGGTTATCAACAAGTTCAAATACTAGGTTTAAGGCTAAGGTCACGAACTAACAGGCACGTGCTAAAGCAATGCATCTATGAATAACTTACGCGTATTTGCTACTCCATGAGTCTGCACGTCCTCCATGGTCATCGCAAAAGCTTGTCCGCGTCCTTGCGGTGGATTCCTCTACTGCTGCTGAGCCTGCTGGAAAAGTACTGCCTGGGGTATCAAAGGTGATCTCGGCTGATACCCTCCTGGAGGTGGTGGTATGACTCCTTCAACTCCCGTTTGCGGTACTCCCAATGTTGGATAGGCTGGCCTCGGTACTGATAAAGCTTGTTGGCTTACCATTGGTGCTCCTTCTCGACGCTCAAGGCATTCCAATGAGATTGTGCAGAGATAATATTACAGAAGAAGACATGTTGGAAAAGACATTCACTATATTCCATGCCACGAACATGCTCATGTAGCAGCAGTACCGTAAAAAAGGTTTTAAAATATATTCTCAATTGATCTCATGGCTACTTGTTGTTGAACAAAATAATGAGCTCTTAATAAAAAATCATAACTCCCACCCTACTGGATCGCAGTCATTCCCTGAACCGAATGCAAGTAAATATAGATAGGGACGTGTTCGCGATCGTGGTCGTAATTATGGTTGTGGTCATGGTCGTGGTTATATTCGTGGAAGAACTCGATACCAAGGTGGTCCTAATTATCATGCCTTCAATAAGAAGGTTGGGACATACCACTTGAAGTGGAATAACAATGGCCGAAAACAAGAGAAAATAGATTCTTCGAAGAATTATGAAGAAGCCTGCTATAGGTGTGGAGAAAAGGGGAATTGGTCTCGTACCTGTCGTACACCAAAGCACCTTATTGATCTTTACCAAACATCTATCAAGGGTAAAGGAAAAGAAAAAGAGATCAATTTTGCAGATTTTAATAAAATTGTTGATGATAAAAATTATCCAATAGAATTTACTCATTTGGATGTTAATGATTTCTTAAACGAGCCAAGTGAAGGAATTAATGGGATTAAGTTTTGGGTAATGATGCTAATGATGGCAATGGAAAAAAAAATGATTGAGTTGGGATTTAGACTATTTAAACTTTATTTCCCTAAGTTTAATTTTAGTTCAATGCTTGTATTATCATGTTTCTAAGCCTTCGTTGTTATAAGTTCGAATTAATAAATTAAGTTTTATAATATTTCTTACTCAATTTTTTTAGGAATATGAAAAATAATGATGCAGTGAACAACTCCAACGGTGGAGATATATGTCTGGTTGACAGTAGATCAACACACACAATTCTTCGAGATCGAAAATACTTCTCGAACTTAAAATTAGCAAAAGTAAATGTTAGTACAATTTCTGGTACTACAAAACTAATTGAGGGCTCTGGAAGAGCGAACATTATATTACCGGATGGAACAAATATTTTGGTAAAAGAGGCTTTGTATTCTAGCAAGTCAAAAAAAAATTTGCTAAGTTTCAAAGACATACGTCTCAATGGTTTTCATATAGAGACTATGAATGAGGGAAATATGGAATACCTATGTATTACATCTAATGATTCATGCAAGAAGCATGTGAAAGAAAAACTCTCAATTTTCTCATCAAGATTGTATTATGCAAACATAAGTGTCATTTAATATAACACTGCGATAAACCAGAAGTTCAATGATACAAAACTTTTTATACTTTGACATGATCGACTTGGCCACCCTGGATCGAGTATGATGCATCGAATAGTTAGAAACTCACGTGGACATCCTCTAAAGAACCAGAAGATTCTTTTACCTCGTGATTGTGTGTGTGTTACATGCTCATAAGGAAAATTAATTGTAAGACCATCTCCAATGAAAGTTAACCTTGAGTCCTCTATGTTTTTACAAAGAATACAAGAGAATATTTGTGGACCTATTGACCCGCCTTGTGGACCATTTTGTTACTTTATGGTCGTGATAGATGCATCATATAGATGGTCACATGTAAGTCTATTGTTAACACGAACGGTTGCTTTTGCCAAACTTCTTCCTCAGATTATAAGATTAAGGGCTCAATTTCCTGATTATTCCACCAAGACTATTCATCTTGATAATGCCCGTAAAAATACATATCAAGCATTTAATGATATTTATTGCATGTCAATTGGCATTAATGTTGAACATTCAGTTGCACATGTGCATACTCAAAATGGACTTGCAGAGTCTTTTATTAAAAGGTTGCAATTGATTGCCAGTGTCATGACCCGATTCCGTAGAATCGTTTGAAGCGTCCCCCGAATCGTGACCGCCGTGCGGGCCTGGGGTTGCGCCCGCACAAGGCTTTAATGATTTGCATAGCAAGCACATATTCAGAGTACGCAGATAAATCAAAACACAGATTTGAAACATGGAAAAGTTCTCTTTATTGATAATGAACATCTATTACAAACTCCTGAACGAGTCAGCTAATATGCCGAACGGCTTACAAAAGTGTTGACTCAAAATGAGATAGCAGTCCTGTACATTATATCCCTTTTACTAAACTTCAAAAGATATAGACCTCCAGGCTGGAGGATAGCTTTGCCACGGAGCTGCATTTGTGTATGAAGAGTTGCAGGCTCCTTTCTTCAAAATGCTTCAAAGGGGCACGGTGAAGATGCGCCAACAGCTGGACTGGATCGGAAAGATGACTTCAGCTCCTCGCTCGGTTCGCCTTGGTACGGAGAACCTGTTTCAACGAGGGTCAGCATATCGAAACATACTGGTGAAGGCGAGCTAACCGAACTATACCAATCAACTCGTTGTTTTAATGAAGCATGCATATTTGTGGGTTTCTATCTTGCCTTAGTTCATTTACAAGTAAGCAGCATATAGAATTTACTGAAAATGAACCTGTCACCGTTCGGTGGATTTTACCTGTCCGTCTGAATGACCTGCACAATACTTACCATGCCTTCCCTGCCACGAAGACACAAGTTAGTATGCAACAGGTTTAAATATACACGATGATCACTGGCGTGGTGCCATAACGGACATAGTCAAGGACAGGGATAGCATGCAACGAGAATACGACAAGCACACGACAAGCACACGATGCGTTGCAAGCCATCCCCTCCAGCACACGATGACTACACACGAGTTTCGCCCGGACCGAAACGGTGCCAGTGCCCCAGCGACCGTCCGCAGAACTTACCCTTGTGCACAAGTTGTCCATGATCGAACAATACGTTATCTTAAACAATCAGTTTACGCCTTCGAGGCAATACGAGCACAAGACATATCCATAATTGTTAAGCATTCATGCACTTCAGGCAACACGAGTATGAAACATATATTTGCACAAGACAAGCAACAGTTTATGATTATTTCCAAGCGAACAAGCATGCAATTAAGTGTCCGTTCGTGAAGTTTATTGACAAGCATAATACACCAAGTCTATTCTCTTTTATCTTGGTTTCTTTTATTATTACTTGGTATCGTTGATCGGGGCAAAGAAGAATGCAGATTTTAGGGCGTGAAGCTTGGAAGCAGGGCTAGCTAATCGGGTTGGTAGCCACTCACTTGGATTGCTGGAAGGGAGAAGGAAAGAGGCACTTCACGACTCCGCTCGTAAGCCGCCTACTGCTCGTTCACCTGCACACGAACAGCTCGATTAATACTTCTTCCTCTCTTTCCAATCTCGGAATAGAAGTGCAGTTCAATGAACGAAACAATGAAAACCATCGAAACCGTTCAAGGAAAATAAGCAAATCCTAAAACCAACTCAAAGCACGAAAGCAACAAGCGACATCGAAAATCGAGGCAATAAAAGATAGCAGCGGAGAGGTCCCTCCTGACTCTGCCGCTAAGTCGATCCCGGGGGCACGGTCCACTGAATATGGGAATCGATTCCGAAGAAACAAATCCATAACGAGGACGAGTTCTTAATTCAATCTATCCCGATCGAACGATACTGTTTGTGGTTCTTAGCCGCACTCCCCGCACCGGGGGAACGGGGCGCTACATCCTACCCAACCAATTGGAAGTTTTGTCCCGAAACTTAAGAATAGAACCTACCGTTAAGGATTATTTTGTTGGGGACGACGACCATGAAGGTTCGGACAGGAGCCAATAGCATGGCCTGGATCGCCACAAGCGAGGCATAACCCAAGTCTTTTGCGGCAATACTTCTTAATGTGCCCTTTTGCATTTACAGAAGTGACAAGTTTTGCTCCAGTCCCCGTCCTGCTGACCAGCATTATTCGGGCGCTTTGTAGCGGTATTTTCTCCCTCGTTGCTTTGGCGTTTGTGACTGGATGTATGCACAGCGCCGGCAGCAACATGAGGATATTGTGGTTCAAGTGATAGAGCGTGATTCATGACTTCACGCATTGTTCCATACTGATTATTGACCACGTGCGCATGGATGGTAGGGCGTAGTCCACCTTCAAACCTTCTGGCTCGACTCGCTGCATCAGGTAAATAGGCCCTAGCGAATTTGGAGAGTCGGTTGAATTCGGCGGAGTACTGCTTAACTGTTATGCTGCCCTGCCGCAGCTGCACGAACTCGTTTTTCATCTGACGTTGCACTGGAGAGGGTATAAACTCCTCTTCAAATGCGGCATAAAAAGTCGTCCACGAGATCGCCTCCTCTCCGTGATCAAATTGGAGAGATCGTCGATGCACGTTCCACCAATCGTGCGTGTTGAGGCGGAGCTGAAGTTGCGCGCAGGCGACGCACTTCTCTTCGGGGACCTCTAACAGAGCGAAGTGATCTTCAAGCTCGGCTAGCCAATCTAGAGCTACCTCTGGGTCCTCAGTCCCGTTGAATGGGGTATTGTAGACTTTCTTGAAATGGCCCAAGTTGAAGGCAGTCACGTCCCTCGGCCTTGGGATTTGAGGCGTCTCCACTTCAAGCACGGGCTGTTCCACCGGAGTCGTTGTTGTTGCGGCGGAATGGTTGGCAGCCAAAGTCTGAACGATTTGTTGCAGGGTATCTACCTGCTTCTGTTGGACTGAGAATCGGGTCTCTAAATTGCTTTCGAACTTGGCTTGGCGAGCATCATCTCTTTGTCATTGCGATTCTAGCATTTGCATCACCCGCTCTAGCGGGTCGACTTGAGATATGCCACGCTGGCTCCGAGAGCTTCCCGAAGTACCCAAACTACTCTCTTGTGTTTCGTTCGGTGCTTGCGCTGCAGATTGCGCTGGTACCATTCCTTCAAAAGAAGGTAAATTATATTAGAATCATAATATATTATGGACTTATTGCATGAACGTATCTCATTTTGGCCTAGCGAGTTCAAGAGTTCGCACAGGAATTTGATCGTTAAAGAAACTTTTCCAGCACGAAGTCTAAGGAACTTGAATCTGTGCTCTGATAACATTATGTCACGACCCGATTCCGTAGAATCGTTTGAGGCGTCCCCCGAATCGTGACCGCCGTGCGGGCCTGGGGTTGCGCCCGCACAAGGCTTTAATGATTTGCATAGCAAGCACATATTCAGAGTACGCAGATAAATCGAAACACAGATTTGAAACATGAAAAAGTTCTCTTTATTGATAATGAACATCTATTACAAACTCCTGAACGAGTCAGCTAATATGCCGAACGGCTTACAAAAGTGTTGACTCAAAATGAGATAGCAGTCCTGTACATTATATCCCTTTTACTAAACTTCAAAAGATATAGACCTCCAGGCTGGAGGATAGCTTTGCCACGGAGCTGCATTTGTGTATGAAGAGTTGCAGGCTCCTTTCTTCAAAATACTTCAAAGGGGCACGGTGAAGATGCGCCAACAGCTGGACTGGATCGGGAAGACGACTTCGGCTCCTCGCTCGGTTCGCCTTGGTGCGGAGAACTTGTTTCAACGAGGGTCAGCATATCGAAACATACTGGTGAAGGCGAGCTAACCGAACTATACCAATCAACACGTTATTTTAATGAAGCATGCATATTTGTGGGTTTCTATCTTGCCTTAGTTCATTTACAAGTAAGCAGCATATAGAATTTACTGAAAATGAACGTACCACCGTTCGGTAGATTTTACCTGTCCCTCTGAATGACCTGCACAATACTTACCATGCCTTCCCTGCCACGAAGACACAAGTTAGTATGCAACAGGTTTAAATATACACGATGATCACTGGCGTGGTACCATAACGGACATAGTCAAGGACAGGGATAGCATGCAACGAGAACACGACAAGCACACGACAAGCACACGATGCGTTGCAAGCCATCCCCTCCAGCACACGATGACTACACACGAGTTCCGCCCGGACCGGAACGGTGCCAGTGCCCCAGCGACCGTCCGCAGAACTTACCCTTGTACACAAGTTGTCCATGATCGAACAATATGTTATCTTAAACAATCAGTTTACGCCTTCGATGCAATACGAGCACAAGACATATCCATAATTGTTAAGCATTCATGCACTTCAGGCAACACGAGTATGAAACATATATTTGCACAAGACAAGCAACAGTTTATGATTATTTCCAAGCGAACAAGCATGCAATTAAGTGTCCGTTCATGAAGTTTATTGACAAGTATAATACACCAAGTCTATTCTCTTTTATCTTGGTTTCTTTTATTATTACTTGGTATCGTTGATCGGGGCAAAGAAGAATGCAGATTTTAGGGCGTGAAGCTTGGAAGCAGGGCTAGCTAATCGGGTTGGTAGCCACTCACTTGGATTGCTGGAAGGGAGAAGGAAAGAGGCACTTCACGACTCCGCTCGTAAGCCGCCTACTGCTCGTTCATCTGCACACGAACAGCTCGATTAATACTTCTTCCTCTCTTTCCAATCTCGGAATAGAAGTGCAGTTCAATGAACGAAACAATAAAAACCATCGAAACCGTTCAAGGAAAACAAGCAAATCCTAAAACAAACTCAAAGCACGAAAGCAACAAGCGACATCGAAAATCGAGGCAATAAAAGATAGCAGCGGAGAGGTCCCTCCTGACTCTGCCGCTAAGTCGATCCCGGGGGCACGGTCCACTGAATATGGGAATCGATTCCGAAGAAACAAATCCATAACGAGGACGAGTTCTTAATTCAATCTATCCCGATCGAACGATACCGTTTGTGGTTCTTAGCCGCGCTCCCCGCACCGGGGGAACGGGGCGCTACAGCCAGACCTTTACTTTTAAGACCAAGTTTATCCACTTCTGTTTGGGAATATGTAATATTACATGCAGCTGCATCGGTTCGTATTCGACCAAGTTTATTTCATCATTATTCACCATTGCAACTTGTATCTGGCCAGTAGCCAGATATTTTTTACTTAAAAGTTTTTGGTTGTGCAGTTTATGTCTCCATTTCTCCACCTAAATGTATAAAGATGGGCCCACAAAGACGTCTTGGAATTTATGTTGGTTTTGATTCCCCTTCTATAATAAAATACATTGAGCCACTGACGGGCAATTTATTTAAGGCAAGGTTTGTTGATTGCCATTTTGATGAGTCAGCTTTCCCGCCGTTAGGGGAGATAAAATGTCACTTCCTATATAACGGCATAAAATTACATGGAATGTACCATCTTTTATTGATCCACGCACAAATATATGTGAGCAAGAAGTAAAAATGATTATTTATTTACAAAATATCGCAAATCATTTGCCATATGCATTCACTGATATTAAGAAAGTGACTAAATCTCATATACCGGCAATAAATACACCAGCGTGGATTGATATCCATGTAGAAAAATATGATAGCACAATAAACTGTGCATGAAACGTGGACGCCCTGTTGGCGCTAAAGATAAGAACCCTCGAAAGAAAAAGGGTACAAGTAATTACTCCTGAAGAGAAAATAGTTTCAAAACATGAAAGCGCTATAGAAAATTTAACTGATCAGTATAAAGTAGCTCCTGAAGAGAAAATAGTTTCAGAAGAGATCTATTTAAATTATATGAGTACAAGAGAAAGCTGTGATAGAAATAAAATTACTATAGACAATATTTTTGCTTATAGTGTCGCATTTGATATTGTTAATGAGAATCCTGAACCAAAATCTATTGATCAATGTCGACATAGAAATGATTTGCCAAAATTAAAAGATGCGATAGAAGCTGAATTAAAATCCCTAGAAAGTCGCAAAGTATTTGGACCAGTAATCCAAACTCCTGAAGGTATGAAACATATTGGATATAAATGGGTATTCGTAAGAAAACGCAACGAGAAAAATAAAATTGTGAGATATAAGGCACGACTTGTAGCACAAGGTTTTTCACAGAGACCTGGAATCGATTATGATGAAACATATTTCCCTGTGATCGACGCAATCACATTACGATACTTGATCAGTTTAGCAGTCACATAAAAACTTGATATGTGGCTTATGGATGTTGTTACCGCATATTTATATAGGGCGTTGGATAATGACATTTATATGAAAATTCCAGAATGATTCAAATTGCCTGAAGCAAATAAATAAAGGTCTCATGGGTTATACTCAATCAAATTACAACGATCCCTATACGGATTAAAATAATCTGGAAGAATGTGGTATAATCGTCTTAGTGAATACCTTGTTAGAGAAGGATATATAAATAATCCAATTTGTCCATGTATTTTTATAAAAAGATCTAAAAATGGATTTTTTATTATTGCAGTATATATTGATGACTTAAATCTTGTAGGAACTCCTGAAGAGCTCACAAAAACTGCCAATTATCTGATGAAAAAATTTGAGATGAAAAATCTTGAAAAAATAAAATTTTGTCTTGGTCTACAGATCAAGCATTTATCTAATGAATTTTTATCCATCAATCTACCTATGCAGAAAAGATTTTGAAAAGATTTTATATGGATAAAGCTCATTCGTTGAGTAGTCCCATGGTTATTCGATCGTTAGATGAAAAGAAAGATCAATTTCGTCCTCGAGAGAATAATGAAGAATTATTAGGTCTAGAAGTACCATACTTTAGTGCTATTGGAGCTTTGATGTACCTTGCAAATTGTACAAGACATGATATAGCATTCTCAATAAACTTACTGGCAAGATATAGCTCGGCACCAACAAAATGTCATTAGAATGGTATTAAACATATATTGCGTTATCTTCGCGGAACAACCGACATGGGCTTGTTTTACTCAAAAAAATCAGAATCATAAGTTGTTAGTTATGCTGGTTATCTGACCCACATAAAGGAAGATCTCAAAGTGGATATATGTTTACTTGTGGTGGTGCTGCAATATCATGGTGTTCTGTGAAGAAAACATTAGCAGCTACTTCTTCTAATCACTTAAAAATTTTGGCATTGCATGAAGCAAGTCGATAGTGCATATGGTTGGGAACGATGGTTCAGCATGTCCGAGAATCATGTGGGTTATCTTCAAAAAAAATACTCCGACGATATTATATAAAGACAATGTTGCTTGTATTACACAAATCAGAAATGGTTACATCAAAGGCAACAAAACAAAGCATATATCACCCAAAAAAAATTACACTCACGAGCTACAGAAGAATGGAGACATTGATGTTCGGCAGATACAATCGAGTAAAATTTTTGCTGATTTATTCACTAAAGCATTGACAACCACAACTTTCAGAAAGATGATTCAGAATATTGGGATGCGTCAACTAAAGGATCTCTTGTCAGTATCAGGGGGAGCGTGATCACTAATTCTCACACTGTACTCTTTTTCCTTCGATCAAGTTTTTATCCCACTGAATTTTTCTTGGCAAGGTTTTAACGAGACAGTCTATCACGCTTACGCATTTTATATGAATATGTACTCTTTTCCCTTCGTCCAAGTTTTTATCCCATTGGATTTTTCTTGGCAAAGTTTTAATGAGGCATATCCCATACATATTGGACATCCAAGGGGGAGTGTTGTAAATATGTATGTCCAAATGTCTTCCACAACTTATGTAACTTATGGCATTTGGTTTTTATAACATATGGCCTTTGGCAGGACCATTCTAGTTGAGTGTTGGATATAGGAAAAACTATTCTTCTTATATTTCCTATCTTGTTCTTCTCTATTCTAATTAATTATATAACACTTTTTGGTTGGTCTCAAGATTTTATGTTTTTCTTTTTCACTTCACCATGCTTATTTACAAACAACCCCCTTGTGTGTGTGTCTCTCTCACTACCAACAAGAAAATTCAAAGCTAGGGGTAGTAAAGACCAGTGTTTTAAAAATTGATCCGGTCCGGTTTAACCGGTTCACCCGTAAACCGGTCATTTTTTTTATCTGATTCAGTATTAATCCACTATTTTTTTTAAATTTCGATATAAATAAATATTTTTTTGTTAAAATCAGTGTACATATGAAATTAAATTTGGACTACTTAGATTAACCCAGTGGTCGAACCACTGGTTGAACCGGTTTGATCCGACCCAGTGACTTGGTCGAACCAATATCCGGTCCGGTTTTTAAAACAATGGTAAAGACAATAAGTGATTACGTGTCGAGGTTATTGAAATAATAATAAAACAATTGTATCATATATTTTTACCAACATTCTAGATTTTTGATAAAAATGATAGAAACTTTAACAACCCTAACTAACTAGAGCTTGGGAGGTAGAGTGCCAGACGAGGCCATAGAGATAGAGAGCAAGGATGGAGGAGGGCGTGTGGCAGCACCAACCCACATTTGCGTGGAGGTGGATGTCAACCAACGGGCCCTGGCCCGCTCCCTCTATGTCCGCATGGTCTATTGCAATTTTATTTAAAATTTTAATTGCATCTCCGTAACTAGAACCTACATTACTTCTTCTATGACTAGAACCCACAACAATTTCAGGGAATATCTCACACATTAGTCACTTAGAGCTGAAACCCTTGAACTAGATAAATAGAAGAAAGCTAAATATTATTATGATCCCAAAGCCTACGTACAACCAATTTCAGCACAAAGACATATATACAATTTCAGTCCGAATACTACATTCCAGCACGAAGGTTACATCACAATCCAAAGACCTCATGCACCCGCACCACAACTGTATTGTTCCTCAACCGCACATATACTGCATCCACGCACTACCCGGACTGCATTGCACAGCACCCGCATCCAGGCCACACATGCTACGCACCCATCACCACCGCACTTAATTTCGAATAAAAAAAATTGAAAATTAAAGCGCACTTCCGTTTCTCGAACAAGCAACCTCCAGGAAGACTACCTACCTCTTAACTACTAGACTAATAGCTCATTGGTGCTTCACAAGTGGCCCAATTTACTATATATAAGATCTTACCTCAATTTGGAAATTCAAGGGGTAATATATTAAAAGAACTGGTGGTAGTTGGACATATTCAAAGGCCAATTAGCCAACATTTTCTTCCATACAATTATAACCCTAAGTTGATCCCAAGAACTAGATATCAATTTCAATCTGCATTACCATTGATAGATAAACAAATAACAGTAGAGTTGGTTGGGAACACAGTGTAATTCGAATCGAAGTTGGTCCATGAGATACGATATTGGATTGGGTCATATTTCTTAAAAGAAAAAATTCTCATGTAAGATCTGAACTAAGTCTAATTATCTATACATCATGATCCCACTCATATTCAATGTGAGACTAAATTATCAATTCTATTGTCATCCTCCTTTGAGGCTTTATCGGGAACGATATACAATCTAACAGTGGTAGCATTGGCAAAGGCCAAGTAGTAGGGAAGAGCCTAGCCAATTGACTCTATAAGTAGAACATATATTAATAGTAACCGAATTAGAGACAACAATGTGAAATTTCTACTGTTGGAAACCAAACATTTGGCTCCAGTTTCCTCACTCTTGTTCCTCCTTTCCTATCCCTATAGATTCACATGAAGATAGGACACCCAGAAGCTAGGCCAGAAATAGAGACAAAAAGTTCCCCATAGGAATTAGAAAGAAGAAGAAAAAAAGAAAGAAAAAAAAGATATCAAACGTGTGACTAACCCCAAACTTGAGTGTGCACTAATCCCAACTTGAATAACTTGTCAATCCAAAGTAATTAAAAAGCCTAGGGGTTAGCTAGAGCTACATTGGAACTCTTCTACTTCCTCTTTTCATGATCTTCTTCTTCATTCCATTGGAAAGGGAGTACATCATTCCATAACTCCCCCTTCCTCACCATCAACAAAGACAGACAATGCACAGAATGTCTCCTCTTCTTCTCCTCGTCCTACTATTGTCGGTCTCCGTCCGAGCATGCTGCAGCCGCCATCTTGTCCCCCTCATCAAGGGCTCAGCCACTGACCTGGTCCTGCAGGTACTGTTGACTAGTTGAAGCACATTAATTGTTACATTTTTTTGTTACTAGTCAGATATTATAAGCATCAAATTTTGTGTTTCGCCTATACATAGGATGATATTAAATCTCGGTATCGTCCATTGAAGCCGCTGCTGCGGAAGGGGTCAACAATATCTGGCCGTGCAAATGCAAAAGCAGTCCCGATGGATTCCGAGGCTTTAATGTGGAGCAGTACTATAGCGGTCGACGAGAGCAAAGGAGGAGGAGGAGGAGGAGGAGGAGGAGGAGAAGAAGAAGAAGAAGTATTGTCAGGTGAAGTTGATGGCAAGTTTCCAGGGTTTCATGTAGATTATGTTGGACCCAGAACCCATCCCCCAGCTCACAACTAATTAAGACTATATATATATATATATATATATATATATATATATATATAGTACCAGCTATCGCCTCCAATGTCGCTAATTTCTTCGTTTCTCTATTGCGCTCGACTCATAAAAACCATCAAACTGCAACATCTTTATTATTATATATATATATATATATATATATATATATATATATATATAATTGGTTCTATGTATGGTATCCCTTCGTATTATTGTATATCACATGATACATGAATGATATTATATAAGGACCCTATATTCCTACTTTTGTTCTGCAATTGTTTCTTGATTTAATTACTTCCTTGTTCGTAAAATTAGTCCATTACTACATGTTGCATGAGCTAGCTGGGAGAAACTATGTCGTATAAGGACGCTGCTACACAAATCGTGGTCTGTGACCACGGCCCGCAAGTCACATATTGTCACGTAATTGGTAGATCTTTCGGTGGCGGCCCCCACGCAAATAGGGAGAGACGGATGGGGTTCGGCCACGTCGGCCCGCGGTCACGTCCGCGGGCAGAGACCGCGGGCCAAATATCATTTCCGGTTGTATAATTATGGTTGAATTTGCAGAGAAAAGAAAAATGAATTAATTAGGAGTTTTTTTTTCCATAGAAAATATTTTTATCATAAAATTTATACCAATGTGTAACGTTTCATAGTTTATATTTTTCATGGAATTATTTTTAGAAAATTTATATTTTTTTTATATTTTTCTCTAAAAATGATGAAAAATGAAACGGACCAAATCCATAGAAAAAAAATATCAAAATTCCATGAAAAAAAACTATTTTCGTGGAAAATAATAACAATCAAATACCAAAATTAAGTTTTCCATAAAATTTCTTTTAAATTCCATGAAAAATAATAACAATCAAACACACCATGCATGTATAGTCTCACTCCTTGTTCTCATGCTTCCTTTTCTGGCGGAAAATGGAGAAAGTAGTTAGTTAGTTCGTTCGTTCGTTAGATTTAAATTATATTTGCATGGGAAAAAGTGATGATGACAACTTGATTCATGCCCTATTCCTCATTTCCTGCATATGTCCGTCAGGATGGCACAGTAAAATAGTCACGTACTAATGGTTGCATGCAAGCCCATGCTGACATGCATTGACTCTCATGAGTTGCTTGCTTGTGTAGCTAGGGCACACTGACTGAATTGTTGATGGCAGAGAAAAGAAGGAATTTATTAATCACTTTGTGTTCCCATGCATGCATGTAGGCAAGTTCGTCTCCTGCTAGAATAGACCATGTGTTTGGAGAAGATAAATCACTCAGATCATATAGAAACCTTAGTATATTTATATGCTTCTATTTGACAATTAGAGCTTTATTCATTTATACATGCAAACATCTTATTTAGCTATTCATTAGCTACTCAACATGCAAACATTAAATAGAAATAATTTTTTCATCCACTTTATAGTCATTTATAAGAGAATGCCACGTGTAAATACAATTTTGAAGCAGAAATCATTATTGGGGTTATGAATAAGAATTGAGAAGAAATGACAGTCCTTTAAAAAAAAAAAATCCAATTTCTAATTATCTTGTTGTCCAATGAACAATTTTAATTAATAGATAAAGATATATTTGGAATAAACATTTCTTTGTTGAAGCTTAAACTTTTTCTATTATACATTAGGATAGATTTGGTGTTCTAAAACATCTACATTTTGACACGTGTTACAATTTCTCTCTAACTTTTTCTCATCTCTCTTAATTCATTATGGTACAATTGTTAAAAAAAAAGTGACCATATTACTTAGTTCCAAAAATAACAAAATATCTTTTTTAATCAAAAATGACAAGAAATAATTTTTTTTAAACCAAAAATGGCACCAAATAACTTGTATCCCATGTTCAATTTGCCACTTTCTTTAAGGGTTAACTATATCTATAAGTAATTGTTCAAATTGTCTTGGTTAGGCTACGTCCTACCTGACACGGATTGGATCGGATCGTGCTATCCCCAATTTGGTAGTCTTAGAATTAACTAATGATTATGTCAATTAATATAGTAAAAATTAGACAGATATTGAACACGTAATAGATTGTTACCTGGTCGGATATCGAAGTAAAATAAAAATAAAAAAATCCTCTAAAAAAAGGTACACCATTAATCCCTCAAGAATACAAAGGGGGTGGAAAGCTGTAACTAAGCCAAATATGAATTGTTTGGTTGCCCTAGACATTAGATTGTATGTAATGTATTCAAGCAAAATCCAATGTGAAAAAGAAACTTCAGCCATAATTGTAATATAGGATAACAATCGTAATATCTTAAATAGGATTGCGAACACAATATATAGGAGTGCCAAACTACACTCCAATACTAAGCCAAGTAGCCACCTCTAACTGTAGGACATAAACCACAACCTTATACATATGATCAAATTAGAAACAATGAGGGGTTCATTGTTTCAAACTACATTTGTTCATTAATAAATATATCAGTCCTACCCATCAATGAATTGAATAAGAAATATAAATACATTTTCGTAAATTCATGTACATTTTCGTCATTCTTTATTGGCTTAATTTCAACTTGATACCCTCAACTATCCAAGTTTTTCAATTTGATACCATAAACTTTAATATCATATCAATTACTACCCTCAACTATTGAATATTTAATTGAGAAATTTTGAATTACTTCCCACTTTATTTACCATAATTAAGGGTGCATTCCACAGTTTTTTCATAATGTATAAAATCCTCCATTTTTGACGGAATTCGTCCAGAATTGACGGATAATCCATTTGACCAAAAAAAATTGACGAAAATATCCCTTCCCAATTTTCTTCTTCCTCTTCTCCCCCCCCCCCCACCTCCCCTCCCCACCACCGCCATCCGCCCCCGCCCCCCCCCCCCCCTCCCTCCCCGCCACCGTCGCTCCCCCCCCCCTCCCCGCCGCCGCACCCCCACCCTCCCCGCATCCGCAGCAGCGCCACATCCTCGCCCCCGCAGCACCGCAGCAGCAATATCAGCACCAACAGCATCGACGCGGCGAGCGGCGACGAGCGGCAAGCCGGGCGGGGGCACTTGCGAGCGGCCGTGCGAGCGACGGCGAGTGGCCGCGCGAGCAGCGAGCAGCGCTGCGAGCATCGCGACGGCGCGTGCGAGCAGCGGCAGCCGCTGCTGTTGGCTAGGGGGACGGTGGCGGGTGGGGAGTGGCGGTTGAGACTGCGTCGGCAGCCTGCCGACAGGGGTGGGGAGGGGGAGAAGAAAGGAGAAAAAGAAATGGAATGGACATTTTGGTCAAAAAAATTGGTCAAAGCATTTGACCGTCAGGAATTGACGGATTCCGTCAAATGTGGAAGGTCTTGTACATTATTTAAAAACTATTGGGTGCACCCTTAAATATGGTAAATAAAGTGGGGGGGGGGGGAGGGGGTAAGTCAAATTTTTTTCTATTTAATTTTAAGTTAATACCCTTCGTCAGTTACAGGTTATTTTTTTCGTTTCAACAAAAATAAATTATTATTTTTTATCAAATTATTCCCAATCTCCTAGGGTATTTGAAGTGACCACGAATAAGGAAGATATTTTTGTCATTTAGAATTTTTTGTTAGAATTGTTAGGATATTAAATTATAAAATTATAGTTGAGGTATTAAGTTGTCTAATAATAAAGTTTAGAGTATCAAGTTGAAAAACTTGAATAGTTGAGTATCAAGTTGAGATTTAGCCCTCTTTGTTTCATAATTGCACCGAGAGAGAGAGAGAGAGAGAGAGAGAGAGAGAGAGAAGAAGGAAACTAAGAGAGAGAAATTGTAACACATGTTAAAATTTGGATGCTTCATAGCACCAAATATCAAGATTGATGCATTGCTCTAATGCTTCGTTTGGTTCGCAGAAAAGTAAATCAATTTGTTGCTCTTTACTTTCCTTTGTGAAATTATAGTTTCAATCAAAAAAAAATCGGTGTTTGAAAACACTACCAAAATAAGTCAAATTTGTGACGTATTTAGCGACTTCGAATTAAGACGTCGCTAATTTTATAGATTTTAGTGACATAATAAAATAATATCGCAATGCGTCACTGTTTGTGACATTCAGCGACGTCTAGCGACTACGATTAATATTATAAAAATGGACGTCGCCGAGAAGTCGCCAAAAGTCGCTATATTTTTTAAATCAGCGACGTTTCTACATGTGCGTCGCCAAATATTATAAACTAGTGACATTTAGCGACGCTTATATTAGACGTCGCTAAATCATTTCATATAGGGTTTCGACGTTTTATTTTCATCCACTCGTTCGTCCCTAAACTTTTAAATTTAGCGACGACTAGCGACATTGTATACCGTCGTCGTCGATTTACGCGGTCAGTTCAAATTTTGATTCTCGTCCTAAAATGTCGCTTATCGTCGTTGGACGTCGCTATATAGCGACGATTAGCGACGTCCATATGAGACGTCGCAAAAATTCTAAAAATTCAAGTCAGTTCGAATTCTCTTCCCCCTATAAATAACCCTCTTCATCCCTCTCCCAACTCTCACTCCCCTTCCCCTCCCCTCTGTTCGACCCACCTCCCTCTCCCATCTCCCACTCCCCATCCCCTCCCCTCCGCCTCTACCCCCCTCCCCTCTGCACCCGCTCGGTCACCCGCCTCCGTCTCCACTGCGACTTTCGCGCCTTCCCCCAGTTCCGCCGCCTCCTTCGTGACTGGATATGCCGCCGCCACTTCGACCCCTCCGTCCTCGCCTCGACGAACCTCCTCCTCCCCCTCCCCTACGACTCATGCGCTGTCGTCGGCAACAGCGGCATCCTCCACAACTCCGACCATGGCCCCCTCATCGACTCCCACCACCTCGTCCTCCGCCTCCGCCGCGACTTCCGCTCCTTGCCCTAGTTCCGCCGCCTCCTCCGCGACTGGATCTGCCTCCACCGCGCCCGCACCGCCGGCATCCGCCCGCACCACCGACCTCTCCCGCCACGTCCGGCTTGCTCCTGCAACCCCTACGTCGTCCAAGTCCCCACCATCACCTATATTGTAATAATTTATGGTTGTAATATTTGTATCTCAACAAATATTTTATATACAGTACAAATAATTTATGGTTGTATTATATTATTATACAGTACTTATGGTATCTTTATTTGATCATATGTTAGGAAGATAGGTTATTGATTACCTTTTTCGTGTCCTTGGAGTTTTTTGTGAATTTTAACAATTCACAAAGAACCTCTTGTGTATAGAAAAGATAATCAATAGTCTTTCTTCCATAACATTTGAACATCCTAGTAAATATACTATAAGTACTGTATTTCAAAAATAGCAACGTCTTGCGACGATTAGCGACGGGGGAATTGCGTCGCTAAAAAATAGTTGTTCGTCGCTAAGTGACGCTAAACGTCGCTATAGTGCTGACATGGCAATTCCTGCCATGTCAGCATTTTTGTCGCAGAACGTCGCTGATTAAGTCGTTATTTTAGCGACGTTTGGCGACACTTTAGGACGTCGTCGATGTACCGACGCTGGACGTCGGAACTACGACGACGTCATCACGTCGCAAATATACGACGCTATAGCGACGCATAGCGACGTTTTTGTTGTCAGCGACCTTGGAATACGCGACGACACATAAACGTCGTTAATTACGTTGCTAACTATTATTAGCGATATTTTTTGGTTAATTAGCGATGTTTTTTGACGTCGCTAAAATGTATTATTTTGGTAGTGAAAAGTTAAAGAATTAGAAGGAAAAGTGAATACTTAGGGTTGGGAAGTGAATCCTTGGTTGGGTGGAAAATTCAGTTTCTCTCCTCTCTTTTTTTTCCTTTGGCAATCACTTTCAGTTCCTCCCCCTTTCTTATGGCATCCAAACATAGGAAAGAAATATCTTTTCTTTCCCAAGTCTATGATTTCGCGAACCAAACGATACCTAAGAGCAACTAATAATTTCTCGCATTACAGAGTTTCCCTTCTCGCATGCCTTTAGGCATTAGTTTCAGTTTCATACATATCAAACGTGATTCTTGTTCTGTGCATTTTCAACCGGGCCTGTCCGGGGGTTGGGTTACCCTAGCCCAGCCAAAATCGGTAGCATATACAATGGATAAGTTCACACACCAAAATTGATCTTTACATGATTATAACCTTGTAGGTTGTGTTGTCTTTACTTAAATCTAACAAATTGGCACTTATCAACCTCATACTAAGGAAGGTGATGAATATTCGTTCATCTTTGAAAACGTAATGATTCTTAATACCCAAAGTTTCATTGATAGAAAAGCAATCGCCTAATAATGAAGGTGATGAATTCTAACTTGAAAGGCTACCAAGCTACCGAATTCCTAGTCATTTCAATATGGGGGATAAGGAGATATTTATGTAGACTCAGAAGTGGGAAAACTATGAGCAAGTTAACTGAGGTTCGTGAATGGCATTACCATGACTGGTGGCTCTTTATTGAGAAAATGAAAGAGAAAAAAACCTAGAATACTGTCCCTTCTCTAATTTTTTTTTTTAGAGTAATGTTATTCATCCCTCCAAACTCTCTTTTCAAACTATTTCTCCTTATGTGACAGCTGACGTGGCATGTTAAATAGCATTATATGGCATCTAACATGACAGCTGGTATAACAAATTTTAATCAAAAAAATTAATTATCCAATTTTTTTTAATGTTAATATTAATGTTAATGTTAATGTTAATTTTAAATTTTATCATGTCGACTGTCACATTAATAGTCATGTCAACTACCACATAAAGAGTGAGGGATGAATTGGAAGGATAGTTTGGAGGGACGAATAGCATTATGCTTCCTTTTAACTCTCGCGTCCATCTTAGTATTTCATTATATTGATCAAACTGAATATTATCCTTTCTCTCTTTATGTTTTTTTTTTTTTTTTGAAAGGCTTTTATCTCTTTATGTTGTATACATATTATAGCATATATTGAAAGCAATTCGCAACCTCTCATTATAAGGACCCTTATCCGTAAACCCTCTTCTTCTTCCTCTGGCATCAAATTCTTATTTTTGCCCATCAACTTTCAAGCCTAGAAGGCTATTCACATAAAATAAAGATAAGGTTTATAGTAATAGACAGATTACCAATATGTCAAAGAAATGAAACATATGGACGGTTGACACAACTGAATAAGGATGAAGTGAGGTGGACGAACAACATTAAAACTCAGGTAGATGATTGTATCGGTAGAAAAGTCACATGAACTACAGAAGTTTCCCCAAACAATCTGCATACAGGATTTAAAGCATACACAAGTTTAGCTAGTAATGTATTTACCGACCATTAGTGCTCGTTCAGAAACTGAGTTTGGAAAAGAAAACATGGGTTTAGTGAGTTAGGCCCTAAAGTCCAAATAACTTAACATTGAGCTTTTAGAGTTAGATTCAACTCCATTTCTGACCCAAGATCAGAGTTATTGATACTCTAATCTGATTGTATTTCAAACTCCACTTCCTTTTCTCTTTTATAAAACTCCAATACTACTTCCATACTCCTAAATATCCCCTAAACTTAAGTATAACTCCATTTTTTCAAATCCCATTTTTAAAACTCTAAAATCAAAAATAAATCAAACTCCATTTGGTAAACTTTGTTCCAAAACTAGGCCTTAACATCTAATAAGGTTATCAGTTGTATTAGGTTAGGACACAACCGGTGTCCTAATCTAATAAGGTTAGGACACAACCAATAATCTTATTAGTTGTTAAGACCTAGTTTTGGAACAAAGTTTACCAAAAGGAGTTTGGTTTATTTTTTATTAAACGAGTTTTGAAAATGGTATTTGAAAAAAATGAATTTAACACTTAAGTTTAGGGGGTATTTAGGAGTATGGAAGTAGTATTGGAGTTTTGTAAAAGAGAGAAGGAAGCGGAGTTTGAAATCCAATCGTATTAGAGTATCAATAACTCTAGTCTTGGGTCAGAAATGGAGTTGAATCTAACTCTAAAAGCTCAATGCCAAGTTATTTGGACTTGGGGCCTAACTCACTAAACCCATGTTTTCTTTTCCAAACTCAGTTTCTGAACGAGCCCTAATGGTTGGTAAATACACTACTAGCTAAACTTGTGTATGCTTTAAATCCTGTATGCAGATTGTTTGGGGAAACTTCTGTAGTTCATGTGAGTTTTCTACCGATACAATCGTCTACCTAAGTTTTAATGTTATTCGTCAACCTCACTTCATCCTAATTCAGCTGTGTCAACCCGTTCATATACGGTGGTGACCTTATAATAATCATTCCAGAAACATTGGAAAGAACATACTGCAGTTAAGCATACCAAGTTGAGTTTTGTTTGCCAGTGTTTCCATAAGAGATCAGGCTGGTAACATCTTAGCAGCAAAAATGTAGTCTGTATCTATGATTGGAACCTCAGCAATATTGTGTGACCTCTATAATGTTAACTATCATCCATCTTCAGACTTCAGAGTACCATCTTTTTTAACTTCCATCATAATCGAAAGAAATAATTTATTTATCATGAAATCGAACCCATCCAATCAGAATGCATTATATCTCGATCCTGCTGACCATATGGTTGCTATCATTTCAGATTTTGTGAAGACAAATTTATCCTTACTGATGTATTAGTCCGCTGCGGGTTCTCGGAGTTATTAAGCTTCCACTCGTGTGGTGACTATTTCCAAAAAGGTCAAATGTTAATCATCTGTAAAGATTGGGAGCTTCTAAGCGTAAAAGTCATACAAATAATATTTCCGACCTCTTTGACGACCCCATGAGAGCCTGAGAAAACTTAAGTGTATGCATGCAGAGGGTGAGACATGTTCTATGATTGTCAAGTATAAAGCTAGCTAGCTAGCTTTGAGATCTCTGAAAGTTCTTTTATGTCTATGCTACTACCTTGGCTTGGCACTACTTGTCTTTTAAAAACCTGGAGGGTTCACAAGCTGCAACAAGCAGAGATCATAGACTTTGATCATAGGCTCCAAAGCCCGTGTTAGAGCATCATTAGTAGTTGGGACTCTCTAATACAATTTGGGGTCCAAAATTTCAAAAAAATAGGTAAATGTAGAATGAGTTGGGTTTATATGAGAATAGTAGAATGATAAAGTGAACTCCGGTCCCAAAAATTATGTGGTCAAAAAATGATATAGAAAAAAAATAATGTAAAATCTAAAATCTAGAAAGTTGGACTCCAAATTGGAATTTACTATTCTACAAAATATGTTCCTACAATCTAGAATCTAGAAATTGGGAGACCCAACCCTTAGGCACCTATAGGTGGAATGGGACCGAAAATCTAAAAATTGGAACTAAGGATGAGACTTACTATTCTACAAAAATGAACTCCTACATTTTGAATCTAGAATCTAGAATGTGGGATGGACCTTACTAATGATGCTCTTATCAAACAACACAAACATGTCCTCCGAATATTTCACATTTTGTACATAACAAGTTTTTCTTTCTTAACATCCAAACCCTATTTATGAATTACAAATCAAAGAAAGAACACTTTTCCCATATTAAAATAGGCGAGTGTTATTGGCAACACTATTACTTTTTTATAACTTTTGACTCTCCAAACTACGTTAAACCTGAAGTCAATGATCTTTGTCTTCATGACTAAATTTTTGGCATTCATCCATCGTCCCAAATGTGACCGTCTGTTTCGAACATCTATTTATGGAGTTCGAAACTTTGAAAGTAGTGCCTTAATGGACTTTTTACTAAGAACCCATAACAAAACATGCATTACACAAAAAATCTAACCATCTAAAAAAAGTAAATTTGAAAGAAAAAAAACCTAGAATCTAAACAAACAAAAAACTAGTTTCAATTGATGAAATTTGTAGCATGATTGTGTAAGTTTGTTGGTTCTCGTCAACTCCTCCTTACTACTATGAGGTTTATAGGGTTTAGGATTGGAAGAAAGTAGGAAAAAGAAGAAGAGAGGTGTTTGTTGCCGTCCAAAATAAATGGTGTTTTGTCCTCAAAAGTAAAATAAATGGTGTTTTGTCCTCAAAAGTAAAATAGAGAGAGTTGTATTATCCCCTAACCATACAAGGAGTTTGCGTTTCATACGTTGTAATCCAACTTAGACCAAAATTTCATTCATGCTATCATTTAGCATCCAAACCCAAATTTTGGTTTAAATATCTAGGGATAGTCAGCAACAACAGTAAGGCTACCAGCTCTAATGCTCCAATGGTCCTGCATAAGTAATATATTTCCAACACATTACAAGGAGTCCTTTGAGATTGAAAACCCAAGAAGTGACCATGTGCATATAGGGCACAGATTACAGTAAGATTGTCTTGAATCCCTTAATATAATCCCAATACGGGGGCAATAACCTCAATTCTTTCAATTGGGTGTTCCCCCGTTTTTAAGCTCATGAAGACCACCAGCGGTTCACTCTTCCAAATTGGAACCCTAAACATGAAACAATGCAACTAAATCATAGAGAACAGTATCATAGGACAAATGCTGCCCCTAAAAAGACCAACATCCCCATCCCAAAACCCTAACATAAATGAAGAACAATGGGAGCATTTATGCGGTAATGGGACGTTTGACATTGCCTATCTCCTATGGATGGATGTTCTTGTTTATCATTTCTTCGTCTTTGCTAGACAGCATCATGAACTGCAGCTTACCACAAAAGGCTTGACGGCATTAATAAATTCTGGGGTTCTAATCCCTAGCTTGAGATCAACCTCACCACCACCCAACCAGAAGTAATCCGGGTTCAGCTTCACTATTGCTTCATCAAGGATCACCTGAAATGGACACCATTTGTTACAATCAGTAGGGCCCAATTTTAATATACAAACTTGAAATATATATATATATATATAAAGAGGGATCGGGATCTCCGCTCTTAAGCATTTCTGTCGCATGTTTTCTAAAATAGCAGCCGCTGGATTGTATTTTTTTTACCGTTTATATTAAATTCTTAACTATCTAATTTCTTGCAAGATTTTGATCTAATCTAAATGGTCAAAAAATACAATCCAACGACTCTTATTTCCGAAAATATACGAAAATGCTTAAGAGTGGGGGTCCTGATCCCTCCTCCCTATATAATATATGCAACCAATCTGCATAAGAAATGCAATTATTCCTAAAGAATGCAGTGACATTTTATACAAAAATAGGAGCAAGTCAGGAATACTGGTTATTATATTTTAGGTGAGGTTATCCATGTACTTCAGTTAGTGACCTGTTAATAGAATGTTGCAGAACTCTTTTGTCCATCACTACTTCCCTTGTTACTCTTAAAGAGCCTTGAAAAATGAACTTCATTTGCTTCTACAAGAAACAGTTTCACTTTGTTCCTATAGAACTCAAACAGGCAGAGCACAGATGGAGAACATATACAAAATAAGACCAAAACTTGGACAGGTGAAAATTAAGAAAATAATATTATGGTTAACTAACAATATTAACAAAATATTATGGTTAACTAATTAAATATCATAATTTTATAAAAATATTAATTACCTAATATTATGTTTTACTAATGATCATAATTATTATGTTTAACTAATAATCATAAAATATTAGTTACATAATTATCTATCTAACAAAATAGCATGGTTAACTAGTAATCATAATTACAGTACTTATGATTAATGTGAACAAAATTATTTTATTAGCTAATTGTAACTTGAAAATGATAAACTTGTTACAGACATCAAGCTTGTATCCTTAATAATAAGGTCTAACATGATAGTATTGTCTTGTTCACTTGAACATAGCACATACTTCTACAATATCATAGTGGGACTGCCACCTAAAAGCTACAAAGTCCAATCTTCATTTACACAAGCAAGTCTGAACCTTCTATAAAAGTAGCTTGTTATGTGGGCAAAGCACATAGACATCCTGTATTGAGTACCCTAATTATATCGCAACCTGTGATCAAATGTCAAATTATGATGCTCCATATTTTCTACTGAATGGGTTAGCTTTGGGATAATTCACAAACTTTGACACTGGTTTAAAACTAGAGAAAAGTGTATATGAATCATTTCTTCAGTTCCACATTTTTTTCAACTTATTCATTCTGTAATAACAATTTTAGCTGATGATGTTCCATGTGTACTTAAATTCAGTCCATAGTTGTAATACGGTTCCCATAATCCATTCATCAATTAATAATTATGGAATAAATGATAAAACTGAATGATGTACCAGAAGTAATAGGTAATAAAGCAAGGTCACATATAAAATTGCCAATCACCTCTAGCTCAAGTGGCTAAGGTGGGCAACATCCCCCTCAGATGTTGGTTTATGGGGAAAGCAATTTAATTCCAATGGAATTAAATTGGGAGCTGCGGGCAGCAGGCCAGTATGTGGGACGGGTGCAGCGGGGCGAACCAGGCGGGCCTTTGGGCCGAGATATGGGTCAGGTATGGGCCTACGGGCCGAGTTTGTGTCCTTCGGGACTGAGTTGTATGGGGTGTGTGTGTCTTTCGGGGTAGTGAATGTAGTGCTTGTGTTAGGGTCATCTCCGCCGCAGATGACATAATATATATATATATAACAAAAAATCTATGTAATTTGGTTTGGTTATGTGTCTATTCAGACAACAGAAATATTTATTTTGGTTCAAGTCAATTTTCGGAACTGTTTTAATATTAAAGGAGAAGTTAATAAATAATAAGTACCTTCAAACAAAGCCTTACAACTATAAGAGTATAGGACACAATTGCTTTCACAAGGTGTATTCTACTCTATATCAGTATATGGAATTTGTCATGTATATTACTAGTTTCACATTGTGATTATACCTTACGAATTTGATGGGATGTGGATCATTTTCCTAATAAGTGTTTATAAAAAATGACATGTAGATTATGTTGGAGGGACAGATTCTAGGACCCGATAGATTCAGATGGTATTGGGTGATTCAAGGTTTCATATACTCGGTACCTAATTTGCATGTATGATGCACAGCAGGGATTGAGGATACTATGTCCTAAAGCTACAGTGCATCCAGGGTTTTAATTATCGGCCTAAAACCAATACAGTTTAGCCATCATGGACCGGAATTGGAGGATTGGAAACCACAGGAACTTCTTAAACCGACCAATTCAAAACCACCAAAACCTCAGGGTAACTGCTGAAACCGGTACTCATAAGTCATAAGAAGGGTCCGAAACTGATAGCAAAAGCAATTTTTTGAACCTTGAGTGCAATAGTCACCTTATGACCATCATAGTTGAGGATAACATATCCTACATATATGCTTCAGTGCCTAGTATGGCATTTGCAGCTTAGTGCAGGTATCTAGTATATAGCCTTCTGCAATTATACTACACTACCTGGTGTAGTCTGTGTGACACACTGCGGGAGTTGAAACAGCATCCATAGACACATACTGAAAGCTACATTTCATGCCAGCTAAACATAGGGTAGTATCCTGAACCCCATCAAGGACCTTTTGGGAAAGTTGGTTTGCCATAAGGAGCCATAAAAGAGGCACCTTCAAGAGATCTCCAAAAAGAGTCACAAGATGTATGATTGTTTACATGTACCAACAGTAAAGATAATTGTAATAATTGCTTGCACTAATGGATCCATCCTGCATCATGAACTTATAAAAAATCCTATGTACCAAGTTCCAACCCGTAACTTGTACATAACCAAGTTTCGGACTCTACCTATACAAGTTTCTGATCATGTCTGTTTTGTCTACAAAGTAACTGTGCCGTACTCGTTCACTAGAAATTAGATAATTCATGTTAAACCCAAAACGAATTTTAACTAAAAATTGGGGTTCAATGTAAAAGGTAAAACCCAAATGAATGTCGTGTTGAATTTGGGTACAACATATGAAATATGAAATTCGAGTTGGATTCAGGTTTGATTAAATATAAGAGTTTTTATATATAAAACCGCTACCCGTTTTGATTTTCTAATAAAAAATGGTTTTGATGCTAAAGACAAAACCGGGATGAAAATCGGATTGGGTAAATGTACATGTTTGAAACTAAATTTTTTTTGGGTCGAGTTTGGGTTTTACATGAATCTGGTCCAATTCGACACGTTGACAATCATACTTTTAAATTATATTATATACAAAATATACTATAAACACTGGTTATAACTTATATGGACATGAACCGTACCCGTTTTGAGGATCGGATATAATCTTGAGACTAGGACAACACGTTTGTTGAGACGTTGGCTCAACTTAAGTGACTTAATTCATTAAAGTGGTGGAGAGTACATATTTGTAGGCAAGGTGTGCTTCATTTTCTTATGTTTTTTCAATGTGGACTAAACTAAAAACAAAAGTAGAAAGGCTCTAGGCCAAACAAGAAACATGCGAACTACCTTCTACACTTTTCAGCGAGTGGATGCGTAGATGTCGAAAGCTTCAAGTTTGGACAAACAGTGTTTAAAAAAGTAGGCAAGGCAATACCTTGGTAAGGATGTCGATGATTTGTGACGTAGCAAAAACATGCTAGAGTTGAATCTCACGAAGTTTGACCTTCTCCGGAATGAAGTGACAATCAACCTCGATATGTTTTAGTGTGCTTAAGGAATGAGACATGGTTAGCACAGTATAGAAACGCATGAGAAGAAGGCAACACCAAGATTTATAAGCAAACTATTTCAACATTTATAAGAAACCGCATGGGCCATTGAGCGATACTCAGCTTTGACAAAAATAAGCAACATTCTGCTTCTTGATCTGCCAGGTCGCAAGGTTGCCGTCAAAATAAGTATAGATGCCACTCGTAGAACGACAGTCATCCACTAAACCCACATAATCAGGAAGAGAAAAGAGGAAGGATGATGGCCAAAAGATTTTTTTAAGTAACAAAGAATACACCCAACAGCCTGAAGATGAGATACCTGAATATAATGCATGTACTGGCTCACACTAGTCACAACAAAGAAAATGTTTGGGCTAGAATCAAATATATCAGCTTCTCAACAAGAACAAATAGTAATCATGGTTGGGTAGCAACGAGTTGGCTGCATAACCAAGAAAGAATAGCTTTAAATTCATATTCAAAGGAGTATGAGTTGGCTTATATCCCAAATAGCTAGCATTATCCAGAAGATATAAGAGAATCATCACATCGAGCAACCTCGATTCCCAAAGATAACGAAGAATACCCAAATCCTTAGTATAAAAATGAGAGGATAAATGCTCTTTTGATCAAAGAAATCTCGACAGTACCATCTCTAGTAATAAGAATATCATCAACAAAAACCAAGAGAGTTACCGTCCACTACTGCTAGCGATGGTAAATAAAAAGAAGCGAGTAGTGCTCCGAGTAAACCGAATCGCCTGAATCACCTGACAGAATTTGTCAAACCAAGCATAAAGAGACTACTTGAGGCCATAAATACTCATGTAAAGGAGACACAAGTGTCCCGCACAATCTCATGGTCAAGAGGTTGTTGCATATAAACAGTCTCAGTCAAATCACCATCATATTTTTGATATCCAATTGATGTAAGGACCAACCTCGGTGTAGTGTAAGAGAAATCAACAAAGGAACAATATTAATCTTAACAACGGAAGACAATGTCTCCTCATAATCAAATCTCATAGTGCTGAGTAAACTCCCGAGAAACAAATCTACCTTCAAGTACTCAACAGAACCATATGGATTATGCTTAACCATAAACACCCAGTGACTGCTAACACGGACCTTCATTTCTTCATCTATGGCAGCCCGCCATCCCAAATGCTAGAGCACCTCCTGTGGAGAAGAAGGTATGGGAATAGAAAAAAGAGAACAAAGCAAACTTATAATAGTAGAAGAGTCGAACGATTCTAGAAAGAAAGTTAGAAATCAGATGCATATAGCAAATACGTTGTTTCTTATGAAGAGCAATAGGCATGTGATGGTGGTAGTGGCATAGAGGAGGAAGTATGTAGTGATAATGGCGGACATGGGTTATCGGCAGGAACATATAACGTGCAGGCTCTAGTAGCGGTGGTGGTGGTACCGTGGTGGGGTAGAGGGTATATGAGGAAAGAAATGTCGATCCTCAAAAAAATTGACATCAGCCGAGATATCATTTTTCGATCTTAGGAATAATAGTATGCATATCTCTTCTGAGTGCGAGAATAGCCAACAAAGAAATACTTGGCCATATATAGAGTCAATTTATCAACCAAAGGACCAAGATTATGAACAAAGTAGGTACACCTTAAATCCCAAAGGATCATCAAAAAGGATTGTAAGGAAGGAAAGAGAATACAACATGAAGATTATAGTTGAGAACATTGGAGGGCATACGGTTAACGAGGTTCCTTTTCTTTAGGATAGCTCTTCTACCTTCTCCCTCCTTCCCAAACCTAATTTCTTTTCGAAATTTCTAAATCCCAAATCTCTCAAATCCTATGTCACGCCCCAGTCCCAAAATACCGAGGGACTGGACACGTGGCAATGGCCAGCAGCACACACCGATGGACAAACCCAATTTAATGGATCCATCAGGGCATACTTAAGCTGTAGTACAACAATAAGGGTCTAGATATACTAATCTCATCCACAGAATAAATACAACAATATCATAATCATAAAGCAAGCTCATATCTCAATAAAATATAAACTCGAAAAATAACCCGGTAATGAGTCTGATACAACTGTCAAGATACAAGAATAAAGATAACTACAGCCAATACTGAGTATGGAACAGTATATACTCAGAAGATAACCTCGGTGATCACTCGTCTACTGAATCTGGTACTGCTCCAGTAACTGCTCCTGTTCCTGCTAATGCTCCTGTACTGTATAACTCTGGGTCGATCTCCTCTGCTAATCCTGGGGACATAATCCGGATCCAGGTCCTCAGGGGACATAGCAAGGTACAAGATAACTCAAACCAAAATAAATGCAGTGCAGAAAATAAATGAGTAAACAGGGTAATACTAAATAACCAGCTAAGTGAAATGCAAGATGAGAGCAGCACTAGAACTCAGGCTGAAACAACTACAAGCTCTGTGTCGGGGAGCCGGTAGCCGTGATATCATGTGGTGGTCTAGCTCGGAGAGAGACTGAGACGCCGGCATAATATAGTCAACCTGTAGCCTGTGTGACTCTCCCCACCCAATGTAATCATACGTCTCATGTCCACGAGGCCCCATGTCCATGTCACGCAAGATCATATCTAATGCAGCAAGTCATATAATGTCTATGAATATAATGTCTATGTCATAAAACCTGTATCCTATACAGAATCACCATGAATATCTCAGAAAGATTCTGTCTCATGAATAGTGTCAAGTGTCCTTGGTTATAATGTACTTGATAAGACAAGTACGAGAATGTAAAGGGTCACGATATCCATCTCTAGGTGACGTTACACAACTCCGCGTACGGTGTTGACACCCGACTATTAATCGGACGCTAAGTAAGTCACACGGTCCTAGGTCAAGCATGTACCACAATATATATATATAAGCCAAGGAAATAAGTAACAAGAACTGCAAGTTTTGGCAAGGTACACTTGCCTGGGATTCTGGCTCCAACTGTAGCTCCGGTCTCAGTGTGATTTGCAGGTACTACTCCGGTTGCTGAAATAAACATCACCATCAGATTCAAAAAATATCAAATAGCTAGAAACGCCTGTCCTTGGGTCCAATTTGGACACAGGGGCAAAAATGACAGTTTTTGGTCAAAACGGGGTCCACATGTGGGCCGCTTTGCACCGAAAACCGTATCAGGGTCAAAGGTCTCCAAATTCGTCAAACTTAGTGTCAACAAGTCATGAACGATGATACGAACCCAAAGGAACTTCCAGAATTGGATTCCGATGAGCCGATCACAAAATCGCCTGTCAAGTGGAGCCGCGGGGCCCACGATACCCGATTTCGTCAACGTTCTCAGAATCAAACCAAACTTGGGTCACAGGACCAGCGTATTGCTACGAGTCCGATGGCGCAAGTTTCGTTTCGATCTGACGTGTGTACACAAAGTTACGACGTGTTCCAGAACGGACGGATATGGGGCGTTGTCGGCGGATACGCGTTGATTTCGGTGTGCACGCACATCCAAATCAACTTCTGCGAAATCCCGCACGTCCGTATCGACGGCGCGCACGTTTCGGTGAAGACCGCGCGCGACCAAGTCGTCCCGTTTGGCGGGGCGCACTCAGTTCTAGGGTGAAACAGGGCGTTATTTTTCCTGTTTTTGGATCGCGGTTCGCGATGGCCACAGGACGCGACGCACAGAGCGGGTTGCACGGGCATCGAGAGGGTTACACAGTCTACGCGTAACAACTGACGGAACGAAAATCGGAATAACGAGGAGAGAGAACGGGTTACCTGAACAGGGCTCCGTGGAACGGGGTTCTTCGTGTCCGGGAGTCGACTTGACACACCGACACGGGGCTGTGCCGTGTCCGGGTTCTGTATCCTAGTTAGGGTTCCGATCTCATCGGCTGGGGTTGGAGGATTCGCCGGAGGACGGCGGCTCGTCGGTTAGCGTGGCGGCGAGGTCCGTCGAGGGAAGGGGGTGATGGTGGTGGTGCTGGGCTGGGCAGGGCACGGCAAGGGGATCGTCGAGGAAGACGGTGGGGCGGGGAGAGGGAGACGGAGGCGAGCGGGGTGGCTAGGGTTCCGTCGAGCGGGGACTGGAGGGTGGTGGTGAGACGGTCGGGCTCAGGGCGGAGGAGCAGCGGCTAGGCGGAGGAAGGTGGTGGAGATGGCGGAGGGTTCGTTCGTGGGGAGAGGTGAGAGCGGGTCGGGGAGAGAGGCGGAGGAGACGGGTTGTCGGGGACGATGGCGGGGGCTCGGGGCTTAGGGCGGTGGAGCTAGGGTTCCGAAGTAGGCGGCGAGGGGAGGTCGGGGATGAAGTCTGGAGGATTAGGGTTCCGGCGTTGGCGGCGAGGGGATTAAATAGGGGCTGGTCGGAACAGTAAAGGCGGTGGATTCCGACTAGGGTTTGGATTGGGTAACGGGTCCGGGTCCGCGGGTCGGGTTCAACATGAATCCGGCCCGATCCGCTAAAGTTTAAGTGCGGGTTTGGGTAGTCGGGTTTCGGGTCGGGTTTAGATCCGACCCGACCCGATAAGGTAGGGTTCGGTTTAGTGAACCGGGTCTGGGTTGGTTTGGGTTGGTTTTGTTCAATTGAACCGGGTTTATTTCTAGGGTTTAATTCGGTTTATTTATTTAATAGTTTTTAGGGCTTTAAAAATGTTTCCGGGGTCCAATAAATTCACAGAAAATTATCCTATGTCCGGTTTTCCATTTTACACCATAAAATATTATTTCCATAATATTTTAATATTAATTAACAGCAATTAAAAATTATTTAATTATCAAATGTCCAGGTTTTAATTACAGAAAATTACAGAAAATTGTGAAAAACCCAAATTAAAAATTCTTGAAAAAATCAGGGGGTTTACACCCTAACTCTCCCAAACCCTAACTTAGTTGCCACTTCACCTTCTCCACTTGCACCCTAACCTTAATATCTCCCAACTGCCACTTGCATCCCGAACCCTCAAACTACTCGCAGTTGTCACTAGACTCATCGATGACACTCTTAATCTACCTCGTGAACACCCTTCGATGCTATATCTGACCTTTACTGTCAGGCCCTGGACCCAGAATACTGGAGAGCGGGGGCATGACAAAGCCAGCTACGTACATCAGAGTACAACGGTACCCCGAGATACACTCACGGCTGTCTATAAGACAAGTGGGAGGACTCTAGCATGCCACCAACGACTCCTATGGTCAGACAAATCATATCTCAATCCAATCAACACAAGAAACAATAAAGAGTAAATCATATATGCAATGGGTTGAGCATCCCAAACACATATGTATACATAATCATAAGAGTTGACATAATGTAAAGTTACATCAACAAAAATATACATAAGTACATAAATGTACAACTAGTCGCGATCCAGAAAATACACATACGTCGTCCAAAGACGGAGGGAAACAAAGTCCCAAAAGCAAGGACTAACACGTCCTTGGATAATACACCACAAAATGAAGGTACAAAAGAAGTGGGAGAATAAGATAACCCACTCGCCGAGTCGCAATCCTTTGAGTGTGAACCATCCCGTAAAAATAAAGGTAGATCCTCCGAGTCTACTATGAGATCTGGCCATGCAAAACCAGTGGAGTCAGACTCCCAATAGCAAGTATCACAAAGGAGGCCAAACACTATAAACTAAAACCATCATGCAACACAGTTGTAATATACTAAACAACATATAACCACCAGCATATAAAAGCACCATAAAACATGAAAATAAACTGTTGATATGAAACACTGAGCACATAAACACGTACACGTCATGTCCAGTGAAGGTGGCATACACGGGATCACGGAAAGGTAAAGGCAATAAACATGTAAACGACAATAATCAGTTAAAAGTAAACACGTAGGAGACAAAATCCATGAAAAGAAAAAGATAAATCGGCAAGTAACAAGATGATACGGGAACTCCTCGAAATAGGAACCATAACCCTTAAATCAAACAAGGACCAGGATTATGATTCTTTTTTCGAGTCGAACATAGTCTCTCGTCACTTACCGGAACGTAACCATACGAGAAAATAAAGACACTAGGCAAGCAATAGTAACAATCAATAAATCACGTCCAAGCAATGTCTACGGCTTGCTATCATTAGCCAACTAGGGTTATCACAAAAATCTAATTACTAACATATGCAATCTTGAGAACCTCTTTATTGGTCACATGTCCTGCAGACTATCCAAGTTAAGCCCAGCCATAACTAAGCTAATAAATATAGTGGAATGCCCGGCCTCAAAGCCTGCATCCTCGTGGCACCACACGGCGGTGAGTCTAATATGATCCGTACGACGGCAAGCTAATAAACGTCTACATAGACATAATACCCCACACGACGGTGAGCTGAAAATGCGTCCCGTACGACGGCGAGCAACAAGTCCATGAAACAAGGTGGCTAGACAACTGGACTGCATGCAACCTAGAGATTCTCCCCTCCCAATGATCTAGTTATTCACGCTAGTTAATTCTTACCATTTTCTTTAGGATTCCGGGTGTAGCATTCCGCAGAATCCATCCTAGACATGATGCCCCCCTAAGGACATGCGAGACAAGACGATGTTTTAACAAACATACGCACGAAAAAGAAAATAAAACAACCACACGGTTATAGATACGGCTAGTGTGCGCTATAACAAGCCACAACAGATAATATACTAAGAAAGCATCACGAGTGCACTAATACGAGTCACTGTCACGCATGTAAGGAACAATGAACAAGAGTGCACTGCTACGAGTCACTATCACGATACAATGACCACGAGTGAACTGCTACGAGTCACTATCACGAGTATCTAGGATAGTAATCATCCACTAGCATACGGAAGACTAGTCAAGAAAGTCACGGTCAAACCTATCTAGAGTAGTAATCCCCTAGCATACAAGAGACTAGTCACGAAAGTCACGATCATGCTAGAAAAGTATCACGGCCAAGCGACTAATCAGGAAAAGACAAAATAGGCAAAATCATGGTCCTCCGGATTATCCGTCGGATCTCCTCGTATCACCGTCGGATCATCCGATCTATCACAGGAAGTTAATAGGGCCATAATTTGAATCATCCGTCGGACTGCCGCGGATCATCGTCGGATCATCCGATTGGTCACAGCATGTTTGTAAGCAAAAAATCGGACAATCCGTCGGACTGCCGCAGATCACCGTCGGATCTTCCGAGTGGCCACAGAAACTCGGACTTGGAATAATTTCGAGACTTGTTCGGGCCGTAAAAACTCCGTTCTAACTCGAAATTTGAATTTTCAAAGGTCAAAATTGTATAGATCAAATTTTCGACAGTCTGGGAGCATTTGATTTTACCAACTTTGATATTTGATAGATCGATTCCTAGAAATACCGTAAAAGTGGTTTTACGGAAAAAACCAAAACTTGTCCGGATTCCACAAAACTCAAAACTACTAGCATAAAAGCTAGGCACGGGTCTCATGGAGCATATGAAAATATACTCCAAGATGGAAACTCCAATATCTCTCTTGATATCAAGTCCAGACTACTAAGGTCAAATCTAGTCTAAGCAGGAAAACCAAAACTAAGTCCAAATCAATTTCTGAAACATGCAAAAGGTTAAAAATCACTATAAAAACATATTTAACAAAACCACTTTCATGAAATTCTAAGTATAAAATATCAAGAAAAACGAAATCGGCAATGAAACACAATTTGTTCATGAGTTTGGCAAAATATACTTGCCTACAGTCGAGCTCCCATCCTAAACCTTCTACTCCACCACCAAGAGGGGTTCAAAAACTACACTCCTAGGCCTCAAGACCAAGCTCCTAGCTCCCGCGAAAAATGGAGAGGTAATGAAGGAGAGAGAAAGGGAAGAGAGAGAGAAATAAAAGTGAGAGGAGAGAGAAAGTGGATAAGTATATATAGAAGTCAAGAATTAATCGTGTCCGTCGGATCTGCCACGTCAGCAAAAGTCACGATCCAAATCGATCTCATTCATCCAAAAGAAAACCATATACCCATTAGATAATAGGATGCTTCAGAACCAAGAAACTACTGGATAATAGAGTGAATCGAGCACTATTCACAAAATATCCAAATACTATTCATGAAAAAATATTCCGGTCGAATTTTTCGTCGGAATTCCGCAGATTGTCGGCGGATCTTCCAAGTGTAGGGAAAAGTTCCACTTCGAAAAATTTCAAGGTTATCCGTTCTACACACGGGTCCTAGCATGGGTTTATGACAATGTCAATGGTCTCTACTGGTCAAGGGTAGTCTCTAACATCAAAATAAAAATCCAATCACGAAAACACAAGTATGAAATGCACAAATATAAAACACAACCTAAGTTAATTTTTCAAGAAAAATTTTTAAATACCAAAAATTCAGAAAACAAAACATGTAGTATAAAATATGTATCAATATACCGATATAGATACTGTGAGACAGAGTCTCACATCGACGACATGTCTCTAACCCCGACGAGGCTTCATGTCTCTAGATTTGTCTCGTTGACGCCTCTTGTCGTTGTTCCGGTCCTCGCAACCACCTTTTGTCACCGTTCAAATACTCGCTAACACATCTTCGACTTTGTCGAGGCTTCTTATGCCAGTGACGACCCCGATGACTCCTTTCTAACACCTCCCGACCAACTTCGTGATGGCTCATTGTTGTCAGTTGGTCGGATAAGGTAACCCTAACCCTAGTTCTCTTTACTAAGTAGTTCGTCTTATGTCCTTGTCTACTTTTCTACTAAAAAAGCATATATTTCCTTTTTTATTTATGGTTTATTCATTGGTGTGATGTGGATTTGTGTTCTCGGAGGTTGTTCCGATGTTTCGACTTGGCGTTGGTGGCAATCGTTCTTTGGTGACTTGGTGAGATAGTTCTTAGAGATTTTCTTGGGTGTTCTTCCGCTTCAGTGGTTTCTTCTATGGCTTCGGACTACATCGGTGATTATGGGTTCTTACGACAAATACTCCGGCATCTTCGTCGTCGACCTTTTTGACTTCATCTTCTACGTCAGGGGCATCCTCTTCTACTTGTCATCCCATTATGAGCCTTGTAACCTACTACACTTAGTGGGAATACTAATTACTTAGAATGAGCTCATTCGATTTGGTGTGCCCTTAGGACTAAGGACTTATGGCACCACTTAGCTATGTTATGATGATCGGGTTCAATCTTGGATGCTTAACTCTATAGAGACTCCTCGTTATCATACCATAATATATCTATCTACTGTGAAGGAGATGTGGCAAGAGATCATATTTATTTACTCTATTGAGGACAATCTTTAGTGCTTGTATGATATATTCCAGGTGTTTAATTCAGTAGAGGTCGTTAATGGCGACATGATTTCTTCTGTTGCTTGCTACAAGGCCGTGTTCAAGGAGTGGCTTCATCACCAGCCCTTTGCTGCGGATATATCTGTTCAGTGATCTCATTGAGAGATCTTAGTTATAGCTATACTCTTGGCCCATTTTCCGTCTTGATGGTATGTGCATCAGCATTCTATCTTCCAACACCACTCCATCCCTCACTCGTGTATTCTCGTTTGTGGTAAGAGTTACTCCTACGGTACGTATAGATTTTCTGGCTTCCTCTCCTATACTACTCCAACAGACTCTTGGCTTTCACCCTCTTGGTCATGGTCGTGAAGGTGATTATTGGATTTCCACGAGGGGGGCGAGAGGGACATGGTTGTAGTCAGGGTACTCTTCATATTTGTTCTTATTGTGATCGCCTGAACCATGTTGAGGTCACTTGCTGGAAGAAGCCTGGCTACCCTCAGGAGCAGCAACAGTCTTCCACAACATAGTCGTCTACTCCGCATTCATTATTTTCAACAGTTATGGATGCTCCAGCTACTTCTCCTACTACTTGCTCTACTGCATATGAGATGCAAAGTTTACGAGATGAGTTACAATGTCTACGTGGTCTTATCTCTCAAACTTCTGGCCATATTTTTTTGCTTTGACCGAGGGTATATCATGCATTACTCATAGTTCTTCTTGGATTGTTTATTCTGATGCTACCAATTATGTTACCCCTCAACTAGTCAAGTGTACAGATTGTATGTTTCTTAAGTTTATTACAGTAGTTAATGGGGAGACCACCCCAGTTCTTGGATCTAGAGTAGTGCCTCTTAGCCCGACTCTTCAACTTCACTTTGATACCATGTTGATAAATTGGTTCAACTTAATTGATTTAACTCATAGAAGTGGTGGAGAGTACATATTTATAAATATACAATGTTGTGCTCCCCTTATGTTTTTCCAATACGGGACTAAAACTAGAGCAAAACTAGAAGGATTCTAGGGCATACAAGAAACAAGAACTAAGTATCTTCTACAATGTTAAAAGTCAGATCATGTTGGAGTACGGCTGGGTTTGGGGTTGGGTATCATGGTTGTTTCTGTTTTTTTCTTTAAAATGCGGTCTCGATAGTTGTGTTGGTAATTTCTGGTTATCAAAAAACTTTTGGAAATTTGGTTCAATTTTGGGACAGTTTTTTAAAGCAGATGGGAGGCTGATGTCAAAAGCTGCTTCTGTTGTCATTTTTGAAAAGCAAGAGCCAATCCTGAACCAAGCCTAAAACCAAGTTGTCTCGAGTTCGGATTTCGGGTCAAAACAATAACCATGTATATCACATTATTTCATATATTATATTATGGTTATAATTAATAGATTGTAGGTGGATTTCAGTATGAAGACGGAATGAGACAAGGATTTGAGAATCCTCGTTTATGCTATTTAGAATCCTCGTTTATGCTATTTATGGTTATAATCAATAGTTTGTAAGGGTTTCCAAATCCAAATTCGTATTTATTCATTAATAGAAAACTTATAAATCCTCCCAGTAAATACCAATTAACTAAGACACTATTCTAAATTCCATCATTTGGATTCTTATCCATGTTGACTAACCCACCCTAAGAGTCTACTTGCTTATCAAGTTTAAGAGTCTACAAATAGAGCTGTAATAGGACCTCTTTTTTTAATGAACAATTAATAATAAATAAGATTTGAGATGGGTGTGAAGCCCTAACCCTATCCTTGGCATGAAGCCATGGAACCTGTCCTAACTCTTATTGTTTCCTCTTCTATTGATGTTGTTGTTCTCTTCCTTTCCCTTTGTTGTGTTTGCCATAAATCAACAACCTGAGATCCCTTCTCCCTGTACCTTGTCCCCCACTGATCATATCAGTCCATACTCAATTCTCCTGCTATTGGCTGCCCCTCTGCTGACAGCCACTCTGACTACCTCCCAGGTGATGCTACTTACTGCAAGGCCGCTCCACACTTGCCTGTTGCACCCACTAGTCAACCTGACACCTGACACCCATACCGAGCGCAACTTCCTTCTCGAGTCTGTTGCAGATCCCACAGACCCGACTTGGCCCCCTTTCTGCTTCTAGTGCTGCTACCCTTTCCTGCCCACAACCAACAGAACCTGCACTAAGTTCCATCTACCAAACCCTTTACACCATTAAACCAAGTCCAGCTCGATATATATACAAAGTCAAATTTCAAAGGAAGAATCACAGTTGATCTTTTGATCTTGGGATTGAAAGAATCCAAAAGGAGAACTCTTTCATGATTCAAATCATTCGATTTGCACGTTTTCTGGCCCCCCGCCTACTTGAGAATAATCAGGTATAAGTTTAATCGTAGTCTCGATTCAATTGCGTTTTTTTGGTGATATTTTAGGGTTGTTACTGTTATATTTGATATAACCAATTGATTCATTGTTTGAGTTGAGTTGTGATTATGCCATTGCTTGTCATTGCATTGTCCCGTCTAGGTTCCATTTAGTTCTTATCTTTGTGTCACACCACCCCAATGTCCCATAAACACACATTTCAGATCTTTCAATGAATTTCAAGTTTATTAAGGCGGTGCGAGACAGTGAGGCGGCAAACTCTCAAAAGGCCTAAACGGGACCTAAAGGCGGCTTGGTAGGGGCCTCAAGACTAAAATTATGGGGTGTGTAGTAGGTACTAATACAAACATGTAGTTACTAAAACTTTTAATGCCCCAAGTCGTTAGCAGCTCTCACTCTATGAGTAAGAAAAAATGTCTCATTACGAACAAACCAAGTTTGTTAAGGCGGCACTAGACGACGAGGACCAAAAGGTCTAGGCAAGGTCTCAATGCTAAAATTGGGATGTGTAGTGTGTAGTAAGTCAAGAGAAGCTCTATGTCCTAATGTGTTGTGGTTACCTTCTAATTGGTATGATAAATATATCATTAAGAAACTATAAGCATCCTATGTAAATCTTGTTGTGTATAATAAACACACAAGTGTAGGACTTCAACATCCACTGCATTTTCAAGCAAGAAACAATCACTATTGGTATCACTATCTTGAATAAAGAGAGAAGAAAAACAATCAGAGAGTAAGATATAAAGTGAGGGAGGCTGAAAGAGACTTACATGTTGCCACATGGCAATAGACATCATAGTCAGAGATGGATGAGATTTGATGTGTTAGAACAGACACAAAAGGGAAGGGAATGAAGAGGGCAAAGGAGAAAACTATTATACCTCCTCTTTTGTAGTATATTTTAAGATATTTAATAATATCCATACCTTTAAGTTACTGGGCTTGGGTTAGATTCTAGATTAAAAAATGGTAGGGACCGGGCCACATTTAAGTCAAGTCGGGTCGAAGCGACTACCTAAGGCAACGAGGCGATCGAGGATCAGTAACGCCTAGGCCGACGCATAAGTGGCCGAGGCGGGGGCCTTTTAAAACCTTGACCAATTTCACTCATTCAATTTGGCATTCTCATTTCAAGTATGCTCATTTTGAAGTCTTGGACATGTTTTAATTGGCTTAACCCTCTAATATGTAAAATATAGCCGGTCATGTAGTTTTCCTAAAAGATTTTTTCAACTTCAAGGATATCTTGTCATCACAAAGCACTCCATGAGTACTCTAATTCAATCATCACAAAGCACTCCAAGAGTTCTCTAATTTAATCATCGTGTTTTAATTATATGAACATCCTCCTTTATTTCTCCAAAATGATAAATAATTGATCATAAATGCTAAAAACTATCACCCTTAAGTATCTCGTCCATCAATACATACTCTTGTATCGTTTCTTTTCGACTCAAGGTTAAAGTTACATTTTCTACTCTTTTTCGTCCTAATTTTAAAACTTTTAGATTCTAAAGTTTCTATATGCGATGATATTTTAGAAGCTAATATTTCTCTACTCTCGTCAACTAACACAAAATCATCAGCAAACATTATGCACCATGAAACTCCATCTTGACTATGCCAAGTAATATCATCTATAACTAGCCAAAGAATAAGGGACTTTAATGCTGGTCCTTAGTGTAAGTCAATGTTATAGTCAACGAAAATAGTATCTTCTCAAATCATCGGCAAGGTTGTCGCAACCCCGTCATATGTATACCTTGTAATATATCTTGTAATCTCAATATAGCTACCAGAGACTTGTTTTTCTCAAAACACACAACATTATCTTCAGAGGTACTCTACCATAAGCTTTTCCTAAGTCAATAAAACTGTAAGTTCCCTCTTTTCTCCTAATTTTTTTCATTAATCTTAATTAGTCATTAAATAGGTTATATGGTAGATATCGAACAAAATTGACTCTGAAATTCTATTTTCTTTTCATAGTCTTTTTCTCAATTACTCTCTTAAAGCATGATCATGAGATTTGAACCAAAACCAACCATATATTTCAGCCAACTATGGCCAACTTTGACCAAATTTCACCCAATATAGAAGCTTTGCTAGATTTGGTTCAATTTTGCAAAGTTTGATGATTCAGATTTCTTAGGAACTTCTGTATTGCTGCAAACTGAAAACTTGAAAATATTCTTCATTTTTGGTTGATACAGATATATCTCTGCAGTTTCAAGGTCGGTGAGCTCAAACATGACCAATAGTGCCAATACAGGGACATCAGCCGATTTTTTAAACCTTGCTAGTGTGAGCCTAGAAAAGATTAAGACTCAACTATGTGCTAGGCCTCACCCTCTGTGGTCTTTTATAAACCTTGAAAATGTCAAAAGTTTGATGCAGCAATGCAAGAATTTTGTAATAGAATAAGATACTTTTAGAACAAAGCAAGTTCCTTTTATGACTATTTTGTTATTTGATTGTTAGCCAATTGAAGTATTCTTTGATTATGCAAGTAAGGCCTGCAAATACCCTGGAAAGAATAATTAAGTTACATCTAAGAATATTGAGAAGGTAGATACAGGAGGGTAAGTATGGAAAGTAATTTCTTTCCATCATGATATTTATAATATTCCAGGTTACACCTGTTATCATGGCAATAAAAGTATACATTCAAAACAAAATTCAAGGAGTATTGAATATTATATCAGGGTCCGTTTTAGAAACTTATGCTATACCTGTCACCCTCTCGTACCATGAAATTATACATATAACAATATATAAAATACACGCGATCTACTTATGAAGTTTTTGAATTTCCAAGCAGAGATAACAGTATTAGATAAATCATAAATTTTCAGTGGTAGAATAAGAGTGATTAGGATTACCGGAATGTCTGTTTTCATGCCAATACAAGTTACAGCATTATGAACAAATCCAGTAAGTGCCAATGAGTCCTCTTCTGGAGCAAGCCTCACTAACATCAAATAAAACAGGTACAATTGCTTAGCTATTATTGTCGAAAAACAATAATCGGTGACAAAAAATAACTAAAGTTAAGTTCTTAAGAGGAAAATTACTGTTGAACTTATAGGGCTAGAGATCATATTTGTATAGATGATCTCAATGGAATGATCCAATATTGTTCTCACTAGAGGTGAGGTTTGACCAGAATGAGTAATTTAAAAATGATAAAGCACAGCAGCAAAAAGTATAGAATGAATTGGGTACTACATGGACAGAAGCATTCATCTTCTGAGATAAAAAGAAAATGTATAAGAAACAATAAGCATAGCATTCTTGTTTGATAATAATTTATGCACAATTATGAAGTGGCCAAAAAGATCAAACTTCCCCCATAAAATGTCTGCATTTATAACAGTAAGGAAAATCAAGATGATTGAGACATAGGATTGTTAACTAGCGAGAGAATTATGTATTTTCAATTTTGTTGATGATGACATCTAGGGTTTAAAGCATAGTTTACAGTATCGGTCGATACTGATCCAATACAACCGATACCGATATGGTTTGGCATGTCCCGATCCGATACCGACTGATGTCGATATTGGGGTCTTTTTCAGTCAATTTGGCAAAGAAAATTGAACGAAAAAGACCAATCAGCAAGAGTGTAAAAGCATAGTGAGGTTGTAAAAGCATATAAAAGAAAAAACTTATCTATCGCACGTAAACCAATCGAGGGTGATTACTATTTCATTTAATTTCAAAATTACTAAGAAACAACACATGAAATACTTATAATTATGCATAAATATATAAAATATGTTTTTTCTAAAGTTTTAATAATTTGTTTTCCGATACCAAAAAATCTAATACTCTAATCCGAAACTGTCGATATTGCTGATACCGTCGATTCCAATACTCATATGAAGGGTCCAATACTGATTCCGATACCGATACTGCGAACCTTGGTTTAAAGGCTGGGAGAGGCATAATTCCTACAATAATTTTGGCTTCAAATCCATATTATAAATGGAAAGATGGCATACAGTTGCTTTCCTTGTAAGATATTTCAATTTTTAATTTCTAGGTTATTTTCTCAAATATTTTAGCATTGAGAAGCTCCTTGTTTTCCCATAGTTTTTCCTGGTTCCTCAACATTAATAAATTGTTATATTGTTTGGAACTGTGACTAAAGTTTTATGTGACAAACTAGCAAGTAGCAGGCAACCGCTGTGTGCACACAGGTAAGCGTTTTTCAGTTACTCCTACGGTAATTGCGCCTGCTATGACAACAACTACTTCACCAACTATGCAACTGAATAGTTCAACTATGACACCTCCAACTTCATCAACTGCAAGCATGTTCCAGTTTACGGCTTATGCCCCTAGCACGCTACACGATGGCATCATGGATCTTCCAATTGACACCTTCCGCCGCTACAGCTATGGCATCATAGCATCCTCCACCTTGAGAGGATCTCATCTCCAAAGGCCTCAGTACGAAGATCCTTGTCAGGAAACTTCCAATAACCAAAAACTTGTCCTTGTCGAACCCATGATTGAAGACCAACAACATCTCCATGAAGGAATATGAAGATCCACCTTCACTAGGCTAACGATCATGAACTGCCTCCCCCAGATTGCATGGGTCTTGACCATGGCGAGAGCCAGGGACAGAGCTAAATAGAGACGAGGTAGGCACGTGACCAAATGAAAAAAAAAATTCTTTCATTTCCTTCTTTTATTTCATGAGTGGACCCATCATAATGTTTATTCAGTGACGATCCTCAAGTTACCTAGTGGCCTTCCTTCTTTCAGAACAGAGTCTATCTAATGACTTTTAACTTGTTAGATGCTGGTGCCCTCTCAACTTACATATTTAAACTTTTTAACCGTAATCACTCTTACAAAATCCCTCTGAGACTCTGATTCTCTTATATTTTTAAGATATTTTAAAGTTGTGTATTTTAGTCTTTATCACACCTACAAAACCACTTCATGTTTAAGATAATTTCTTATGCCCGAATCCTTCCCTTCCAACTGCCAATATCTTAACAGGCTAACCGTATCAAAATATCCTCTCATATCCATCCTCCACCAACCAACTTGCTCATCTCTTAACAAGATAAACTACATCCTCATATATTTCATTTCATTTTTATTTTTTGTTATCTTGAGTATAGAAGGAGATGAACGACGAGCAACACTAATGATGTAGACTATGGAGTCTGAATGAAATGAGAATAAAAGCTAAGAAAATAAGAGCCACAAAGAGAAGGACAAAGTAAAAAAAAAATTATAATTATTTGACTTAATTTGTTTTTGGAAGAGAAGTACTTATTTTTCTTTTGTGGAATTCAATAAGAATCCATCATAATAGAACTAAGCCTTATGTATTATGAATAGTTTGTTTGGAAACAAAACCAATTTTTACTTTCATATTTGTATTAAGAAAACAACAAATACATGAGAAAAACAAAAAGAATGAGCAATCAAGAAGATAATAGCAGATAGTACCATCAATTTTATCATAAAGATAGCAACTTATTCCTTTTACTATTTATTACTTATTAATATTATATTGTTATAAAGTAAACTTTTCATTGCAATGATGGTTTGGATTTTCACACAGAGAAACTATTTAGCTTGTTCATAATTAACTAACTATAAAATATAAATTATCAAAAAAGGTATTCACTATGTATATGTAGGAGTACGACCCTACATGAAAATATTGGCCCCAATCCTAGTAAGAGAGTCCTTGACCTTGATTTTGTTTGCATAAAGGAATTTGAGGACGATGCCACTCTACTGAATGTCTTGCAGTCAGACCCTAGTAGCACACTTCCTATAGAGGAGCAAGTGTATCAAAACCTAAACCCTAATTCCGTATAGACACTTTAACCCCAATGGCCAATATTCCGTCCATCCAACAACTCTAAAAACTATATCCCCATTTTTCTTCCAAAATTTAAACCAGTTAAGTTGTTTAGGTTGCCCTGCATCAAATCAGGTATCACAGCTTAGATTGTCCTGCATCACTCCACTGCCAAAGTGATTTTGGGGCAACAGGGATGACAACCTCGACTGCCTTTGTGTCACCATCTTCATTAAAGTTAGCCCACCCTAAATTAACAAAGGGTAATAAGAGCATTGAGACATCATGCAGATAATAAGAGCACAAAAATAAGTGAAAAACATACACATCTTCCATTAACATCTTCAAATCTCAATGAACCATATTTTTAAAATAGAGCAACCACTAAAGACAAACTTACTATTAAACTTCTTCTTTGCTACCATCTTGTTGTTGAGTGTATACAGGAAATTCTTGATACTTTCTGCATTAAGTCGAGCCGTATACTAGAAAAAGTAATGTTGAGTGAATAAGAAAGCTTGGCAGGACCCATAACATTAACAAGTAAAACATACCTGGATGACAACTGCATAATACTTTGAGTTATTCCGATCGCTACAGTCAACAACACTAGCAGGAGCTTGAGTATTAACCTGGGAATAAGACGAATAAATGCTTTCTGAATTGATAAAGTCAAAGACTATTAGTAAGCAGTGAAAGGCTATTTATACTATTAAGGAATAACCAAAATAATTTAGAAAGACGATGGTGGTAACTTGCAAACTGGTATGGTAAGACATGGTAGTTGAGACTTTGCACTCCTATTTTCTGCTTCTAGTAGCATCCAATACACTTTGATTTTTCATGTATCATACAGTAAATGACTGCAATTTGGTAAATCTAGAATGCAGCGCAACCACCAACTGCTGATATTCAATAGGATAAGGTATAAGTTCCCTCAAAACAAAGAGAACAAGGCATAAGATTATGATGATTGGTTATTAAAATATTTCTTGGTAATTGGTAGGATTGGTTTGTTGTAATAGTCTTATCAATATTAGTAGTGAGCAGCAGTATGCAACCAATGTTTCATAAACTCAGAATACATGTAGTGAATAGTCAATAAGGTTAGGCTACTTAAGTGGATTACCTGTGTTGCTTAAGTTACTACCTTATATACTATTACTCGAGCTCAGATAATGGGTGAGGGTTGCATTAGGTAGCCAATAGGCAGCATCAAACTTCAGCCAACAACCTGCTATTGGTCATAATGGAATATCTTTTATAATTTTATGATAAAAGGTCGTGCCAATACCACAAGGCTTCTGCTAATCCAGGGTCTGAGGATGGTCAATATGTGCGCAAACTTTTCACCAAATATGGAGAAGATGCTGCTTCTGAAACTAGAACCCTGTATCCTCCAGGATGCAAGTGCCAAGCCATACCGTTAATTAACCAAGTGACGCCCTCAACAGAAGAAGTGGCATTAAGTAATGTGTACTCAGACAAAGAAGACTATCGCCCATGATAGTTAAGCAACTTTCATTTGGATCAAGAAATAAGCAGGAAGGAAATTTCCAATATATTCGAATGCAAGTTGAAGTGGTGGGACAACAAAAAGTATCAGCACTGAACCTCTCTACATTTGAAGCACTCTTGGCCATAGTCAGAGGAGCGATGTAAAAGCTAATTTGCATTTAAATACCTTCAACGTTCTCCTATAATCACATTGCTACCTGGACTTTTTTATGTTCACTTTGCTACCTTAGACCTTTTTTTTATCATTTTGCTACCTTAAGACCATAACAGAAAATGTATAATGACCAGGCTACCCCCAACCAAATCAACAGTGATATGAGTTTGGGTTTTGAGTTTTGGTAAACTCAGTTTCTTCTTGTTTTTGTAACATTCCTAACCCCCAAATTCGACCACCTGGGAAGAAGATTTAGGGACATCCTTGGATTCGTCTTTGTAAACGAATTTAAACTCATGGGTTAGGGTTACTTTTCGATTCAATTGAAGTTTACAACAGTTAAACCTAGGGTTTCTCCTTTATGAAAATCTTTAACTTTTGTGCACATAAATCCTTCTTTAACACTTCAAATCATATTCTTCTAGGCCAACATTTAGTCCTAGCAGCTCCATGAACTATTATGTTATCGCTCCTTCCTACGGGAGCATCTATTGGTCTGCGTTGCACGTCTAAACCACCTAATTTGATCTTCACTTATCTTGCATCTTGTCCTCAATTGGTGTTACCTCTAACTTTTTTCAGATACACTCAATTTTTTTTTCATATCCCTTTAATCTATTGTCACCCATCCATCTTAACATTCTCATTTCGGCTATAATCACTTTCTGGACATGTTGTTTCATAATTGTCCAATACTCTGATCCATAAAGTATTGGTGGTCTTATTGCAGTCTTTTAGAATTTATCTTTCAACATTTATGGTATAAGTTAGAAAGTTCACAGTATCAAAGTGGTTATAGGAGAAAGTTGAAGGTATTTAAATGCAAATTATTACACAAGTATAATACTTACTAATAATTGAAAAAAGGCACAGCTAAATGCTGGATTATTGGGGTGGAACAACTCTAGGAGCAAGAAACATAATCAAGAATACAAAAAAGCAAAAGGCTTAAATACCAAATAAACATGATTGAGTGTATGGAATGCAAATTTTCTTGTATTGGATTTAACAATGAGGCTCCGTTCAAAATTAATGACCATAAAGGAACCATATCTACCAGTTTGTTTTGTTTCACTGGATCTAGTATATAAAACAATCGAACGGATAGAGGCATGAAAAAAAGAACTTTAGGTTTCACGTAATTAACGCAAGCGTCGGTGACTTACCCAACTGCTATGAGGTTGTGTTTATGATTTAGAAAATGAAGAGAACTCAAGGTGGCCACTACACTACTTAACGCTTTGGCTTGTTCAAGGTGATGAATGCATTTCCCTACTAATAAATTGTTTCTTATCACGCTGTCTAGACTCCTTTTAAAATCTAGGGGAACTTGGACAATGCTCCTCAGTTGTGTGAGCTTTAAGGTGCATGACCAAAATTGTCAGTCTACCTGCATATCAACTGGCCTTGTAGGTAAGTGAAATCAAGATCGGAGCTATTTTCTTCTGTATCTTAAGTATACTCTATAAACCAGCCTCTCAACTCTTCTTTCTCTCCATTCTAACTACCATTCTCATAACTAGCTTTCCTATGCACAATGAACAATACAATTATAATTAATAATTTACAGGGAAAATGTTTTTCACAGCATAATTAATCAGGGGCAGACCCATCCTAGGCCGAGCTCCCCTGAGTTTTCGGGTCCCCTATATATGGTTATATGAATAGTTACTGTTGTTATGTTATGCTTTATTTCAATGTGTTCAAGAAGAAGAAGTTTTATATATAATAATTATAACATGTATATAATTTTTCCTTGATTTTTAAGTTAGTGTTTTTTCACTCCCCCTATAAATATGTTCCGGGTCCGCCAATGTAAGTAATGATCTACTTCAGCAATATACTAGGCCCCATGAATCAGGCTCGTATTTAAAGGCAGGCACGATGTTATTTCCGTAGGTTACAAAGATGGACTCAACAGAAAGAAGATTACAACCAAGCTTCTTGTGGAGAAGAATACAAACCGACTAGAAAGACAACTCTTAAGTAGAGAATATTACAATCTATGTAATAGACGGAATGCTAGCTAGAAGAAATACATGAAATGGAAAATTGTTCTTCTTTTTACAATCACAGTTGTTACAACGAGATAGAACAAGAACATAAAAATTTAGAAGAAAAAGAACTCGTGTTGGGGTGATGAAGATCAATGTTGGTCAAAGCAAGATTTGTCCTACACGACGATCTGCTTCTAGGTACGAGCAAGTTCAAAAGATGATCTTCTGGAAAGCTCCTAGCCACCCAGGAAAAGAACTTGGACTCTCGAACTTGCTTGTTATTGTCTACCACCAAGAGGATGCCGCGCAGATTTTGGGTTATGGCCGAATGTGTCTCCACTTTTTCAACTTTTTGAAAAGGAGGAGCACACACACATATATATAGGGGATATCTCTACCAACCCTTATGCAGTCTCATTGTCACGTCCCAAAACCAGAATACTGAAGAGCGGGGGCAGACAAAGCCAGCTACATATACCAGATTACTCTACACTCCGACATATGCTCACGGTTGTCTAGACATGTGAGGGTTTACTCTACAATCCATCAGGCAATCCTGGGTCAAGAATCATAGGTGTCTCAATCTCAAGCAAGCAACAAGTTTACAAAATGTATGATCACCAACATATAATAGTAAGGCGTCCCACAACTATACATACACAGATGATCATGAAACTAGTTACAAAATGAAGAACTAGCAATAGTACAATATTACATGATCAGCTCTAGCTATAGTCTAAAATATAATTTACATATAGGCCCGCAGGCTAGAATGTCAAATTCCAAAACACGAGCTAAACACGCGCTCGGTGGCTAAACGCCTCAAAAGTAATAGGTACAAGATCAAGCGGGTGATAAAGAAAAAACCCACTCATGTCATCGGGTGCTCCTGGTGTTCACCATCTTGAGGCGGAAAATACGGAAGATCCTGCGGTTCTGCTCCGAAATTTGACCATACAAAACCAGTGGGGTCAGACCCCAAAATAGCAAGTACTACAAGGGAGCCAAACTTATGAACTAAAATCAGCATGCAGACAAATCAGTAAGAAATAACATAAGGAACAATTAGATAAGTGCAACGGATAAAATGACAGTTCATGAGTAATTAAACAAGGACATCTGGAATCAGTACTCCGGTTACCATTTCCGGATCAGCTGTTAATGAAATCAGGATAGGACAGGACTAGACTAGACTGAAAATCAAGCGATCATGACCAATTATGTCATACGGCTTGCTATCATTAGCTAACTAGGGTTATCACAGTCCTAGTTACTAACACATGATGTTTGAGATTTCTTACAGCCACATACCCTACAGACTATTCGGATTATCCAGACGAACAAGTACATAGTATAAATTTATCAGGTATAATCATTTCTTATCTTTTCTGGTAGTGCAACACTCGACGGTGTGCTGGAAGTGTGCCTCTCACGACAGAGAGCTCCAAATGCATCAAGTGTCGCTGGGATACCGGGATTGCATGTAGCCAGAAAATCTCTCTAGATTATTTCTAAATTATTATTCTAGTTATTAGCCTGGACAATTATCAAGGATTTTCGACCGTGGTGCTCAGGAATCTGCCTTAGACATGATGCAAAATATGACAGTAACTTGACGAGTACAATCAAAATCAACAACGGGAATACAGGTCATGCAATACATGTGCTACTAATAGCCTTGATCAGGACAGTTTACAGGAAATTCTCAAGTCAAGAGTGTGCTACGTCGAACCACTATCCGGATTATCAGGATCAGGAGTATCAGGATTATCAGTACATAATCAGGATTATCAGTATTATCATTTCCATATCAATATTCAGGAGTTCATTTATAATGTACAATCACTAGATCATGTCAAAAATCAAGATCAATATCAAGAATGTCATATTCAAAAAATAAGCAAGATTAACTAAAATAACGGAATTAAAGAGAACTAGAGAATCATCAAGAGTTAAGCAGGTTTAAAGAGAATACTGGCATACAGGCGCATAAATTAACAATTCAGGATTGGCGCATAAAATCAGGCAAGAATATAACATCCGTGCACAATGGGTCATAAACCACCATTGGCGCACAAACGGATATTGGCGCACAAATGACCAAAAACAGATTTGGCGTACAAATTACTAGTTCAGACAGTTCTGGCGCACTTTGATACAAAAGTGCTCGGAGCAAAGATGGCGCACAATCATACTAAAATGCACCATAGAACCTTGGTGCACAATGATAGAAATGCGCGAGCCAGGAGCTTGGCGCACTTTCATCAAGTATGTCAGCATAAAGATTTGGCGCACAAACAGGCGTAGGAAGGTCTACTAAAATACAAAACACAAGTCTCGAAGCATGGCACAACAGTCGAGATAATACTGCAGTCGAACTACATAATTCTCGAGAATGGTCAGAAGTCATTGCTTAATCATCAAGTAATTTACGAAGGGCTACAAAGTGCGTCGTCTCTGGAGAATGCCACATAGTGTGCCAACACAGCAAAGTGCGACATTCTCCTAAAGCAACAAAGTGCGGCGGTAAGGAAATTTTTTCAAAGTGCGCCAACTCTGCAATATCTGCAAAATGCGCCAACTCTGCAATATCTGCAAAGTGCGCTAACTTGGCTATTTAAGTGGCTTACATTCTTGATGACTTGCAGATCCATTCAAAAGTTCGTCAAGTAGGATTGGCGTACTTTTGAAGGAATTGCCTTAGTACAAAACGTATGTAGGAGTAGATAAGTGCGCCCAGAGTACTCAACATATCTTGACGCACTTTCTAAGAAATTTGTGAAACACACACAAGTGCGCTCACTGGAACTTCGCTTATGCGATAAGGGTTTCCTGCGTACTTTTGTACACATTCTCAGGCCAACCTTGCATTCTCCGACTTGTTGTTCTCGGACTCCATGAGCAACAATACAAGGAAATCAAAATCATCATGAAGACAAGTTCTAAGTATTAAGCAAATGAAATCTATCAAGTAATTAAACAAGTTATACGAAGAATCAAAACAAGATCCATGGTTGTTCCTTCGGTTGGCAAGATGTACTTGCCTACGGTCAAATTCTAGCCTAATACCAACACTACCAAGGTCACCCACGGCCAAGACCAAGCTCAGTTGTTGCTCTCTGCTGGGGAAGAAATGAAGAAGGAAAGATAAAGGAAAGAAAAGAAAAGGAAAGGAAAGAGAATGGGATTGCTTATATAGCCAACGGATTGATTGTTGGCCAACGGATTGATTCCATTGGATCATAATCCATGTCTCTCACCCAGGTTCATCACAGCCACCCACCAAGAAAACCAAGGGACCAACGGTCCAAAGTATGCAACTAAGAAAAACTTACAAAAATAACATAAACAATGCATGAATGGCATAAAGCATAAAGTAAGCAATTAAACATAAAGTAAGCTATACACGTTATTAAATGCGTATATCGGATACGTATACTAGAACTGTGAGACGAGTCTCACACCCATACCCCCAAGACCCATCAAGTCCGGGGTAGGTGAACCAACCTCCACCTAATCCGTCAGACTGTGCAATTTGCGCTGACAGCAGCAGCAGTCTGCGCTGACAACGCCATGCCTCAGTGCGGCAGATGCAACTGCGCAACTGCGCAACCGCTCCGCGTAGAATCCCCGTGCAGAAGTCGCGCGCATCACCAGGCGCGAGCTCTGCTGCGCATAAGATCCTCGCAGCAGCTCCGCGCAGAAGCCATGAGCAGACCCGCACAGTAGCTCCCTGCAGCAGCCCCGTGCGCAGACCCCACACAGCAGCCCCCACACGCAGAGCCCGCACACGGGATGCCGCACGCAGGTTGCCTCGTGCAGGCACCGAAACCCCGCACAGTCCCGCGCAGAAGCTCCGCTGCACGGCAGCTCTGCGCAGAAGCCCCACGCGCAGAAGCCTGCACGCAATCAAGCGCAAAAGCGTCATCTCGTGCGCAACCAAGCGCCATCTCGCGCCCGATGCGAAGTGCAAAGTGCGCCATCAAACACCACTTTACACGCTTCTCCCGATGAGCTAAGCCCCTACGAAAATTAGCTCTACAGAAATTCCCAAAGAGAGTGACAAAAAAACAAAGATTGTTTCCATGGTATCTTGATCCTTGCCCTCTAAGAAAAATATGCCACAAGCTACATGGGCTACCACACCCCATGTGCACAAGTCAACACAATTATAAGTGAAATACACACTTGCGTTCTAGGCAATGTGGGACTACAAGTTTAACAAGAGAGTTGGCTCACAAAAACCCCAACAAATGAATCAAAATATAAACATACTTCTAAAGTTATTAAGTCTGACAAAATGCCGCAAAGAGACGGTAAGCTAACCAGCACAATACTCTTGCAGAGGTGATGAACGGAGGCGGCGCCGACGATGTCCCTGCGTTCCTCGAGGCTCCGGTCGTAATAGTCGGAGGCGACCCTCCTGAAGACGAAGTCGCTGGCGCCGAGGGAGCCGAGTATGGCCGAGAGGCGCGACTCCGTGGTCTCTGCTCTGCCGCCGCTGGAGGAGGAGGCGAGGGAGAGAGAGGAGAGGTGTTGGGTTTGTAGGGAGAGCTCGAGCACTGTGATTCTTTGGAGGATGTGGATCTGGCGCTGCTCCAGCTTTCCCAGCGCGTCCATGCCTCTCTCTTCTTCTTTTGTTGTTCGTCTCCGTCTAATTTCTACACGTTCTTCCGATAGTATTTAGGGAAAACTCGACCCATTCGTTGGATGGCATTATCTTAGTTAACCCTATTAAGACCATCTACAACCTCTATCTTATTGTCATGATTTGTGTTGTTATTTAGGGGTAAGCATTATTTAATTTTGGAACAAAAATTAAATCGAATAAGAGATTCAGATCGGTTTAAAAAATAATGGTTCGGTTTCGATTTTGAAAATACTAAAAAATATTATTCGGTTTCAGTTCCGATTTTGGATTTCGATTCGAGTCCAAAACCAAAAATCGAATAAAATATGAATATGTATTAATATATATAAGTATATACTAAATTTAATATATATATATATATATATATATATATATATATATATATATTAACAAAAAAAATGTAAATAAACCAAAAAAATTGAATAAATCGAAAACCGGACTGATTTAATTCGGTTTGATTTGGTTCGGTTATGGACCATTTCGGTTCAGTTTCGGTTTTGCTTATTCGGTTTTCGGTCGAATTCGATTTTACTTATTCGGTTCGGTTTTGGACCTAATGAACCAAATGATCACCCCTATTGTGATTCATATGCATGAGACACAAGACATTGTCTTTCCTATATGGCAAGATTATATTCACACAAGACAATGAGATAGAAAAGTGTTCTCCAATACAAAAGTATTAAAATGACAATAAAATTTAATTTTTTTCAACTTCCAAGACACTTTTCCACTTCTTACTTTTTTTATAAATATGTTTATTCATAATTGATTATGTGGAAGTAAAACATTGTGAAGTCCATTGTCTATATTTAGACAACTAACTTTATATTATCTTTGACATGTTATTGTTATGTCAACTGCATAATTTATTTCACACTTGCATTAAAAAAAAATTGAAATGTAAAATTATGATTCCTATGTGACAATCATTTTTTTTTCTAAACTCACGATAGGGTTGGATATGCTCTAACAAAGACGGGTTGGATTTGAGTCCATAATGTAGAGCTCGTCTAAGGCCACGTGACCCGTTTAGTACATGGTATCAAGTCGAAGTATCAAGAAGGCATGCATTTCTATTTCGGACACCGCACAATTTTTTTTCCAACCTTTTGAATTATCAAATTTGTTTTTTCTTTATCTCGAGAGCAACACAACTTACGTTATGAAATTTAATCAATAATTAGAATTGCTAAAATTGAGACCGTCCAATTTTATTAAAAACTGTCAAAATTTTGACAATTATTTTCTATTGTAGAATTAATGAACAGTCCTAATGATTTATAATTATGCCTTAATGACAAATATATTTTTGCAGTTTGATGCATAGTCAAAACTTTCAAGATTTTGATATTCCACAGAACTATGTCTAATTTGAAGCTTAAAAACTCGATTAATGGAATTTAAAACTTCTGAAATAGCATCTTAGTGGAGTATCTAAAAAACCAATAAGTGGAGTCATAAAAAACCAATAGCAAAAGGTCGAAAGTGGAAGAGGAAGATGGGAGGATCATGTTTGTTTAGGTATTTTTTTTTCAAAAGAGAAAGAAAAAAATTGTAATGAGATGTATTTGCTACCAAGAGAATAAAATTTATGTTGTTCCTAAAAGTAAAATAAAATAAGTTATTCCCTAACTAACATGAATTAAAATAGAAACATAATACATTTAATAAAAGTCTCAACAAAACGCTAACTCGATCAATAATAGTAAAAGCTAGCTCGCTTCGCTTTCTTCGTGAGTCTTTAGACTACATTTTTTTTCCGGGTAAAGAGCAAAAAATCTTTTCTCAAATATAAGACAGTTTTAAAAAAACTCCCGTATTTTCATTTTTTCTCACTTGACATACAAATTTTTTCTGATGTTAACTGACGTTAAATTATGTCTGAAATGACGATTATGTCAATAAAAAAAAATCTCTCACTCCATTCACTCTTTCTCCTCTCTCTCTCCAGCAGCCCCCCTCCTTCTCTGGCGACGGCGGAGCAGCAGAGGAGGCGGCGGTGCGGGAAAGAGGGGGTCATGGGTAGGGGCGCGGTGGGGAGTGGAGGCGACCAACGTGGGTGGGTGGGTGGGTGGGTGGGGAGGGGAGATCGGCGGTAGCGGCGTAGCGGCAACAACAGCGACAACGCAGCACAAACGGGGGAGGGAGGAGGAGGGGGCGCGGGTAGGCGACGATGGATGGAGAGGGGAGTGGCATGGACGCTGGGGGCACAGGGAAGAGGGCCAACGAGGGTGAGGAAGGGGGGAGGGGATGGGAGGGGAGAGGAAATGAGGAATATTTTGGATATTTTATTTTGTTTTTTAAACAGCCACCAACGTTCACTCCAAACGACCAGTTGACGGGAGAGAACATTTTGATAAAAAAATTTATTGAGGGAGAGTTTATTTCCTGCAAACGTCTAATATGTCTTATTTTGCGGAAGTATGTAATCTAAGAAAGATTTTTTTTGTATTTTACCCTCTTCTTTTCCAACTTGAATTGACATGTAGAGTTTATTGAAATAGTTACCAACGTCAAGTGATTTGGGTTCCTCCTAGTAAACGAAAAAAGAGAATTTATTGTTCCATCGGGAAAAAATGTTCTCCCTTGTAACACACGAAAAAAATTGAACATTGTCGTTTGGCATGACAAAGTTTGACCATATTGCAAGTGACCCGCAAAGCAAATGTGGCATCTTTTTTGGGATTTTTTTTTTTTTTTTTTTTTAACATTATGTATCCGTCAAGAAAAAAATTATTGTCATACAAGAAGAAGAGAATATAATGAAAATAAAACATAAAAAAAAATTTGATAGGACATGTGAAGATTTAAACTATAAGCTCGTATAAAATCCAGTATCTAAACAGTAATCAGCGCAATAGTTTATTAAGGTGGAGCAAGACAATCTGTTCTAATATTCATTTTGCTTGGAATCATTGGAAATAAAACAAGTTTGAATTTATAGATAGTATGTTAGTTATATTCGTGTGCATTGTACCCATCCATTGGATACCAGACAAGTTTGAATAACGACTCGTTGAGTTCTGGTGTTCATTTTCTATTTTTGCCAAAATTTATTTATTTATTTTTAAAGAAAAAGGAAAAAAGAACACCCACGGCCCATGTGACTCATTTTCAACACAATAAGAGTGGGATCCAGTTCTTCAGATACAGCAGTTTTTTGTTCCCGCCGAGAAAGCAAGTTTTGGGAAGAGAAAATTTGAATCCCAACCAGAGAGAGAGAGAGAGAGAGAGACGCCATGGAGGATCTGAAAGAAGCGGGAGCTTCTCTCGAGTCGCTCGTCTCCTCCTTCAACACCCGCATCGCCGAGCTCCAGGAACTCGTCATCGCTCGCAACAGTAAAATTCTCCTCTCTCTCTCTCTCTCTCTCTCTCTCTCTCTCACTTCATTTGCTCACCCTGGCCCCCCATTCCGCAACAGTGTACCCAGCCACGAGCATGGCGGACCTGAGCTCCGTCGACGCGACCCTCAAGTCCATGGAGTCCCAGATCCAGACCATCAAGGAGCGGCTGCAGGAAGAGAGGGCCGCGATCCCCAAGGCCAAGAAGATCCTCGAGCTGTCCCTGCGCCAGCAGCGGGAGCTGCAGCACATGCTCTCCCACGTCCCGTCCGCCGCCTTTCTCGAGACCGCAGCCCTATACTACGATCAAAACCCTTCTTCGTAATTATAAAAATGAAAAATCATCGATTCGTAGTCTTTCACCGATTTATGCTAGCTAGGAATCCGACGATCCTATTTGCTTTTGTTTCAGTTCGTCGCTGAGCGTGCCGTACTACCACGAGGCTTCTGCACTCAAGGAGGAGCCGGCCGTTTTGTCCAAGGTACGTAAAGACTCTGGATCTTTGTATCTGGCAATAGATCAAACAACTCATATGCGTGCATATTTAGTTAACTTGACATGTTTGTTTTTGGTACAACTCTATGTTTTGTCGAATCCCTATCAATAGTAGCAGATTTGATTGTCGAAGCATAATATGCAATGCATTGCATTGCATTGCATTGCATTGCAGGGGAGTATAGTATAGAAGACAACCACTCCATGTTTGGATGCTCTTTATTCAACAATTTTTCTATTATCAGAATACTTAGATTATTTCGTCACTATTAAAAGGAAATATAATGATTATACTTATTTGTTTTAGTTACCTGACATTGGTTTTTAACGGGGTAAAAACGAATGGAAACCACAAAGTAGGTCTTGAAAAGCTTTGAATTGCCACCTTCGATTCTTATGTAAACAAAAACAAGATATTGGGAAGTATATTGATGACTCCAAATGCTCTAAGAAACAACCTGTGAGGCTGTAGAAACATTCAAAGTGTGTTAAGTGCAACATGACAGGGTCTAAGGGAGGTGAAACTAAGAAAAGTACATATTAAATTTCTAAATGTACAATTTGAGAGAGGAGTAGATATGCAATCAGTTAAATCAAGGAATAATTCATGGCTTAAAGTTGGAAGAAGTTTCTTCTTGTTGATTAAAGAACTTTCCTGAGGGCGTGAAGATTTTGAAATTCATAAAAAATGGAGATAATGTAAGAAAAAGAATAGAACGACAAATGAAACAAGTGAATGAGAAACTAGAATCTGGTTTTCTTGGTTTGTCTACAATCTTAACTAAGGCATATAAAAAAAAATCATACTGAACAACTGTCTGTTCTTCTGTAGGAGTGATCCTACAATTCACAAACACCAACAACAGAGTCGTTTTGCCAAATTTTGGGTTTGGCTATCCCCAAAATTCACAAATATAAAGAAATTTTATGTAGTCTAACCTCCATGAAGGTTCACTGATATATTACATTAAAGAAGTGTGGACATGCTTATGACTTGGATCTCTGTAGTCTGTACAGCACAACACCTTTATACTGCTGATTGGCTATTGTCACATAGAATTCCCTGTGATATTTAAAACTTTAAGTGCTACTAGAGAAAAGCTCACGTAGGAGAAGAGTAAAAGCCTATGAACATGCTTATGACTTGGATCCCAGTACACACAATAGGACCCCTTTAGACTACTGATTGCTTATTATAACAAGATAATTCTCTGTGCTATTTGACTCTTATAAATGATACTATAGAAAACCTACAGTTTGATAGGAAAAGTCAAAACCCTATGACATGTAATAGCATGCTTATCCCTACTAAAAAGTTGCCGTGCCCATTCTTGTTCGGCCCTAAACATTAGTCCATTCCTCTCCAGCACTTAAACATTCACATTCTATGTTGTTAGTTTCGTATGATATATGTATCATACGAGTCACGACACGACACAACATAGTATCCTTTCGTTACATTTTGGTTGATCCGATACAATATACATAGGTTGATGGGCAATATTGGTTTTTTTACTTGAGTCATATAATGTATACACAAAAATTTGGATTTTGGAACTAGGTAGACTTGTAAAGATGAAACAAATAAAAATATTTATGAATAAATTATACTAAATCATGTTCATATATGGATTTAGAAGTGTATACAATATGATACACGATACGACATGTATCGCGAGTTGACAACCTAGTTCACAATATGAAGAGTATTATGCTCCTATTTAGCAAGTATTGTAAGCTTCAATACTTGCTCTGTTTTTTCTAAACTCCTTAATATACAAACACACAATCAATCACATTGATTATAAATAGTAACGTTAAATATATGGATACCTACAAAAGTACACATAAGTAGCTGCCATGTCCCTTTGCTTGCACTTGGAGGGTTACCGTGTCATGCACCCATATCAATGTTAATGTGGAACATCTGTATCCACTGCTCTTACTCAAATTTTCTTTTATCTCACTTATAAAGACAAGTCTATCAGGTGTCCTTATTGCTATATAATGCTTGGAGACCTTTCTCCAACTTCAAATCTCTTAAGAGTACTTCCACTTCTCACAAAACTAGTAGCTACTTATATACCTGTATCATGAATTTGCAATCTTCTATTTACAAAATTAGAATATAAATATGTATGTACGCAATGCACCAGGGAGCCTACTTCATGCAACAGAAGTAAGCAACAACATGAGCATATGTCGATTGATTGCAAAGCACGTTACTATCTGGATTTTACCTTATAATAATCTTGTGTAGTATTTTTGCAACATTATTTAGTTAATAGATCTATTGTACATTTGAATTTATTTTTGTAGGAAAAAAAGGTTCGAAATTCTGCTCCTCGTTGGTATGTGACTGGTGATGAGCTTGATTCATTGTCATCGTGAGTTCTCATTTCTTCCTTGATATGATTTGGATAGTACTATTGTATTACTGAAATTTCCTTTCATGTGTGGTCTTATATACTCAAGTGGTGATTTATTTGATGCTTTTTAGAACTTTCTCTTCCCCTTGTAATGTAAATTTAGTCGAAGATTCTAGGATGATATTATCTATTTCTAAGATTATATACACCTTTTCCAAAGGATCAAGTAGTAGTTTTGGTACAATCATAACAATCAGAAACTGGTATAAATAAGAGTATACAATATATTGTCATCAATGGGCTACTGTGATCTGTGAGTCAATTATGAGATAACTGATACGTAATATCCCAAAACCTTAAAGAAAGATTATATGTGCAAATGGTATTTAGGATGTGAATGTTATGGAAGTTGTGCACACTATCCATTCATAGACTTTAACCAAGTAATAGCTACGATTGAACTTAAAGAGAAATCAACTAACACAAAGAGGGAATCAAATGTGCCTCCACATAAGTTTGAGGGTAGTGCATATGATACCCCCATTGGATCCGAGAAGTGCTGACGGCAGCAAGGAGCCAAGGAAGTAGCAAACAACAGGATCAATAATTGTCAATAATTGTCAGAGGAAGCGAGTATCAGCCAAGCAAGCAGCAAACTACGGTAGAAAACAACAAATTTGTCTTAGAACATGTTATGATCGGTTTAGTAATCCTAAATCGGTGTGATTGGACTAAACCTAGATTCGCTCTCACATGTCATAATTTGCAACTGGCATGATAAGTATAACTTGCACTGAAAGCTTCCTCCAAGAAATGGAATGACAAATATGTTAGTCCCAAAGCCAAATCACAGTAGAGGCGATCCACAAAGTAGAGACTCACACAAGAGTTCGTCTCTACAAAAGTTGGTGCACTGAGATCCACACAAGAGTTTCTCTACAGTGACACACAACTCCACAGAAGCACAAAACCATGAACAAGTTACAAACTGACGCGTTGGAGAATCCCTTGATTCTCTCTCCTCTTGTCATTAGTCATTATTAGAGAAGATATTCTTGTTATTAGTCATTATTAGAGAATTTTTTTTGTTTTCATTTAGTTTCATTTTTCCTTAAGGTTCTTCTTGATTCAAGGATGAATATTGATTGTATTTCTTCTATTTAAATCAGCCTTGGGGCTGAAGAATAAAATTGAAGCATTCACCACTTGTTTTCTAATATGGTATCAGAGCAAGGTTCCCTAGCCTAGGGTTTGTAAGGCTCTCAAATGGCCGATTCTAATAGATGGCAGCGAGCCCTCACCGACTCAACAAACAACGACAACTCCTCCACAACAGAAGGCGGAGCATGCCGTGGCGATGGTGGTGGTGCTGGTCGCGGTGCTGGCGGCGGTACTTGCCGTGGCAATGGCGGCGGCAATGGAGACGGAAGGTCTTTCGGAGACAGCGACTTTAACACATGTTTCAATGATTATGAGAGATCCTCAAATTCTCTCAAGGTCAATGTTCCTAAGATGAATGAGAAAAATTATAATGAATGGGCCCAAACCGTTCGTTTGGTATTGGACAAACCTTGGTGTGATCACTGCAAACGCGCATGGCATACATGTGAAACATGTTGGAAGCTCCATGGCAAGCCTCTGAACTGGAAAAAGAAATGTGGTAATGAGGGTCGTGCATTCCAAGCTAGTAATTCAGATCAAGGGCAGCAATCTTCTTCAACTCAACTTTTACTCACGACGGAACAACTAGACAAACTGTTTAAACTTGTCTAATCTCAAACAAATTTTTGCTCTATAGCACAAAAAGGTAATTCTGCTCTTCTTAGTGTCAGTCCCAACCATACTTGGATAGTAGATTCAGGTGCAACCGATCACATGACAAGCGAATCTACTCTGTTTTCTTGATATAGTCCATGTACAGGGAATAAAAAAATAAAAGTCGCAGTTAACTCTTTTTCAGCCATTGCAGGTAAAGGTTTAGTTATGTTGTCTCCTATGTTGACTCTTAAAGATGTCCTTCATGTTCCAAACCTATCTTGTAGTCTAGTGTCTGTTAGTAAATTAGCCCAAGAAAAAAAATTTCAAACTTACTTTTTCTGTTCTCACTGTCTTTCATGATTTGAAATCGAAAAAGATGATTGACAGTGCTAAGGAGAATGGAGTACTCCACTACTTCGACATTGGACCTAAATTACAACTACCTTCCAAACCGATAAGTTCCTGCTTTGAGTCTTGTTTTGTTTCGAATAATGACGACAACATTATATTATGGCATTTACGATTAGGTCATGATAGTTTTCGTTATTTAAAACACTTGTTTCCTAAGTTTTTTCGTAATAAAGATTTGTCTTTGTTTAAATGTGAAGCATGTGAATTTGCAAAACATCATCGTTCCCATTTTCTAATACAGTCTTATAAACCATCAAAATATTTTTCTATTATTCACAGTGATGTTTGGGGCCCTAACCGTACAAGTATACTTTCTCACAAAAAATGGATTATCACATTTATATATGACCATTCAAGAGTACGTTGGGTGTACTTATTAAAGGAAAAATCCGATGTTTGTCAGACTGTAATTTTTTTTTAAGTGGTGCAAAACCAATTTCAGACAACTATTCAAGTCTTTAGAAGTGACAAATGGCATATAATACTTTAACACAATTTTCGGTGATTTTTTCTTCAAAATGGAATTGTGCATCAAAGCTCATGCCCAAATACTCCCCAACAAAATAGAGTTGCAGAAAGAAAAATAGACACTTATTGGAGGTGTCTAGAGCTTTATTCTTCTCAAATAAAGTACCAAATTATTTGTGGGGTGAAGCAATTTTAACTGCTGCATATTTAATTAACAAAATGCCCTCCAAAGTTCACAATTTTCAAACTCCAATTCATATTTTCAAAGAATGTTTTCCTGTTACTCGTGTTTCAACTGATTTGACATTAAAAAATTTTGGTTGCACAACATTTGTTCATGAACATAAGAATATTGGCAAACTCGAACCACATGCTATAAAATGTGTTTTTGTAGGGTATTCTCCAACCCAGAAGGGTTATAAATGTTTTGATCCAAAAAAACAAGAAAATGTTTGTCACTATGGATGCCACATTCTTTGAAAACAAACATTTTTTTGATGATACTCGTCTTCAGGGGAAAACTTAAAGGAAGACTCGTTTCAAACTGAGAACATAAGTTTTTTAAATAACTTGCCCTTGCCTATATCACAAAATTCTCAAATTGAGAACATAAGTTTTTTAAATAACTTGCCCTTATCTATATCATAAAATTCTTAGACTTGTACTTCTGCACCAACAGAAAATGGTCATGATTTATTATCTGAACCTACTCCTGCTATGAGTAAGGAACTCGATGAATCCGAGCCTACACTTTCTCATAAAAAAAACAATAAGAATCTTGAAGATGATAATAATGATGAACTAATTGAAATGCCACAAAATGATGAGTCATCTAAAGAGAACATGTTCGAAGTAGGAAACAAGACTTGAAAATGAGAGGTGTTTGTGAGGAAGAACCATAAAGAAGGGGATGTGTCCACATCTCAATACTGCCATGAATTTGAACCGGGGAATAATCAACCTCCTAAGAAAATAAAATGTTAGTTTATCTCTGTTTCTGAGAGTCGTATCAGGTATCCTGATATAGATGATCTCATAGCTGTTAGAAAATCTGTTAGATCTTGCCCTAAATACCCTATGCCCGATTTTATATCATATTCAAACTTGTCTTCATCTTTTTCTGCCTTCACCTCCCAATTCTCTAGTGTAGAGATTCCAAAGAATGTACATGATGCTCTAGAAGTTCCAAAGTGGAGGAAAGCTGTATTTGAGGAGATGAAAGCTCTTGAAAAGAACAAAACTTGGAGAGTCATGACACTACCAGTTGGTAAGAAGACCGTGGGATGTAAGTGGGTGTTTACTGTGAATTACAATTCAGATTGGTCAGTTGAAAGGTATAAGGCTCGCTTGGTGGCTAAGGGTTTCACTCAAACCTATGGCATAGATTACTCAGAGACATTTGCTCATGTTGCAAAATTGAACATTGTCAGAATACTTTTATCTCTTGCGGCTAACCTGGATTGGCCTCTACATCAGTTGGAAGTTAAAAATGTCTTTCTCGATGGTGATCTAGAAGAAGAAGTATACATGGATAGTCCTCCTGGCTTTGAAGACAAATTCGGATCAACGGTATGCAAGTTGAAGAAGTCTCTTTTTGGCTTAAAGCAATCTCCAAGAGCTTGGTTTGAAAATTTTACTCAGTCTATGAAGAACCAAGGATACACTCAAGGACAAGCTGATCACACTCTATTAACCAAATTCTTCTCTGATGGAAAATTGACTGTCTTGATTGTTTATGTAGATGATATTGTCCTCACTGGAGATGATACAGTTGAAATAAGAAGAGTAAAAGAAAGACTTACTACAGACTTTGAAATCAAGGACTTTGGGTCCTTGAGATACTTTCTTGGTATGGAGGTTGTTCGATCGAAGAAAGGAATTATGGTTTCACAGTAGAAATACATTCTCGATCTATAACGAGAAACATGAATGAGTAGTTGTCGACCAGCCGACAATCCCATGTATCCTAATGCAAAACTTTGGGGAGAAGAAAATGTTCATGTTGACACCGGAAGATACCAAAGGTTGGTGGGTAATCTAATTTACTTGTCTCACACTAGACCTGACATTGCCTTCTCAGTCAGTGTAGTGAGTCAGTTTTTACATTCTCCTTATGAGGAACATCTTGAGGCAGTTTGTAGAATACTGAGATACTTGAAGGTCAATCCCGGAAAGAATTTATTTTTTAAGAAGACTAGTGAAAGGAATGTGTCTACCTTCACTAATGCAGATTGGGCAGGTTCAGTCACAGACAGAAAATCAACCTCTGGATATTGTACCTATGTATGGGGTAATCTTGTGACATGGAGAAGCAAAAAATAAGGAGTTGTAGCAAGAAGCAGTGCAGAAGCCGAGTTTAGAGCTATGGCTCAGGATATTTGTGAAGGACTATGGATTCAAAGAGTCCTGGAGGAACTTAAGATGAAAATTGAGTTTTCATTAAAGTTATATTCTGACAGTAAAGCTGTCATAAGCATAGCCCACAACCCGGTTCAGCATGATAGAACCAAACATATTGAGATTGACCGTCACTTCATAAAAGAGAGATTAGATGTTGGAATCATATGTCTACCATTTGTAACCTCTGGTCAGCAAACTGCGGACATCTTAACCAAAAGCTTGGCAAGACCCGTTTTTGAGCATTTGGTAAGCAAGTTGGGCATGATAGATATCTATGCACCAACTTGAGGGGGGTGTTGGAGAATCTCTTGATTCTCTCCCTTCTTGTCATTAGTCATTACTAGAGAAGATCTTCTTGTTATTAGTCATTATTAGAGAAGATTTTCTGTTTTCATTTAGTTTCCTTTTTCCTTAAGGTTCTCCTTGATTCAAGGATGAATATTGATTGTATTTCTTCTATTTAAACCAGTATTGGGACTGAAGAATAAAATCGAAGCATTCACCACTTGTTTTTTAATTTGACGACCCAAAGAAAATGCAAATACAACAAGAATCAGAAAACCGTTTTTCTTTTTACGTTCGCAGACACTACAACGAGAAGGAACGAGAACAAGAAAATAAATACAAAGAAGGATACTACTTGCTGGGGTGATCAAAACTACCGGAGCTCAAGGCAAGATTCGCGCTATACAACGAACTGTCCCCAGGATCCAATAAGTCCACATAAGAACTTCTGGAACGCTCTTGGTCACCTCCGGATCACTCTGAAATACTTTGTTGAAGGGTGCTCACTGCGGCCGCATATCGCTCTGGTGTTCTCGATTTTTTCTCTACTTTGAAAGAAAGAGAAGCTCCTCTATAAATAGAGAAGAACAACACCTATGCGGCCTGATAAAGCTCAAGGCCGCATATGCGCTATCCGACACCATGAGGCATGCGTAGCCATAGCCGCATGCGTCGCCGCTGCCGGTCACGCTGCACAGGACATCGCCGTCAAATGCCGCCAAGCGCCGAAAGCAGCAGCTACTGTGCACAGACACCCTCGCGCCGCATACGCCGCATAATCCGGATGGCACGGATAACCATGTGCCGCATGCGCCGCCAATAGCTGGCCCTGTCCCCTCCACATGCGACTCGCTCATACAAGCTCGCTGGCCGCATAGCTCCAGGCCGCATAGCCCCTGGCCATATAGCGCCTGGCTGCAAAGCACCTGGCCGCAAAGCACCTGGCCGCATAGCTCCTGGCTGCATAGCGCCTCAACAAGCAACCTTGTAAAATGAGCGCACGAGGGCCATGCTAAGTGCAAAGTGCGCCAACAAAGTGCCACTTTGCGCCCTTGAGCTCGAGCCCGAGTACGAGTCCGAGTCCGAGTCGCTAAGCCCCTTCTGGACTTAGCTCATAAGGAAAACTTCCCAAAGGTGGTGAGAAAATAAAAATTGTCATAATGGGGTTCACACTTAATCCCTCTAGGAAAATCAACTCACATGGACCACCATTCCATGTGCATATACCAATACTAAGAAAAACTATATATTAAGATATACACATTGGTGGTTTTCCAATATGAGACTAAAACCCCCAAAGCAAAGTGGAAAACACCAACAAAATATCTAAGAATAAACTGTAATGACATAGTTGATACTCTCACTAATAAATACAAGTAACACGTGACACGTCTAACTAAAAAACAAAACAAAAGTGGAAGCAGAACTAGGAAAAGAAAAGAAAAACATGTATGCAAGTGAAACTTTCTTTTGAGCACTAAGTAAATCTACAACATCATAAGAGATCCAGAAGCACTAGATGGAACTAGGGTTCCTCAGTTGCATTTCATTTAAAAGTTGTTCCTTGGACACTTGATGGCAGCACAGATTATTAAAGTGAAGCCTTCATAGGTCCAAGTCATAATTTTTCTTATAGATATTTAGATAAACAACTTTTCTTTGTGATTCGTAGTATAAACTATATAAACTAGTCCCCATTATAATTCTTTTTTTTTCCCTTATATCTATACTACTATGTAATAAGAAGTTATGCTTCACCGTGGAAGTTTTTGTTAATGTCTTTATCTATGTTTACAAATTAAAATTGTTCATTAAATTTAACATGGATAGTTAGGTAATTAAAAGACTATTGTTTGTTTTTTCCAAGTAGTATGAAATAAGTGCAACGCATGTGCATATTTGCTACTATGGATAAGGCAGATAAGAGGTAAGTGAAAGATGAGTTTCCATTTTGAGAAAGTTGTCTACTTAATATATGCCATCTAATTAGAATGCTAATACTATGTCACGAAAAACTCCTCTTGTCCATTTCAGCTATATGAGGGGAAGGCTAACATTGGATAAAATCAACATTGCTATTAATGAAATAGCAATGCATGCAGATTCCAATTTTCAGCTTATTACAGTCCCTAAGAAGAAGGTTTGAATTGTCTGCATCTTCTTGTGATATCTAAAAAGTTTTTTTTTAAGTCTCAGTCCTTATTGAATCTTTTGTTGATCATGCAGTTGGCAGAAGATTCCTGGGATAAGGCTCTGGTAAGGTCTCCACCCATGACATAAAGCTGCTCACTGTGTGTTGCATTGCATGAGTTTGTGTGTGGATGTGTATACACATGCACGCTTGATTAATTATTCACATTTGTGACATGTCTATCATAAAATGGTAGTTAAACTTAAAAAAGTTCACAATCTTCAGGAACTTAGGGATATTGCGATGGCTGAATCAGTTAAAGGAAAGCATTTTTTCCTCGAGTCAGATATGAAAGGGCCAGGACTAAAACTCGACAATACCGGGAAAGCTATATTGACTGTGAGTATTTAACTCTCTAAAGGATCACCCTTATAGTACTGTGCATATGCAGAGTCCATATGCCTACATTCACATGTATATATGCATGCGGAGTGGGAGCATAATTTGGATATAGATGGCTATTTTTCTTAATTTTTTTCCCTACTTGTCATGAATCTTCATGCTATTCTTTATCAGCTCCTCTAATTCTATACATGATCTACACGTAAGATCGGAGATTTCCTTTGTGTGTAGATGCAAATTTGTACTTCTACAACACTCACTTTTAGTTGCTGCCTCTTCTTCCACCAGTAACCCACCATTTTAATAAGTATTTGACCAAACTCGTGTTTGCACTGTCATTCTCAAATACATTTCATTTACTTCTAGCATATTAGTTATTGACCTTATCCTCAGGTGTTTGGTTGGCTGTAGTTGGAAATACATGCAACATTTGTTGTAAAAATTTCCAATTCTAATCTTCGGTTTGATGTAAATGGCGGAATTGGTGCAACAAATGTTGTATCATTTTCTCCAACTACATCAACAAATGCTGCGACTAAAACTGTTGCAACACCACTTACGACAACAAATGTAACATCATTTACATCATTTTCAATGATTCTCTCTTCATTCAATACAATAAAGTCACAACCAAACAATATATTTTCATTTACCGCAACAAAAGGTGCAACCATGCATGCTAATTACATTGTTGCAAATAATAGATTGTAAATCTTGCAACATCACTTACATGCAAAAAAATAATGGATTTGCAATACCACTTACAAGAACAAATGTTATATGTAACATATGTTGCATGTGATTCCCAAATCGGACAACCAAAGAGTCCCTAATTAATAGTGTCATTGATCTTACCTTTTCTTTTTCTTTGGGGTTGTCCGAGTTTCTTTAATATTAGGTTTATTTAAACTAACTACTCCTAAGTTGTTTTGTTTATAACACGGATTATTCCTGCTTTTAAACTAATTATACTGACCACCCCTCCCTTAAATTTTTTTTTTAAATAGGGATATTTAGTGTTATAACTTTTTGTTTTTATCTTAAAGTAAGGGTACCCCGTGTAATAAACCAAAAAAGTAGGGGTGGTCAGTGTAATTAGTTTAAAAGTAGGGGTACCCCGTGTAATAAACATAAAACATAGGGATAGTTAGTGTAAATAACCTTTAATATTATTTATTGATTTTAAGCTTTCACTATTGCTCTCTTTCATGGAGTGCCTACTGTTGGCTAACCATTATAACAACAAAACTGTGTCCCTTTGTGCTTGGTGCTTGGCTACATCTATTCTTTTATTCAGCTTGATTAAGGGCCATCTTCTCTTTAGAAATAGAAGCTACCATATTTTTCCTATTCCTGTAATCTATATTTTCTGGCCACTTCTACTTCTACTCCTATAAATTTTCCCTTGTTGGTGCTTTTCACTTTGCTTTGGGAGTTGTAGTCCTACATCGGAAAACCATCAATGTGTATATCTCAATATATAGCTTTGCTTAGTATTGGTATATGCACATGGGATGGTGGCCCATGTGGGTTGACTTTCCTAGAGGGATTAAGTGTGAACCCCTTTATGACAATCTTAATTTTGTCACCACCTTTGGGAAGTTTCCTTAGGAGCTAAAAGTCCCGAAAGGGCTTAGCGACTCGGACTCGGACTCGGGCTCAAGGGCGCAAAGTGGCGTTTTGTTGGCGCACTTTGCACTTAGCACGTCAGCATCGTCACATGACGCTCCAAGGCGCTATGCGGCCACATGCTATGCGGCCAACGAGATTGTATGAGCGAGTCGCATATGGAGGGGACATGGTCAGCTGTTGGCGGCGCATGCGGCGTATGGTTATCCGTGCCATCCGGATTATGAGACGTATGCGGCGCGAGGGTGTTTGTGCACAGTGACTGCTGCTTTCGGCGCTTGGCGGGTTTGACGGCGTTGTCCTGTGCAGTGTGACCGGCGGCGACGTATGCGGCTCCGGCTATGCATGCGACATGGTGTCGGATAGTGCATATGCGGCCTTGAGCTTTCTCAGGCCGCATATGTGTTGTTCTCCTCTATATATAGAGGAGCTTCTCTTTTTTTCACAAAAGAGAAAAATCGAGAGCACTAGAGCGTTATGCGGAAGCAGTGAGCACCCTTCCACAAAGTATTTTCGAGTGATCCGAAGGTGACCAAGAGCGTTTCAGAAGTTCTCGTGTGGACTTGCTGGATCTTGGGGGCAGTTCGTTGTATAGCGCAAATATTGCCTTGAGCTCCGGTGGTTTTGATCACCCCAACAAGGAGTTTCATTTATTGTTTTTCCTTTCTTGTTCTTGTTCCTTCTCGTTGTAGCGTCTGCGAACGTAAAGAGAAGAACAGTTTTCTGATTCTTTTTGTATTTGCATTTTCTTTGGGTTGTCAGTTTGTAACCTGTTCGTGGTTTAGTGCTGCTGTGGAGTTATGTGTCACTGTAGAGACACTCTCGAGTGACTCACAATGCACCAACTTTTGTCGTCAAAGGTCTTGAAGACAAAATATGCAAACTGGTAAAATCTCTGTATGGTCTGAAGCAAGCTCCCAAATTGTGGTACGAGAAGTTTGACAAAGTTATCAGATCAAATGGCTACAAGGTCAGTGAAACTGATAAGTGTGTGTACACGAAGTTCGCTGGTGATATAGGTGTCATCATTTGTCTCTATGTCGACGACATGCTAATCCTAGACACAGATGAAGAATGTGTCACCAGAACAAAGATATTCCTCTCGTCTAAATTCAGTATGAAGGACATAGGAGATGCATATGTCGTCCTTGGGATTAAGATAATCCGGACGGAAGCTGGGCTTCTCTATCACAAGCTCACTACGTGGAGAAGATGCTCACACGCTATGGATATCAGGATCTTCCAGGGATCGATATTCCATATATGTGTGACAAGAAACTGAAGCCTAACCCAGAAAAAAATGTTAGACAGTTGGAGTATACTAGCGTCATTGGGAGCTTGATGTGTATGCTACAAATGCCACTGGGCCTGACATTGCTTTTGTTGTGGGGATGCTGAGTAGATTCACGAGTAACACATGTGTTGAACACTGGAAAGCTGTGAAGAGGGTGATGAGATACCTCAAGAAAACTCAGAAGTCTGCACTTTACTACAACGGAGATCCAGCAATGGTAGAAGGCTTCAGTGGTGCTAGTTGGTGCTCAGAAGAAGAGAGCGAGAGATCCACATGAGGATATATTTTCTCAATGGGTGGAGCTGCTATGTCGTGGAAGTCGAAGAAGCAGACTATGCTCTCACACCCATCAATGGAGTCTGAGTTCTATGTACTTGCGGCTGCAGCAGATGAAGCAGAGTAGCTTCGGAAGCTCATGTATGATCTTCCAATGATTGGTGTGCAGATTCCGGCTGTACCGATATACTGCGACAACTAGACAGCTGCAGCAGTGGCATCTAATAATATTTTTAATGGAAAGAAGAGAACTGTGCGGCTTCGGCACAGAGCACTGGACAATCTCATCAAGACTTGTGTCATTGCAGTGGTGGATGTTCAGAGTCAGGAGAACCTAGTGGATCCGTTCACTAAAGGTCTCAAGCGTCAGCTAGTCGAAGACACATCAGGTAAAATGGGCTTAAAGGACCTCTGATATTGTGTCTTTGTAATCCTACTATTAAGTTTTATGCTATTAATTCAAAGAGAAATCTACTAGGCATCTAGCTGTTGGTTCAAGGGAGGACCACTGACTGAAAAAATATCAGGTACAGTGGGTAGTCCTTATGGACAATGTGAGATACATACCCGAAATTACTGTAGTCTACTTTTTTGTTCTATAGAACAATTCCTGTGTAAGGATGGCTTCGACGCCTTAATGAGTTCTCGGACATAGTGAATGTCCGATGTGCGTTACAGGAAGCACGTGTAGTTCAGCACTACAAGGGACTTGTATCCCATGCTACAGTGACGTGACACCACGATGAGGTAAAAGATATAAAGCCTCGGTCGTAAGCCATGTCACAGCGGCAGTAGCACCGCAAATAGGCATATAGCCTAATGCTGAAAAGATAGAGAGTTGTAGCACAACACTACTAAGAGGCCGGTGACCTCATGCTACAGTGGGTGACACCACATGAGATAGTTAACTTCGGCTGCGAGCCATGTCAGAATGTTGTAGCACCGCACGGAAGCACAAGGCTTCATGCTGGGATGTAGTACAACACTACTAAGAGGCCGGTGACCTCATGCTACAGTGGGTGACACCACAAGAGGTAGTTAACCTCGGCTGCGAGCCATGTCACAAAGGCGTAGCACCGCACAGAAGCGCAATGCTTTATGTTGGAAAATATTAAACTCTCTTAAAAGGAACTCACCTAAGTGTATGGACAAAGATATAGGCCGTCTCTTGAGGGTAAACTTGTAAACACCCAATATACATACACTGAAACCAGGTCAGCACAAGGCCTTTAATGTGTGATCGGATGCACAACTGATGTCATTATGCGAGTGAAAAGAAAATCAGCTTTGGTTCAGAATTCAAGGCGTAGTCCATTCTTGTATCATACTGTTGTTTGACCCATGCAAGAAGATTCAAGTCGTGTGCGACATCAATCATAATGCATAATGGGCAGTCACTGTGAGTAACGCTCGACCATATATTGTGATATATGTGGGAGATTGTTAGTGCTTTTCACTTTGTTTTGGGAGTTTTAGTCCCACATTAAAAAACTACTAATGTGTATATCTCAATATATAGCTTTGCTTAGTATTGGGATATGCACATGTGATGGTGGCCCATGTGGGTTGACTTTCCTAGAGGGATTAAGTGTGAACCCCTTTATGACAATCTTAATTTTGTCATCACCTTTGGGAAGTTTTCCTTAGTCGCTAAGGCTCGGGGCTTAGCGACTCGGGCTCAAGGGCGCAAAGTGGCGCTTTGTTGGTGCAATTTGCACTTAGCACGTCAGCATCGTCGCATGGCGCTCATACGCTCATTTTATGCGCGAGTTGCATGCACGGTTGCTTGCTCGGACGCATGCTCCGAGGAGCTATGGGGCCAGGAGCTATATGTTCAGGTGCTATGCGGCCAGGGGCTATGCTGCTTGGAGCTATGCGGCCTGGAGCTTGTATGAGCGAGTCGCATGTGGAGAGGACATGGTCAGCTGTTGGCGACGCATGCGGTGCATGGTTATCCGTGCCATCCGGATTATGCGGCGCGAGGGTGTGTGCATAGTGGCTGCTGCTTTCGGCGCTTAGCGGCGTTTGACGGCGCTGTCCTGTGCAGTGTGACCGGCGGCGACGCATGCGGCTCCGGCGACGCATGCGGCATGGTGTCAGATAGCGCATATGCGGCCTTGAGCTTTCTCAGGCCGCATATGTGTTGTTCTCCTCTATATATAGATGAGCTTATCTTTCTTTCACATAAGAGAAAAATCGAGAGCACCAGGGCGTTATGTGGCAGCAGTGAGCACCCTTCCACAAAGTGTTTTCGAGTGATCCGAAGGTGACCAAGAGCGTTTCAGAAGTTCTCGTGTAGACTTGCTGGATCCTGGAGGCAGTTCGTTGTATAGCGCGAATCTTGCCTTAAGCTCCGGTGGTTTTGATCACCCCAACAAGGAGTTTCATTCATTGTTTTTCCTTTCTTGTTCCCGTTCCTTCTCGTTGTAGCGTCTGCGAAAGTAAAGAGAAGAACGGTTTTCTGATTCTTGTTGTATTTGCATTTCTTTGGGTCGTCAGTTTGTAACATGTTTATGGTTTAGTGCTGCTGTGGAGTTGTGTGTCACTGTAGATGCGCTCTCGAGTGACTCACAGTGCACCAACTTTTGTAGAAGACGAACTCTTGGGTGAGTCTTTACTTTGTCGACCTCCTTTACTTTGATTTGGCTTCGGGACTAACATCCCTTAGCTATGTTCCTTGTACTCCTAACCGGTTCTTAGCAATTTCCATTGCCTACATTCAAAATAATCTCAATCGAGTTCATTTAATCTTATCCTCAATAAAAGTGCTCTCTAACTTTTGAAAAACGTAACTATTTATCCTATCCTTTGTTGTATTACAAGTTTTCAGTTACAATATTTTTGTTTCAGCTTTTGCTCAATTCTTGCACATTTGACTACACGTGACATACACACTAATCCCTTTCCAATTTCTCCTAATTATGTGCAAAAAAACCTATTTCCAAGTTCCAATTTCCCCTGAATATACTAATTTCTTGTCTGATCTTTAGTTTTATTACCACAGTCTCATATTCTTGTATAAGCTATCCTTATTTCTTGGACAGGTTGATTCATTCCCCAACATGAATTTTTAATAACCTGACGTTTCAACAGGTCCTTCGTCATCTTGGTCGAATTCAAGAAACTCGCATTGGCCATCATCGTGTGATAACCCTTATCAGGCCTTAGGTGCTGGTACATCGTAATCATCTTATTCAAGAATGATCTGTGTCTACATGGCTCTTTGGTTTGCTAATATGTATTACTTTTAAACATTGAAAATATATGCATATACATCACTGTTTTTACTTGGATCAGCATGAACTGAAATACCTGTGGAAGTACTGTGCTGCTAATCAATAAATTTGTGACATTGATGTAAGTATGTGCATTGTTGGCCTCTAATATAATCATTCCACCAGTAAATTTATTTTCATCCAAATCATTGATGTAAGTATGGTTGCTCCGGCAAGTTGCTATGCATAAAGCCGATTATGAAGATGAAATCCTACATATAAAAGCCATTGGTAGTGTTGTTCAATGAACCAAACCATTCTCAGCCTATAACAAAGGATGCAAATTACGCCCAAATTTTTAGTTCTTTTTCTCTTCCTAGCCTCACTACTTGCCCTCAATCGATACAATGTCGGGAAGATTGCAATGATGCCAGCGAAGGCACTCTACCCAGAACTTGTGCAACTGGAAACGAGCTAAACTTTGATACACTAGTATGTATCATAGACTCCGTATGACATGTGGGCCCCACAACAAAGTTTATGTTTGCATGCTTTACGAAGAGAGATATGGACCCACATGTCATGCAGAGTTTGTATCAAAATTTTGATACTGACTACTGTATCAAAGTTTTTTCCATTGGGAATTACGGCTTTGTGAACCTAGCCTTCCTTTCCATCTTTCGCAACCTCGGCAACGTAATTTGGCTGGCCTATGCGGCCCTGCCTTTGACTGTTGCCTCGGTCATAGCCACGACATCAAACCATGTCGGTCAATGGTCAATGGCATGGAGGTCATTCTCTCTTACTTCTTCATTTTTATTATTTATTGTAAGTCCCTGATTTTTCAAAAAATATTAAAATTGGATTTTTCGCAATTTTCTGTAATTTTCTGTAATTAAATTCAGGGTTTTGAATTATTACATGATTTTTAATTGATAATAAATAACATTAAAATATTATGAAAATAATATTTTTGGGTGTAAAATGGAAAACTGGACTTAGGGTAATTTTTCTGGAATTTATTGGGCCCCGGACCTAATTTAAAACACCTAAAACTATTTACCTATTTATTTATTAATTAAATTATTAATATTATTATTATTATTTTCTGTTTAAATACCGGCCCGTTTCTTCAGCCCGGCCCACTGGGCCAGACAGGCGGCCCGCCAACCGGCCCAGCCCGCACTGCCATCCGGGTCGGGTCGGGTCGATCAAACCCGACCCGCCGCCCGCCCGCTGACCCGGTCACCGCTGCCCCTCCCCATGACCTCCGCGTGGCCACGTCTTCCGCCGCCTCCGGCGGTCAGCTCCGCCTTCCCCGCTCCGCTCCGCCTTCCCCGCTCCTCGCCACGACCCCCCGGTTCCTCCTCCGCCTCCTCCGCCTAACGGCTCCGCCTAACGGCTCCGCCCTCTCCCCTATATATACCCTCGCCTCAGCCCGCCCCGACTCACCGTCCTCCTCCCCTCCAGCCCCTCGCCACCGCCGTGAGCCGCCGTCCCCTTCTCCCCTGGTCCTTCCCTTCTTCCCAGCAGCTTCGCCGGACGCCAACAGCCGACGAGCCGCCCTCGACCCCGCCGTCGTCGACGCAGCCGCCCAGCCCTCGTCCGGCCTCCCCAGCAGCGGCGCCGCCCTCCTCCGGCCGGGCTCCCCTCGTCGGAGTCCAGAACCAAACCCTAACCCTAATTCCCAAATTCCCGTGTCGGCGTGTCGGACACGACACGGACACGAAAAATCCTGTTTCTGAGCCCTGTTCAGGTACTCATATCTTTCTCCTCGCTGCCCCGTTTTCAATTCCGTAAATTGTGTTGCGAAGCCTGTATGACCCTCTCGGTGCCCGGACAAACCGCTCGGGGCATCGCGTCCTGTGGTGATCGCACACCGCGATCCAAAAACAGGAAAAACAACGACCCGATTCACCCCGGAACCGGGTACGCCCCGCCAAACGGGACGACTTGGTCGCGCGCGGTCTTCACAGATACGTGCGCGTCGTTGATACGGACGTGTGGGATTTTGCAGAAGTCGATTCGGGTGTGCGTGCACACCAGGATCAACGCGTATCCGCTGACACCGTCCCGTATCCGCCTTGGATAGAACTCTAGTTGGGATCCAAACATCAGGCAAGTACCTGCACTTCAAGTTTATTCTTTATATTGTGATAATTAGTTCCTTGCTCTACTAATACCATTGGATGTTTACACGTAGTGTTAGAACACTGGATTTCATGTCTTGCTTTTCGTGTCGGGTGGGAGAATACTAGGAGGCATGTAGTTTACCCTTCCCCCTGTCATGTCTGATAGCTGTTGGTGTGCGACTGTACCATCAGCCTGATACTCGATTGTTCATGTCTGATAGTCGTCTATGACGGCCTGATTAGCCTTATAACCCCTACATGCCAACTATGTATTCTAAATACACAAGTTCAAACACAATAGTTCTTGTCTTGTTGCAGTTCCTGTTGTCTTGTTATAGTTACATTTTCTTGTCTCATTTATTCCTGTTTTACTCATATTCCTGTTTTATAGCAATTAATCATGCTTTACTTATAGTCCTGATTTATAGCATTAATTCTCAGTTAATTTCACTATTTATTTATGCATATTCTCAACATGATGCTTAGTCAGTTCTTTTCTACCTGTCACAAATATTTAGTTTTAATCTTGTTGTGCATTGTGTACTTTGCTCCTTTCCTGACTGGATCCGTTGTTTTAGGCGATGATGAGAACTTTGCCCCCACCTATTATGGCCCCTATGAGGTAGCAGGTGATACGTCTGAGGAGCCTGTTCCCACCCAGGAGACTACTTTTGAGGAGTAGTAGCCAGTTAGCTAGTATTTTCTTTCAGCACAGTAATCGGGTTTGTCTTCGATTTATCTTCTGGATTCTGTAATAAACTTTGGATCGGTTTGTCACATTCTGTTTATGGAATCTTAATATTCCTATTGCCTGTTATCATCCTTGCCTATTTAATTTGTGAATGAGCTAGATTTTATTTAACTGTGGATATGCCCTAGACAGCGTACTACCGCCGATACTGCGGCGTAGGCTGGACGTACCCACGTACTCGTGCCCGAATATCCGGGTGCGGGTCGTGACACGTTTTTGTGGTGGCCCATGCAGGTCAACGACTAAATTGTTCGGTTTCAACTTAGGGACCGAACAGGCCTGCAATAAGATTGAGGATTTTAGGAAAAGCTCATCCACTTGATTGAATCGTTCTTGATATTCATATCGGCTTCGAATTATTTTATTGACTTGCATCCTGCCTTGATTCCTGTGTGCCCCTTATCGTTTATTTTGATGCAGAGTAAAAGATCTATCAGCAAGCGACGAGGTTCCTACAAGATCACCACGAGATGCTCTACCAGCATGATCGTGGAGAACACGCAGACTCTTGGAGTAGCCAATGCGCGTAAGTGATTTGTAGCTGCCATTTCTAGTTTAGCTCGTGTCTATTGGTTCGTGACCTCAGCCCCAACCTAGTAATCTTGAACTTGCTAATAACCTGGTATGCTTTTATATTTGATAACTATAGAGGTTGTAGATTCTTTTGCTGTTGTGCTTATTATGTGTGTTTTGTGAACTTAAATAAATTGTACATGCTTTCATCATCATCTAGCGCACTTAATTTTGCTATACTTGACTTATGCTGCTATTCTATAGCCTAGTTTTGCAAGCTTACTCTTTATCAGGCTTGTTCATGACATATGTGTTAGCGAGGCCTGATCAACCCCACTAATACAAGTGTCTATTCAGAATCAGTGTATTACGGTCTGATCAACCTTAGTGCATTTTGATTCGCACTTCGCACGACTACTTTACGTGGATTGAGATATATAGTTGACTAGTATACTTGTCCCCTAGATATGTCCGAGCATATCGTATCAGTTACATAACTGTACTAATACGAGCATGCGAATAAATGATTACCAGAATAGAATTTTAATCCATAACCGCCTGACAATTCCCATTAGAATTCCTTAAACGCCTTGATCCCTATACCTCTGTTCTACCACCTCGCCCTTGAACTCTTTATTATTGATCCTCGTCTTCCCTTATTTCGGAAAGACAAAATCCTGTGCTTGGTATAAGTTTGATATATAGATAGTACTAGATATACCCCTCAGACCGGTCGAATTGATTATAACCCTTTATGACTAAGGGAATACCATAGGTGGTGTATTTGTGTTAAAGACTTAAAGATTCAATACCATGATTAATTAAGTTGGGACCTAGCTTTACTAGTTGTATAGCCTTAGAGGATAGATGGGTAAATTCTAAGTTGGGTAGCGACCGCAATGTTCACCTGAGAGAAACCCGTTAGACTGTAATCAAGTGAGATTAGACAGAGAGAACCCTACCATATTTTAATTTCGAGGACGAAATTTTTATAAGTTGGGTAGATTGTAAGCCCCTGATTTTTCAAAAAATATTAAAATTGGATTTTTCGCAATTTTCTGGAATTTTCTGGGAATTTTTTGTAATTAAATTCAGGGTTTTGAATTATTACATGATTTTTAATTGATAATAAATAACATTAAAATATTATGAAAATAATATTTTTGGTTGTAAAATGGAAAACTGGACTTAGGATAATTTTTCTGGAATTTATTGGGCCCCGGACCTAATTTAAAACACCTAAAACTATTTACCTATTTATTAATTAATTAAATTATTATTATTATTATTATTAATATTATTATTATTATTTTCTGTTTAAATACCGGCCCGTTTCTTCAGCCCGGCCCACTGGGCCTGACCCGCGGCCCGCCAACCGGCCCAGCCCGCACTGCCATCCGGGTCGGGTCGGGTCGATCATACTCGACCCGCCGCCCGCCCGCTGACCCGGTCACCGCTGCCCCTCCCTACGACCTCCGCGTGGCCACGTCTTCCGCCGCCTCCGGCGGTCAGCTCCGCCTTCCCCGCTCCGCTCCGCCTTCCCCGCTCCTCGCCACGACCCCCCGGTTCCTCCTCCGCCTAACGGCTCCGCCCTCTCCCCTATATATACACTCGCCTCAGCCCGCCCCGACTCACCGTCCTCCTCCCCTCCAGCCCCTCGCCACCGCCGTGAGCCACCGTCCCCTTCTCCCCTGGTCCTTCCCTTCTTCCCAGCAGCTTCGCCGGACGCCAACAGCCGACGAGCCGCCCTCGACCCCGCCGTCGTCGACGCAGCCGCCCAGCCCCCGGTCGGCCTCCCCAGGAGCGGCGCCGCCCTCCTCCGGCCGGGCTCCCCTCCTCGAAGTCCAGAACCAAACCCTAACTCTAATTCCCAAATTCCTGTGTCGGCGTGTCGGACACGACACGGACACGAAAAATTCTGGTTTCTGAGCCCAGTTCAGGTACTCATATCTTTCTCCTCGCTGCCCCATTTTCAATTCCGTAAATTGTGTTGCGAAGCCTGTATGACCCTCTCGGTGCCCGGATAAACCGCTCGGGGCATCGCGTCCTGTGGTGATCGCACACCGCGATCCAAAAACAGGAAAAATAACGACCCGATTCACCCCGGAACCGGGTACGCCCCGCCAAACGGGACGACTTGGTCGCGCGCGGTCTTCACAGATACGTGCGCGTCGTTGATACGGACGTGTGGAATTTCGCAGAAGTCGATTCGGGTGTGCGTGCACACCAGGATCAACGCGTATCCGCGGATACAGCCCCGTATCCGCCTTTTCTGAATCAAGCCATAACTTTCTGTGTACACGTCGGATCGAAACGAAACTTGCGCCATCGGACTCGTAACGATACGCTGGTCCTGTGACCCAAGTTTGGTTCGATTATGAGAACGTTGACGAAATCGCATGTCGTGGGCCCCATAGGCCCCGCTCGACGGGCGATTTTGTGATCGGCTCATCGGAATCCAATTCTGGAAGTTTTGTTTGGTTCGTATCAGCGTTTCTGACCTGTTGACACTAAGTTTGGTGAATTTGGAGACCTTTGACCCTGACACGTTTTTCGGTGCAAAGCGGGCCCACCTGCGGACCCCGTTTTGACCCAAAATTACCGTTCTGCCCTTGTCTCCAAATTGGACTCAAGGACAGGCGTTTCTAGCTATTTGATACCTTCTGAGCATGATGGTAATGTTTATTTCAGCATCCGGACACATTTCTGGAAATTTCTCGAGGATAGAACTCTAGTTGGGATCCAAACATCAGGCAAGTACCTGCACTTCAAGTTTATTCTTTATATTGTGATAATTAGTTTCTTGCTCTACTAATACCATTGGATGTTTACACGTAGTGTTAGAACACTGGATTTCATGTCTTGCTTTTCGTGTCGGGTGGGAGAATACTAGGAGGCATGTAGTTTACCCTTTTCCCTGTCATGTCTGATAGCTGTTGGTGTGCGACTGTACCATCAGCCTGATACTCGATTGTTCATGTCTGATAGTCGTCTATGACGGCCTGATTAGCCTTATAACCCCTACATGCCAACTATGTATTCTAAATACACAAGTTCAAACACAATAGTTCTTGTCTTGTTGCAGTTCCTGTTGTCTTGTTATAGTTACATTTTCTTGTCTCATTTATTCCTATTTTACTCATATTCCTGTTTTATAGCAATTAATCATGTTTTACTTATAGTCCTGATTTATAGCATTAATTCTCAGTTAATTTCACTACTTATTTATGCATATTCTCAACATGATGCTTAGTCAGTTCTTTTCTACCTGTCACAAATATTTAGTTTTAATCTTGTTGTGCATTGTGTACTTTGCTCCTTTCCTGACTGGATCCGTTGTTTTAGGCGATGATGAGAACTTTGCCCCCACCTATTATGGCCCCTATGAGGTAGCAGGTGATATGTCTGAGGAGCCTGTTCCCACCCAGGAGACTACTTTTGAGGAGTAGTAGCCAGTTAGCTAGTATTTTCTTTCAGCACAGCAATCGGGTTTGTCCCCGATTTATCTTCTGGATTCTGTAATAAACTTTGGATCAGTTTGTCACATTTTGTTTATGAAATCTTAATATTCCTATTGCCTGTTATCATCCTTGCCTATTTAATTTGTGAATGAGCTAGATTTTATTTAACTGTGGATATGCCCTAGACAACGTACTACCGCCGATACTGCGGCATAGGCTGGACGTACCCACGTACTCGTGCCCGAATATCCGAGTGCGGGTCATGACATTTATACTTTGGATATTTCTATAGGCACTCCCAAAATTGCTTAGGACAGCCTATTACTACATGAGGCGGTCGGGTTTGAAGGGGGATGAAAATAGGGTTTCGGTTAGGGTTTTGTGTAGGGTTGGTTTTTTGGGTTTGGAGATGGAGAATTGTATTTATATATGAGAGAGAGAGAGAGAGAGAGGGCTGCCCTTGGGAATTGGGCCGACTAGGGTTCCTTGGGGTAGGGAACATGTTCACATGAAGGAATGTATGGTGTAGATGGGCTAGGTTGGGTCTAGTGTTGGGTGAGGTTGGGTCCTCACACTAATTTAACTAAAAATTAGTGTAAGCGATGCTTTTTAATTAATTGGGAATACATAGGCTTACAATTGGATGGAACATAAGTGTCATGGACATAGCAGACTCAGAATAGAATATTGTCAATATGTGGGTTGTATGAAACATGTTGAGGTTGTGTCTCCAATTTCAATTGGAATGCACAAACATGCAAGGTTAGGTTTATTGGGATTTAAAACTGGACGTTTGTAACGAATATTGCGCGACTAAAATGAAGCACAAGAGAGAATATTTATAAGTTACACAAGGGTCGGAATGGAAGGCTGGCTTGTCTAGGAAAAGTGTGTGAAACTTGTTTGAAGGTAAATTCTAGTGTAGTGCTCCAAATATCGAAGCAACGGTAATGTGCACTAAGTGATATAAATTGCACAATAAATCTAAAACACTGTGTTCTAATTCTAATTGTCTTCAAATTAACCCTAGTTTCTCTATCTAATCTAAGTAGGCCTAAATTTGGTCGAGGGGGTTTACAATTTACCCTCTTTAGAGTATTTCGTCATCGAAATTAAAATAACCATATGGTAAAAACTACTGACTGAAATTTAAATGCTACTACATACCTAGGCCTTCGAAGAGGTGGGGATAACGCTGTCGAATATCATCCTCTCGTTCCCAGGTCGACTCACCTGGTGCATGATGCCTCTATGCGACACGAACTAGAGGGATAGTCTGACCTCGCAACACCTTCTCGCTTATGTCCAGAATCTCTACAGGCTCTTCTTGGTATGATAAACTCGGCCCGACTGTGATCTTTGAGTGGTCAAGCACATGACTCGGATCTGGCATGTATCTCCTTAGCTGAGATATATGAAAGACGTCATAAACTTCTTCTAGTGTCTGTGGCGACGCTAATCTGTAAGCAACCTCTTCGATGCGCTCCAACACATCGAAGGGTCCGATGTACCTCGGGCTCAGCTTTCTTCTGCCTCAAAATCTGATGGTTCCTCGGGTAGGAGAGATTTTTAGAAACACATGATCTCCAACCTGAAACTCTAGGGGTCGTCGATGCACGTTTGCCCAATGGTTCTGTCTGTTCTGTGCTGCTCGTAGGTGTCCTTGGATCTTCTTTACCTTCTCCACTGTACAAACAACTAACTCTAGTCCAAGAATCTACCTCTCGCCCACATCGCTCCAACACACTGGGGAACGACACTTCCTGCCATACAACGCTTCATAGGGAGCCATCTGAATGCTCGCTTGATAGCTATTATTGTAGAAAAATTCGACCAAATGCAAATGGTCTTTCCATGATCCACTAAAATCAAGCATGCACGCCCTCAACATGTCTTCCAGCGTCTGAATGGTGCGCTCGAACTGGCCATCTGTCTGTGGGTGATACGATGTGCTAAACTTTAAGCGGGTATCGAGACTTTCTTGCATACTCTGCCAAAAGTAAGATGTGAACCTCGTATCCCTGTCGGACACTATACTGACTGGCACTCCATGCAGTCGCACGATCTCCTTCATATACATATCTGCTAAGACCTCTGTAGACTGCCCAACTTTGAAGGGTAAAAAGTGAGCGAACTTAGTGAGTCGATCCACGATTACCCATACTGTATTGCGACCACTAGGACTCCTCGAAAATTCCGTAACAAAGTCCATAGTGAGATGCTCCCATTTCCACTCAGGTATCGGGAGCGGCTGAAGTAAACCTGCAGACCTCTGATGCTCAGCCTTGACTTGCTGACACACCAGGCACTTCGCCCCAAAGCGGGCTATCTCTCTCTTCATTCCATGCCACCAATAGTACTGCCTCAAGTCTCTGTACATCTTTGTGCCTCCTGGATGAATAGAGTATGTTGAACTGTGCGCCTCCGACATTAGCTCCTGACGAAGTTCTCCATTCGGAACATAGAGACGATCTCCACATCTCAAAGTCTCGTCCTCGTGTATGCGCAATCATGTCTGCATCCCGGCCTCTGTCCTCTGTCGAAGCCTCTGGAATCTAGCATCTGTTGGCAAGGCAGCCTTGATCCTCTCATCCAATGTCGATTGCACCTAAAAACTCGATAACTGCCCGTCTGCTCTGGGCATAATGACCTCTATACCCAACTGTTCTAGATCTCTCAACAGATGTTGCTGGGTAGTCAAAAAGAATGCCATGGGCCTCCTGCTCAATGCGTCATCTACCACATTGCCTTTTCCTGGATGGTACTGTAGCTCGATCTCAAAGTCTGTCATCACCTCGAGCCAACGTCTTTGTCTCTGGTTCATGTCCTTCTGAGTATAGACGTACTTCAGGCTTTTGTGATCTATAAATATCTCCACTCGTTCTCCGTATAGGTAGAGCCTCCAAAGCTTCAAAGCAAAGATTACTGCGGCAAGCTCCAAGTCGTGCGTGGGATAGTTTTTCTCATGGGTCCTCAGCTGCCTAGAGGCATAGGCCAAAACTTTTCTATGCTGCATCAAGACGCATCCTAATCCTTTCCTAGATGCATCGCTGTAGATAACGAATCCTCCGGGTCCAGAAGGTATAGTCAAGATAGGTGTAGTAGTCAGACGCTTCTTCAGCTCATCGAATGCCGTCTAACACTCCTCTGTCCAGGTGAACTCCTGCTCCTTGTGGGTCAAGCGGGTCATCGGCTCGGCGATCCTTGCGAAGTTCTCTATGAACCTCCGGTAATATCCGACAAATCCTAGGAAACTCCTCACCTCCGAGACATTGGTAGGGATTGGCCACGTCTCTACTGACGAAATCTTTGCTGGATCTACCGAAATACCATCTCCTGAGATAACATGTCCGAGAAAAGCGACACGATCTAGGAGGAACTCACACTTGCTCAACTTGACATAGAGCCTCTCTCGCCTCAGCGTTTCCAACACTAATCTCAAGTGCTCTTCGTGATCCTCGTGGTTCTTTGAATACACCAAGATGTCATCGATGAATACTACCACGAACTGGTCCAAATACTGATGGAAGACTCTGTTCATCAAGTTCATAAATACTGTAGGCGCATTCGTCAATCCAAAAGGCATCACCAAGAACTCGTAGTGACCATAACGAGTCCTGAATATTGTCTTTGGAATGTCTTCTCTCCGCACCTTTACCTGATGATAACCCGATCTTAAATCAATCTTCGTGAACACCACTGCTCCCGTCAGCTGGTCGAACAAATCATCAATCAGCTGCAGGGGTACTTGTTCTTGATAGTCAAAGCATTAAGGGCTCTGTAATCAATGCACATACAGACTGTCCCATCCTTCTTTGGTACAAACAACACTGGTGCTCCCCAAGATGATGCACTAGGACGGACAAATCCCTTGATCTGCAACTCCTCTAACTGTAGCTTCAGCTCATCCAGTTCCTTCTTTGCCAACCGGTACACATTTGAAGATAACGGTGCTGCTCCGGGTACTAACTCAATAGTGAACTCTACGTCTCTATCTGGCGGTAATCCTGGCAACTCCTCCGGGAAAACATCCTCGAACTCTGTAACTATTGGTGGGGGTGTCGTCTCTATCGTCATGTAAGCTCCAGTTGTCTGCTCTACTCCTCGCTCGATGGTGCCCCGCATGTACTCGAACTCCGGGTGATCTAGTGGTCTAAAAATGACGCTACCCCTCCGGCAATCCAGCATGACATTGTACTGGCTCAACCAGTCCATGCCTAGCACAACGTCGAAGTTTGGCATCGGGAATACCAAAAATCGCGCTCTCATCTCTCGACCACACACAACTACCTGAGCATGTTCTAATAGTGCTGGTAACCGGTACGATGCCTCCTCTGGTAAGTATCTTCCAACTCTTAGGTAAGGGGGAAGTAGATACTCTAAAACTACTAGATATGAAAGATAACGTAGCACCAGAATCAAACAACGCAGTCGCTAGTAATGATGCAACTAAAATGGTACATGTGATAGCTTCCCCTTCTGATTCTTCCTCAGTCGCTGCTAGTGCAAAGGCCTGCCCGCGCCTCTGCCCTCCGGCCTGCTGTCTGGCTCGATCAAACTGTGCCTCCTACGGGGCCAAGGGTGGTCCCCTCTGAAATCCTCCGGGTGCTGGTGGACGTTGACCTCCTGGCGGGGGTAATATCCTCGGGACTGGTGCTGCTGGCCTCTATCCTATTTACGGTGCTGCATCTCTGCGCTATGGGCAGTCTCGGGCTTGGTGCTGGCTTGCTCCACAAATCATGCATGTCCCTAGTCTCTTTCGACAATCCTTCTGGAAATGTTCTCTCTTACCACAGTAGTGGCAAGTCGGAAGCTCTTTTTACTGGTATGGCATTGTCCTCTACCGTGTCTGCGCTCCTGGACGACGGATCGGTCCTCCTACTCCGGGCTGAGCTCTGGCTGGTACGGTCATGCTGGAATGTCTTGCTCCTATGCCGATGGCCTCCTGGGTCCTCGTCTCTGACAGAACCTCCTCATAAGAAATCCTCGCCTGGGTGGTGGTGTACCTCTGCAGCTCGAAAGTCAGGCCGTGGTGGAATCTCCTGGCCTTTTCCAGATCGTTGGGTATCAAGACGGCACCAAATCTGCTAAGTTGGCTAAACTCTACGTCGTATGCATCTACGGTCATATTTCTTTGCTCCAGGTGCAGGAACTGGGAGTATAGGACATTTCTAACTGTAGCCGAGAAATACTTCGCATTGAAGTACTCTAAGAACTGCTTCCACGTCTGCGTCTTGCCTACGCTGCGCTCTATGGAGTCCCACCAGTAATGGGCGTTGCCTTTCAGTTAGGCTCTCACTGCGATCATCCAAAGGTTTGGATGTAACTGAGAAGCCTCTAGTAGCATCTCCGTGTTGGCGACCCAATCGAAGATTTCCTCTGCAGTCTCGTTGCCCGAAAAAATATCCGGGCCCATCTGGCAAAATCCTCGTACAGTACCAGTTGGCTGAATAGGTGTAAGTGCTGGTGCGGGTACTGGGGCAGGTGTCCTCTCTAGGACTGCCATCAAGCTTTGTCTCAACGTCTCGGTCTGATGCCACTGCGCCTGCATCATAGCCTGGAAGAACTGCAACATCTGCAGCTGTCCATCTAGATGTGGCATCTGTGGTGGAAAGGGTGGTGGTGGTGGCAGCGGGACCTCCGGCTGCGCTGTAGGTGTCTCCTCAGATGTCGGCCTCTCGGGTTGCGGCATCGGCGTAGCCCCCGAAGTCTGGCCCTCGAAATGCTGTGTCTGGATCATTTGTGAAGTTTGTCCCTCGTGCTGCTACGTCGGATCACCCTGAGAAGTCTCGCGCCAATGTATCAGCGGTGTCTGTGGGATCACTGGGGCCTGTGGTGGTGGTTGCTCTCTGGGTGGTCCCTTGGATGTCTCATCTCTCTGTGTGGTGGCGGTGGGCACTACGGCACCGTGTGCTCCGCGTCCACTGCACAAGTTTATCTCGCTGCAAGAGATAGAACTTCATTAAAAAAGTACGAAAACAAGCAAACATGATGCAATCATTTAAAAATAATACGAAGGAGGTTCAAGGACGTAATCAAAGTGAATGAGATATAATAATTTCTATCCTATTGCAGGCTCGCTGGGCATGTTACCATACCACAAGCGATAAACTGACCTGTATGGGCCACCACTAAAACCATGTCACGCCCCAGTCCCAAAATACTCAGGACTAGGCCACGTGGCAATGGCCAGCTAATACGTCTCCGAGGGAATACCCAATTTAATGGATCCAACGAAACGTACTACGCTGTCCTAAATTACTAACAAGTCCAATACTAACATACAACAGGTAATGTCTAATCTCATCCACAATATAAACAAGAAGTACTGAAATAAATACTGAAAAATAAAAGCAGTACAATCCAAGATATGTCTGGTGGGAACAAACCCACTACAATGACAAAATAAGAGTACTGAAAGACAGATAAAAGAGTAATGAATAAGGCATCGACTGACTAGGTAAGGATGCTCCAGTCCTAGGCGGAAGGCCTACCAGTGATCAAGGAAACTCTGACGGTAGCACCTCAAACTCCTCCTCGGATGCGTACCTTGTCTCCTGTCCAGGTCCGTACACAGTAGGATAATATGCCTCGTCCAAATCTGGAAGGGAACCAGGTCCTCAGAGGGACGTAACAAGATACAAAAATATATGCCATATATAAATACTGAATAAAATAAAGGGGTGTGCTAACCATCTAAGTGAATACAATGTGAGGACAACCTTAGAACGTATGGGTAGGTGTAGGCATAACGTCCGTACTCTGAAGAGCAAGGCATCTGTACATGTAACGTCCATCATTCCGGAGAACGTGGAATCTGTATAGTATATCGTCCATATCGCTCTTTAGAACGTGGAATCTGAATAGTATAACGTCCATATCGTTCCGTCGAACGTGGAATCTGAATAAAGGAAGTCATTGGATCCGTGGCTCCTCTGGATACTATGGAGTCCAATGTGTGTATCCCATACGCCTACCAGTTGTCCTCCCTGCCCAATGTAGATATACAAGTTGAATACACGACGTGCATACCCCGTAACTATATGACAAGTCTCGACTAATTTATATAACCCTGCTTACGCACTAACCGTGATGTACGTTACACGTACCGATAGCTAGTCGGGTACGTGAACCCCAGGTACGTGAACCCACATCCCAATATGAGTTTGTCATAGTGAAGCGTGTAAGAGTGTTAGGTCTAGGAAGATATCAGAATATTCTCACAATGGTGGGTGAGTCTGCTAGTGACTAAGTCAACTACACTACACATTGACTGCACCCGAGTCAATCTCGGACGCGCACAGTTATATGAAATAATGCAACAAGATATCATACAATATTGCATAATTTAAATTAAACAGTAAATATGGCAAGGTAACTTGCCTAGGTCCTCAAGCTGCGAGTGCCAATAACCTGCTCCTGAAGTCTCGCCTGAATGGTCCAGCGACCCTATACATATAATATAATATAATAATACGATCATCAGTCACTACAATAGTACGCACAGGAAATATCACGCTGCTCTTAGGAACTGACACAAAGGGGTCCCAACTGGTCAACTAACAGAGTCGCGTGTGCACGCAACTAAGACGTACACGTGTCATATCCTCCGTTACCGTGTACATCAAGGCAACAAAATACTAAAATACGTTATGAACTAATTACTTATATTACTGACATACCAGCCCTAGTTTTCATGTTAGAGTGCACCAGGTCAATGTCTAGACTTTTAGGTCAATCACAGTGTTCACATTAACAAGTCATTTATTTGAGTAATTACTTAACATTAATTACTAATCTATAATAAACACACACACGCATATTGCCCTTAGGGTTTCACATTACTCGTGTTCGTTCAACGACACGTCGACACCACGATACATGAAGAATAGAATGAAATGAACATGCATACCTAGTCGTGACCGAGAGGGGGGGGTCTGGTTCGTCCGGCTACCCGTCTCCGACGAGGGGCGGAGCTCCGGGGTTTTTCAGCACATGACAGCAGCAACAGCGGCTTCGGCAGCGCTTGTAGCAACGGCAGTAGCTGCAGCGGCAAGCGGCGGCAGCAGCGGCGGCTGGCGGGTTGCTGGCGGTGGGGCTGGTCGTAGGGGGACGGCGGTCAGGGTGGTGGTGACGAGGGTGACAGTGGTCGGGACATGGAGGGGTGATGAAGACGGTGGCGGTGGAGTTGGGTTGGTGATGGTGTCGGGTTGGTGATAGTGTGGGTTGATGATGGGAAGGAGGAGGCGGTCGGGTACAGGCGATCGGGGGAGCTGTGGTCAACGTCGAGGGGACAGGCGGTGGAGGAAGGTCGGGAGTGGTCGGCCGAGGCGGTGGCTGTGCAGAGGTGAAGGAGGAGGCGGTCGGGTTTGAATGGGGATGAAAATAGGGTTTCGGCTAGGGTTTTGTGTAGGGTTGGTTTTTTGGGTTTGGAGAGGGAGAATTGTATTTATAGAGAAAAGAGAGAGAGAGAGAGGGTTGCCCTTGGGAATTGGGCCGGCTTGGGTTCCTTGGGGTAGGGAACATGTTCACATGAAGGAATGTAGGGTGTAAATGGGCTAGGTTGGGTCTAATGTTGGGTGAGGTTGGGTCCTCACACTAATTTAATTAAAAATTAGTGTAAGCGATACTTTTTAATTAATTGGGAATACATAGGCTTAAAATTGGGTGGAACACAAGTGTCATAGACATAGCAGACTCAGAATAAAATATTGTCAATATTTGGGTTGTATGAAATAGGTTGAGGTTGTGTCTCCAATTTCAATTGGAATGCACAAACATGCAAGGTTGGGTTTATTGGGATTTAAAACTGGACGTTTGTAACGAATATTGCGCGACTAAAATGAAGCACAAGAGAGAATATTTATAAGTTACACAAGGGTCGAAATGGAAGGCTGGCTTGTCTAGGAAAAGTGTGTGAAACTTGTTTGAAGGTAAATGCTAGTGTAGTGCTCCAAATATCGAAGCAACGGTAAGGTGCACTAAGTGATATAAATTGCACAATAAATCTAAAATACTGTGTTCTAATTCTAATTGTCTTCAAATTAACCCTAATTTCTCTATCTAATCAAAGTAGGCCTAAATTTGGTCGATGGGGTTTACAACAGTCCTAATTTTAATCCACTGGAAATTTTATATAAAACTAGGACTGTGTCATGCCCCAGTCCCAAAAATACGTAGGACTAGGACACGTAAGCATGCCAGCCGCATGGATATGGCAACTCCAATATATGGAAACCAAATCCACACGTACGCTGTAATATGAAAATCAATCCACAAGTGGTATAAACATATGTCACAAGTCATAGGGTACAATCTAAATCTCATCCACAAAAAAATTAATATAAATGACTAACTAGCATCTATATAACTAGATCTCAACATAAGTGTCTAAGGATGATAGTTGGATGGAAACAAATCCACTACCAACTCGAATGTAAGAGCAAATATTAAAGTAAGTACAACACAATAACACCATATAAGAACACCATCTAGCAATCAGGCGCTCGAAGAGAGGACATCCACGAAACATATATAGCCATCCGATCTGTGCTCCTGCAAGTACTCAAGAATAGATACACCTGGCAGAGGACCAGGTCCTCAGAGGGACGTAACAAGATACAGAAAATACGAGCCAACTTGAATACAGTAAACATGCATATAATTTGAAAATAAATAAGTACGCTGTACAAGACAATCTATATGAATGCAAATGAGGACAACTTTTCGACGTATGGGCAAGGGTAGTCTACTTGATCTAAGCCTCACAACTCATGCACTCGTCCATGAACATCATCAGCCGGCATACCTCGGGGGTAGCGACCCTCGGACTCCATCAATCGACATACCTCGGGGGTAGCGACCATCGGACACGACCCACCATAGTGCGTGCTAGTGACTACGGTGTTACCAGAGTGGTTAAAGCCCATACGCCTAATGATTGTCCTCTATGATACTAAGTGTCAAGTGTGTGTCAACATATCTAATATATAGTAATGACTGAAAGAAAACTACACATGCAAGAATAAACAGAAATACAATAAATATAAAAAAATATAAATAGCATGCAAAAGTACTGTAACAATTTGGCAAGGTATCTTGCCTGGTAAGAAAGCTGTAAGGTGTACTGTCCAGAAGTCAAACGCACAGGATCAAAAGCTATGGCCACAGAACAAATATCTCCGGATGCTGAAATAAATATTACCAATGTTTCTAGAATGAGCAAAATAGCTAAAAAGCACTTCCCTTTCGTCCAATTTGGACACAGGGGCAAAATGGTAATTTTGGGTAAAAGTGGGGTCCACCTGTGGCCCACCTTGCACCGAAAAGCGTGTCAAGGGCAACAGTCTCTAAAGGGGACAAACTATAGGTCAAACAACTCTAAATGTCAGTACGAACTCAACGGTATGTCCAAATATGGATTTCGATGAGTCGAACACAATTTTGTCCAAAAAGTCAACTATGGGGCCCGCCAATTGGCGATCTGGTCAACCGTCTCAGAAATACGTGAAAATTGGGTCACAGGACCAGCGCGTTACCACGAGTCCAGTGGCGCAAGTTTCGTCGCAATCTGACAAGCGTGCACAAAATATGCGCGAGTTCTATAAAAGTTGTGACACGAAATGTGTCCGCGGATACGGCCTGATTTCGGCGCGCACACGCGTCCGAATCAGTCTCCACGAATTTTTACGTGTCCGGTTATGCTGCGTGCACCATTCGGTACACTTGGCACACGGCGGGGCGGTCCCGTTTGGCGGGGCGCGCTCCGTTTTCCAACTTTTGAAAATCTGGAAAAAGTGGGTGCGCGCAGTTTTGTGACGAATATAATTCTGTCCACAGCAACTAATAGCATAGGGTTATTTAACAGAAAATAAACTAGGTCAAGTGTTCTACAGGTATCAAAAAGAATCACCGAATTCGGATCCCTGTGGTGGGAGATACGAACTCGGCAATATGGGTGGTCACCGCAGTTTTCTGCGATTCCAGAATTGGGTCTGCTCGCGCCAACTTGGGCGCTGTTTTTCACCTAGGGGTACATGTTTTCCGGGGTTGACTATAAAACAAATATGGAAGAGGATTAAGGGGTGATCATACCGGTGAAGACGGAACAGCGTTTGGTCGAGCGAGTCGACGGGAAACAATTCTGGAGCGAAGGTGCCTCGAGTGAGATTCTGCAGGGCGCGAGGTCGGAGTCGTTCGGGATGGTTGGATGGCTTGGCGGGGCTTCTCTGGCTGCGGTGACGGCTCTAGATGGGAAGAGGAGGTCTGGAGATTTAGGTTAGGGTTTTATGAAATTATATATGTATATATATATATATATATCTAAGGGAGAGGAGAGAAGTGGATCGGGTTCGGTCCGCGTGAAAAATAAAAGGGGGAAAGGGAATTCGGATAGGGGCGCTGTGCTCGGCTGGGTTTTGTTGCAAGTTGAATGGAAAGGTGGCTGCTTTGGCTTAAAAGCAAAATGGGACGGGTCATTGGAGTAGCAACTTGCTAGTTGTTGAATGTTGCTGGATGGGTTTCTAAAGCAATTGCTAAGGAATTTAAGGGCGGGTCTTCTGGGTGTTTTAGCAAGAAGCTAAAGGAGTCGGCCACAGCAAGTTGCTGGAGCATGCTCTCTTAGCAAATTTTCTAAGGAAGAAATAAGCATAACATTGTTATTATTATTATTATTATTATTATATTAGATTCTTATTTAATACTTTCTTTTCTTAATCTTTTCTTTTCCTATTAATATATATGCATATATATATATTTGTATATATATATAATATATATACTCATAGGAAAAATTCTAGATTATAATGCACACTATTAAGCTAGCAACTGCTCAAGGGGTCTCCTACATGAAATAAATTTCGAAAAATTCCTGATGGTCCCATAAATCCTCTAAGTGCCCGAACACCTAAAATAAAAATTATTAAAAATCTATTTCTCCTATTTAGCTCTAATTACTATAATTTAATTAATAATTAATAAATAAAGGGTATATACGATTTTCTAGGAAGGAGGTTTTACATTCTACCCAACTTATAAAAATTTCGTCCTCGAAATTAAAATTAAGCCACGATAGAATGTCAAGAATGGTATAAGATTTGCATCGTTTAAAATGCAAGGCTAGGTTTAAAGGGGTGGGCGATGTTGCGCATTGCACATCCCGAAAAATCATGGGAAAAATCCACATGAGCGAAAAATAGGTTTCTTCATGTGTCATGACCAACGGTGTGGACATCTAAATGCTCCTTTGCATGAAAGCGCCCAACAATTGGAAAATTGCACAAAGATGAGAATTGGGTGAGAGGTTCACAATCTACCGAACTTAAAATTTTCCATCTACCACCTAAGGCCATACATCTAGAAAACTATTGCTCAAATTATTAAATCATGATTTTTAATCCTCAAAGGTTTAACACCAAACATATCACCTATGATATGCCCTTAACCAATTATAAAAGAGAGTCACTAAGTCATGTGTTTAGCCTTATGGGGTATAGCTAATACTACCAGTGTCAACTTATACCAGCACGAGGTTTCGTCTTTCCGAAATAGGGGAAGACGGAGAGAAATAATAAAGAACTCAAGGTGAAGGTGACAGAATACAAGTACGAGGTTCAAAGAGATTAAAGAATCGAAAAGAGAGTTGTCAGGACAGTTGTGGATTGAAATCCTATTTTTGGTAATTTTTTATTTACATGCTCGTATCAGTACAGTTATGTAACCGATACGATGTGTCAGACATATCTAGGGGTAAGTATATCTGTCTACTACCATATATCTTAATCCACGTAAAGTAGTAATGCGAAGAGCGAACCAAGCGCACTAAGGTTAGCTAGACCTTAATACACCGATTCTGATTAGGCAATTGTATCATTGTGTGCACCCAATAATACAAATGCCATGAGCAAGCTCGATGAAAGAATAAGCTTGCAAAAACTAGGCTATAATAGCAGCATAAATCAAGGTAGTACAACAAACATAAATACGCTGGATTATGATGAAAGAAGGTACAAATTAATTCAAGTTTGCAAAAACAAAAACAATATAAGCAACAATAACAAAAGACTCTACAATCTCTACAGTTATTATACAACCTCCTTGTCTAAGTCGCTAGTCGACCAAATAGGGCATGAACCTCTAAATTCTACCGTCTGAATTAACACTGTTGTCTACTGCTAGCATACAATTTATGTTATCTTCTTATGCAAGTCTAAAGTCGGTGTCATTTGGTTATACTTCACCAATGGGTTAAGAGGATTGTGTGATACTAGGTGGTAAGGTGTACTACCCAACTTAAAACAATTTAACTGCTATTGTATTGCCTTAAGGATACCGTAGAAGCTCCTATTAATGTCTACAAAAAGGGGTCTTGGTACTTTATTGGGGTATCCTCTTCTATTACATAGGTCATGGTCATCTTACCTCTTAGTCATAGTGCTTATAGAACAAGTGTCAATAGTAAAGATAGAAAGGTTACTAGCCCTCAAGTGAGAGAGGAGATAACTTATGTGGAGATATGGGTTCAATTACGTGATTTAAAACTAAGTTGTAACCATAAAATTATAATCTAAATGAACAGCTCAACTATCAAATTCTTGCTACTAAGCACATAATTTCAAAATTCAAGATTACAACTATAATTCTAGGAAACTATATATCATATCATAAAAGAATTCATTTGGCCTACAATCAGAAGTGTCAGAGGGCACGAGTTGAAAGATGAAGAATAGAAGAACATGATTAGTCGTCGCACAAATAGCGAGTGCTAGGGTTTTAGGGAAACAAATATATGAAATAAAATAGAGAGGCTATAGATAATGTCAAGGTTTCCTAAGGGGGGATGCTACGCTACTCTCTGTGTTTGCGGTATGTTCAAGAAACTACTATATTCAATGCTCTCGGCTTCCTAAAGTGTTGTCTACTAATAATAAGACAATGATCTAAGTTTATAGTTCTAATATTATCTAACTATGAAGGTTAGTTCAGTCCAAATATTGAGTTTTGGTTTCCTATTGGTTCCTCAATACTAGGGTCAACAATATGGTCAAACTTCTAACTAACTCTAGTAGTGTCTATACTACTCTCAAGTCTTCTTAATACATCAAGGGGTAAGGGTATAACAATCTAAAGATAAGGAATTCTAGGTTCACTAGATATTCTAAACTTAGTGGTGTGTCTATATTCTCGTTGTATTCTTAATAGGTGTGCTACCATAATCATCATCCTAATAACAGGGGTTCCTATATTCTTGCAGAAGGCTATACTCAAAGAACTATTAGGGAAGTACAAGAATCAAGCATGATGCAATTATTCAGATAGAATGGATTGGAAGGAAAATGAATCATAGTCAATTGTGGATGAGATCCTATACTCTATTTCTAGGTGCAGGCTTGCTCGGCACAGTAACGTAACCGAGACAATATGCTCTCGACCTGCATGGGCCACCACAAAAATATGTCACGCCCCAGTCCCAAAAATACGTAGGACTAGGACACGTAAGCATGCCAGCTGCATGGATATGGCAACTCCAATATATGGAAACCAAATCCACACGTACGCTGTAATATGAAAATTAATCCACAAGTGGTATAAACATATGTCACAAGTCATAGGGTACAATCTAAATCTCATCCACAAAAAATCAATATAAATGACTAACCAGCATCTATATAACTAGATCTCAACATAAGTGTCTAAGGATGATAGTTGGATGGAAACAAATCCACTACCAACTCGAATGTAAGAGCAAATATTAAAGTAAGTACAACACAACAATACCATATAAGAACACCATCTAGCAATCACGGGCTCGAAGAGAGGACATCCACGAAACATATATAGCCATCCGATCTGTGCTCCTGTAAGTACTCAAGAATAGATACACCTGGCAGAGGACCAGGTCCTCAGAGGGACGTAACAAGATACAGAAAATACGAGCCAACTTGAATACAGTAAACATGCATATAATTTAAAAATAAATAAGTATGCTGTACAAGACAATCTATATGAATGCAAATGAGGACAACTTTTCGACGTATGGGCAAGGGTAGTCTACTCGATCTAAGCCTCACAACTCATGCACTTGTCCATGAACATCATCAGCCGGCATACCTCGGGGGTAGCGACCCTCGGACTCCATCAATCGACATACCTCGGGGGTAGCGACCATCGGACACGACCCACCATAGTGCGTGCTAGTGACTACGGTGTTACCAGAGTGGTTAAAGCCCATACGCCTAATGATTGTCCTCTATGATACTAAGTGTCAAGTGTGTGTCAACATATCTAATATATAGTAATGACTGAAAGAAAACTACACATGCAAGAATAAACAGAAATACAATAAATATAAAGAAATATAAATAGCATGCAAAAGTACTGTAACAATTTGGCAAGGTATCTTGCCTGGTAAGAAAGCTGCAAGGTGTACTGTCCAGAAGTCAAACGCACAGGATCAAAAGCTATGGCCACAGAACAAATATCTCCGGATGCTGAAATAAATATCACCAACGTTTCTAGAATGAGCAAAATAGCTAAAAAGTACTTCCCTTTCGTCCAATTTGGACACAGGGGCAAAATGGTAATTTCGAATAAAAGTAGGGTCCACCTGTGGCCCACTTTGCACCGAAAAGCGTGCCATGGGCAACAGTCTTTAAAGGGGACAAACTATAGGTCAAACAACTCTAAATGTCAGTACGAACCCAACGGTATGTCCAAATGTGGATTCCGATGAGTCGAACATAATTTTGTCCAAAAAGTCAACTGTAGGGCCCGCCAATTGGCGATCTGGTCAACCATCTCAGAAATGCGTGAAAATTGGGTCACAGGACCAGCGCGTTACCACGAGTCCAGTGGCGTAAGTTTTGTCACAATCTGACAAGCGTGCACAAAATACGTGCGAGTTCTATAAAAGTTGCGACACGAAATGTGTCCGCGGATACGGCCTGATTCTGTCGCGCACACGCGTCCGAATCAGTCGCCACAAATTTTTACGTGTCCGGTTATGCTGTGTGCACCATTCGGTACACTTGGCACACGGCGGAGCGGTCCCGTTTGGCGGGGCGCGCTCCGTTTTCCAACTTTTGGAAATCTGGAAAAAGTGGGTGCGCGCAGTTTTGTGACGAATATAATTCTGTCCACAGCAACTAATAGCATAGGGTTATTTAACAGAAAATAAACTATGTCAAGTGTTCTACAGGTATCAAAAAGAATCACCGAATTCGGATCCCTGTGGTGGGAGATACGAACTCGGCAATATGGGTGGTCACCGCAGTTTTCTGCGATTCCAGAATTGGGTCTGCTCGCGCCAACTTGGGCGCTGTTTTTCACCTAGGGGTACATGTTTTCCGGGGTTGGCTATAAAACAAATATGGAAGAGGATTAAGGGGTGATCATACCGGTGAAGACGGAATAGCGTTTGGTCGAGCGAGTCGACGGAAAATAATTCCGGAGCGAAGGTGCCTCGAGTGGGATTCTGCAGGGCGCGAGGTCGGAGTCGTTCGGGATGGTTGGATGGCTTGGCGGGGCTTCTCTGGCTGCGGTGACGGCTCTAGATGGGAAGAGGAGGTCTGGAGATTTAGGTTAGGGTTTTATGAAATTATATGTATATATATATATATCTAAGGGAGAGGAGAGAAGTGGGTCGGGTTCGGTCCGCGTGAAAAATAAAAGGGGGAAAGGGAATTCGGATAGGGGCGCTGTGCTCGGCTGGGTTTTGTTGCAAGTTGAATGGAAATGTGGCTGCTTTGGCTTAAAAGCAAAATGGGACGGGTCATTGGAGTAGCAACTTGCTAGTTGTTGAATGTTGCTGGATGGGTTTCTAAAGCAATTGCTAAGGAATTTAAGGACGGGTCTTCTGGGTGTTTTAGCAAGAAGCTAAAGGAGTCGGCCACAGCAAGTTGCTGGAGCATGCTCTCTTAGCAAATTTGCTAAGGAAGAAATAAGCATAACATTGTTATTATTATTATTATTATTATATTAGATTCTTATTTAATACTTTCTTTTCTTAATCTTTTCTTTTCCTATTAATATATATGCATATATATATATATATATATATATATATATATATATATATATTTGTATATATATATAATATATATACTCATAGGAAAAATTCTAGATTATAATGCACACTATTAAGCTAGCAACTGCTCAAGGGGTCTCCTACATGAAATAAATTCCGAAAAATTTCTGATGGTCCCATAAATCCTCGAAGTGCCCGAACACCTAAAATAAAAATTATTAAAAATCTATTTCTCCTATTTAGCTCTAATTACTATAATTTAATTAATAATTAATAAATAAAGGGTATATACGATTTTCTAGGAAGGGGGTTTTACAGACTGTCAGGATTTTGACAGTCCCACAAGCTATGAGGACTGTCAAAATTTTGACAGTCCTAGTTTAAACACACTGCCTGCACATTTATATATAAAAGTAAGACTGTCAAAATTTTGACAGTCCCACAAGCTATGTGGACTGTCAAAATTATGACAGTCCTAATTTTAACCCACTGAAAATTTTATATAAAACTAGGACTGTCAGGATTTTGACAGTCCCACAAGCTATGAGGACTGTTAAAATTTTGACAGTCCTAGTTTAAACCCACTGTCTGCACATTTATATATAAAAGTAGGACTGTCAAAATTTTGACAGTCCCACAAGCTATGTGGACTGTCAAAATTATGACAATCCTAATTTTAACCCACTGAAAATTTTATATAAAACTAGGACTGTCAGGATTTTGACTGTCCCACAAGCTATGAGGACTGTCAAAATTTTGACAGTCCTAGTTTAAACCCACTGTCCGCACATTTATATATAAAAGTATGACTGTCAAAATTTTGACAGTCCCATAAGCTATGTGGACTGTCAAAATTTTGACAGTCCTAATTTTAATCCACTGGAAATTTTATATAAAACTAGGACTGTCAGAATTTTGACAGTCCCACAAGCTATGAGGACTGTCAAAATATTGGCAGTCCTAATTTTAACCCACTGTCTATGCAAATTTTTATATAAAACAAAGACTATCAGGATTTTGACAGTCCTGATAGCTATCAGGACTGTCCAGAATTTGACAGTCCTAGTTTTTAGCCACTGGCTCTGCACATTTTTACATAAAAGTAGCTGTCTCGAAACACAAATAACCAACAACTGTATGAAAGTATTACATGTCTCAAAACACAAATTGTAGCAAATAACCAACACAAATTGTAGCAAAATTTTCAAACAAAACAAATTGTAGCAAATAACCAACACAAATAACCAACACGTTTATACATAAAAGTAGATGTCTCGAAACATAACCAATCAAAATATTGCAACAAAACATAACCACTCAAAGTTTTCAAACTTAAAAGTATTACATGTCTCAAAACACAAATTGTAGCAATGTTTTACATGTCTTGAAACATGGCCTAAACTTCATGCCGCCTCTTTGTACGTTGCTCTCTATTTTTCAAGAAAAAAAATCTTCAGTGTTGTCGATTTATTGTAGCTCGTCATTGATTTTCATATAATTCATACTCTGGCAACTTAGAGGCTTCTTCCCAACTTCTTCACTTTCCTAGCCTATTCATGAGAATTAAAAAAATTTGTTAGGTTATAAACATTTACATATATCAAACTGAAAGTGAAGAAGTTGCCTCACCATCTTGACCAATGCAGTATACAAGACAGATTTGGCAGGGAGATCTGATGGTACACGCACAATATCGCCTCCACGTTTGAACAACGTAGTTAGTCCGACACCAGCGTAGTAGGCGAGGTAGTCGTTGCTACATTCCGTCATATTTACTGCTGCTTGTCGTTCGGTTTCTCTAATAATGTGACGTTGCCACTCAGTGAAGAAGTCCGAGACCCAGTTGAATGCCGCAGGAATATAGTTTAGCGATTTTGTACCTCGCGGAGCAGTTATCATTTTTAATGTGCGCTTTGGGACCGTTTGTACGTAGCCAAACTGACGGAGCACTCTATCAGGCATATAAGCCTCCTCGATTTTATGACAACTTATCAGACCGTGATATAAAGCGACTGGTTGCAATTGACGACTAGTCTGTCGCAAATTACGATATGGATCCCAAATAATCTGTAACGCATAAAATTTAGCATAACTTCATTTAGCATAACGTAATTTAGTAAATTATTACCAAACATTAATTAAAAAATTAGGTCTCAATTAACCTCTTCTATCGTCATATCTTCAAGTGCATTCCGTAGGACGACCAATGTGTGTGGACGTTTGGCATCTTCCTTAGTTTGCTTCTATCTGCACATTCTAGGAAGGTGCTCGTCATACCCTCGGTTAAGTTTAGTCCGCTGCAGGGTTGGAAAGTGCTCGTATATCCATGCCTTCACGTAACCAAGTTAAAAAAATATTAGTCCAAAAATTAACAACAATATTTTTATTATGTATACAAGTTGACAAAGATATATCTATACATGGAGTAGAGTCTGGCATCCGGATATTGTCTTGGAACCGACAAGGGATGCCGCACCAAGCTCGCGGTAAATGTATGCTAGTATACCGCTTCCCCAAGATATTTCTTTCACCGTGTCTATGTCGTCCAAATTCAGGAGATATTTGGCATGTATCGACGTTCCAGACTTATTCGTAATGCCGACAACCCCTAAGATGAACTGCATATATCCACGGGCCACATTATCACTATTATCCACTTTGGGGTCCGGATCAATGAATGTCTCCTCCAAATATTTTAAAGGAAGTCCGTACGACTTCTTAAATTCTCGAAGGGTGGTAAAACTAGTGGCATCAACTCCTAGACACCCTGATACATAATTCACGATATGGTCGTAAAAGTTGATGCTCGATTCGTCAAAAGTATGATTCATCATGACTCGACCATCAACCCTAAGTCCCAATATATGATGGACGTCATCAAGGGTAATCGTCAACTCCCCGTTTGGTAGATGGAAAGTGTTGGTTTCTGGATGCCATCGTTCCACAAATGCTGATATGAGTGCATTATCCACCGTCGTATATGAGTAGTTACCCAAATATTGTAAACCGGTGGGAATGATTTTAGCCTTCACATTGTCTCCCAATAATTCAAACCTTCATGTATTGCATTTTTTGCTGTGGTTGATCACCGTTAACATACGAGGACTCTCCTGAAAAGTAAATAATTGGATGAACTTATATCTATATATAAAATGTAGTTATCTATAAATAATTGAATGAACTTAGAACTTATAACTATATATAAAATTATCATAACGTAATGTACTTACCAGATTGTTCCATATTTGGTATGCAATATGGTTCTCGATCGACGACAACATAGAGCAACCGTTTGGACGAGTCTCAACTGGACTATCTGGCTGCTGAGAAGGTCCTGAACCATAAGTAGGCCAGTTTTTGAGGGTTTGTGGGAGAGTCTCGACATGACTATCTACATGCTGAGAAGGTCCTGAACCATCAGTTGGCCGATTTTGGACATTTGGTATGTCCTCATCGGAGGAGGAAGAAGAACCAGAAGTACTAGGAGTACTAGGAGCACGTCTTTTCGAACGAGTGACAGTCTTCTTCGTCAGTCGACGTTTCCTAACTTCAGGACGTACCTCGGGGTCGCATATAGTGAGAGCTGGTTCAATAGTACGCTGAACATTGCGTTCCTTACGCATCGACGCAGTAGGGCGTCTTCTTATGATATCTTCATCCTCAGTGCCCTTCCGAGGGTCGTGACTATAAGACCAAAGATATATATATTTTAACATTTTATACAGGACTGTTGAAATTTTTACAGTCCTTTATACATATAGGACTGTAAAAATTTCTACAGTCCACAATGTATATAGGACTGTAGAAATTTCTACAGTCTCGCATGGTTCTGTTACATACGTTCGACGGATGTCGAACTTGTATGCCCTAAAATCGGGTACGAGACTCCACAAAATGTCGAAACTACATTCAGGACTTGTATGCCCTAATTTTAAGATTAGAAAGATAATTTTTGGAATTTTTTTGAAATGCAATAGAAATTGTTACAATTTTTAAATTTTTTTGAAATGCAATAGAACAAGGAGAAGAAAGAATTGTACATTGATTCTTTCGAGAGTTTGGGAGCCATCGACAAGGAGGAGGAGGAAGAAGTGGAGGAGGAGGGCTCCGACAAGAAAGGCAGGAAGGAGGAGGGCTTCGGTGGGGGTTTGGAGGGTTTGGGAAGATATTTTATGTTTGGGCTAGTATGAGTAAACTTTTGAGCTAGTATAAGTAAACTTTATTCATTAATGGGTTAGTCCCAATTCTGGGCTAGTCCCAAGTAAATTGTGTAGTGCCCTTATCAAAAACCTAAAAAATAAGTAATCCAAATTGGCTATGTAGAAAACTTTGTTGAAATCACTCCAAATATTTAGCTTTAGGAGAGAAGGGAAGAGGAGATGGCTGGGAGATTGAGCAGCGTGGCATCTCGGGTGTTGGGCGGGGGAGGGGCGGTGGGCAGATCCACCCTCCTCTCCTCCGGTCGCACCCGCGCCGGCATGGGGCTCCCCGTCGGCAGGCACATCGTCCCCGACAAACCCGTACTCTCTCTCTCTCTCTCTCTCTCTCTATTTATTTCTTTCTCACATTCGTAACATTTCTTTCCGTCTCTCTCTCTCTCTCACTCTCTCTCTCTCAGCTGGCTACGAATGACGAGTTGGTGTGGGACAACGGGACCCCTTTCCCGGAGCCGTGCATCGACCGGCTGGCCCCCACCATCGGCAAGTACGAGGCCCTGGGATGGCTCTGCGGAGGCCTCAGCTTCTTCGCCGCCTTGGGCCTCCTTGCCGTCTGGAACGACAAGGCTTCCAAGATCCCCTTCGTAAGCACCCCCCTTTTCTCTCGCTATTTCTTCTTACCAAGGATATTATTTACTAAAATAACATAGTAGGGGTGATGCTTACATGTACTAGGTTTGTTTCCCTTACGGCTGCTAATTAGACCAATTTTTTTCTAGCGTTATTGCTGTAGTTTGTTTGGTAATAGCAGCTTATGTGAGTAGTTTGCTATAGTGGGATGCATAAGAGCTTCTCGATGCATCGAAAATGTACAAATCAAGATTCAAAATCTCGGTTTCCTCACCGATTGTGGACCCTTCCTAGCGGTATCGGGGGTAGTTTTGGATGCGGTTGGTTGGTTGGTTGGTTTCTTTCGGTAGTTTAGGATGTCCAAGTCTGATATGAGGAATGTTGTGAAAAGCCCGCCTAGATCTAGGTGGTTCAAAAGAAAAAAAAATCCAACTGAAAATGCAGTAAAGTCCTTAAAACCCAAAAAAATGTATAGTCGGATATGGGTTTTTTTTTTTGGGGGGGGGGGGGGGGGGGGGGGGTGCTAGGTGGACACCGAGTCCGGCCTAGGTGCCGCCTTTTAGAACACTGTATATGAGATGGGCAAAACATATTGGTTTCCGTTGATAATTGAGACCTTGATACAAACTTGATTGAGTTTTCCCTTTTTCCCAATTCTTCTACATGCATATCTCATACGAAATATGTCAAGGAGAGCATATTTGTTTTTTGTTGCAGAGGATGTCTCTTTTAGGAAGAATTCATCTCTTACGAGTTTTGATGGAGCCTTGCTCCATAGGTACCTTATTGAGTTAGACTCACGCCATATCTTGGTGTAGTGCTGTAGCCCGAATGTGGTTCACTAGTGACTTTGGTTCACTAGTGACTTTGGCTCCTATCATCTGAATGTTTGGGCTTTTGTCGAGTTTTAAACTTTTGGAAAGCCAGAAAAGTCTCCTTATATATTAAACTATTTGTACCAACTCCTAAATGACTGTTGTGACATTTTGCAGTGCCTAGTAACAGCTGATGCAATACTTTGTGGTATAGGCAGTTAAGCATGCTTTATGAGTTACTCACTGAACAATAAAATCAGGACTACTCGCTAGCTGGTTTATAATGTTTTGTTAGGTGTCCATCTATTGCTCGTGGCTGCCATTGCTAGGAAAAAGTCGCCCAATATAACTAGTTAACTTTAAGTTACCAATCTGTCTCAAACACTTGGTCTTTATTTTTTGTAAATCCTTTTTATGCTCCATACTTGTCCCTATTTTGATAGGAGAAGATTCGGATGATGATGAAGAAATGTAATCATGAAGAAATGTTATCATGAATATCGTTTTTGCATTATTAAGACTGGAAGCTGCAGCAAACAATCTCGGACCTCTAATTTAAGAATTGCCATTAGCATCAAGAAAGGTCAAGCATATATGTTTTATAAAATGACCAACTGTCTCATTTATGCTATGCCCTGCATCGTGTTCGTGTGGTGTGCCCCTCTCGACATTTTTCATATAAGGGAAGGGGAAGGAGTCTAAATCAATGGACACTAATGAACCATCATTGATGGATGTTGCACATGACACAATCAATTCGACTCGACGGTCCGGCGCTAATAGAAGTTGCGTACTTTCCATCTAGTGAAGGTGCCAGGGCAAGGCTATTCGTAGTAATAGTGGACGGGTCTTAATCGATATTTTCTAGGATTCCAACTCATGCCATGCACGGAGATCTTTCCATTGATAGAGTTGAGGGCATGGCTCCTTCGGCTCTTAAAGGTTAGGTTACTATATGCCTCAACGGAAGAGGTACTTTGTACGGACCTGAGGTCACATATAGATCGGAACCCGGAGTGAGTGGAACGAAAGGGTTGGTGTGGCCACAACTACAACTACTGGAGCTTCAAAGGAATATATATATATATATATATATATATATATATATATATATATGGAAAAAAGGTTTATGAGCCATAGGCTCATATTCCTACATGAGCCAATGCACATGTGGACCAATAGGAATGTAGTGTACTAGTGCACATGGGTGCACATGGAATGTAAGAATCCATTCATATTGGTCCACATGTGTATGGCTCATATAGGAATATGAGCCTATGGCTCATATCCCGTTTACCCTATATATATATATATATATATATATATATATATATATATATATATATGAGTCTGCGTATAACTCCATAACAGTATTGTCTTCACAACTTAAGCCCGGGCAATTGTTTGCTTTATTAGTTTTATTATGTGACAATCGTACTTGTAATTTCATTAATAGCACCACACAGATGTCTCCCTAAGATTCTAGTCAATTTAAATCATTAAGGGAGAACAATTACTACCAAACAGAATCAAGTACGTGTCTTAAAAAATGACATGTTCTTCGGGCCATTGATTACATAAGGGAATACAAAAATATCTCTCGGCTAGGCTAGCGACTTTGTTTACACTTGCGGGCTCTAGTCTACCAGGAATGGATCTCCAAAACATGATAATTCCTACCCTAAAATCATACAAAGATGTCCACCTTAATTATGAAACCGCAAGCAATATGGACTAGAGAGGCAAATATAGGAAAGGGAACAAAAGAACACAGAAAATATAAAAAATTCTGTCAAATGGTGTGTCAAAGCTCTCTCTCTCTCTCTCTCTCTCTCTCTCTCTCTCTGATCTAATTATAAGGGGGCTCAGTTGTTTCTCATGTTGTGCCAAGACGATTCTATTTGTTTCTACCTCTCCAATCATGTTTTCATCTTTTCCGTAGTAATGGGCCCACGCCTTTTTCCAAGTATCTTAACCATGTTGTTTTAGCTTCCCAACTTCTCTTGTTCTGGTATTACTAGGATGGCTTTTTGGTACTTTAAACTGACTAGGCTCGACTTGACCCAGTACTGTTGACATATCCTACTCGAACTGACCATCCCTTAAACTAAACAGATATACGTGGGTGCAGCTGAATCAGATCACCTACATATACTTCCATGGAGATTTAATCGTGGTATAAACATCTCGCTCCCACACACCTCATTGCCCGAGTCCCCAATGAGGGTAACAAGACATGAGGCCCCACGTCATCATTTCAGCTTTTCATTGAGGCACTTAACAAACACATCTTTTAACCACCCTTTTGAAAGCCATAAATGGTTTATGATCTTGACCCTTTCAACCTTTTTAAAGCTCAATATTGCTGTATAAATGCGGAAACAACTCACCAAGCCAAACTTTTAAAACATTTTAAAGTTCAATGTCTCTGTAGCAATGCAGAAACAACTCACCAAAAGTTCCAGCTTGTTACCCTACGAAGGGCATTAAATTGGATAGTGAGGTTGGCCCTCCCACTTGCCTGCACAATTTCCTCAGGAATGTAGACTTTGAATTCTATAATTTTGGTAATTTCTGAAATTAGTGCATGTTGTTCTCCCTAGACAAATATACAAAAAATTATCCGTCTGCTTTCAGTTACATCCTTTGAATCCTTTCACGCCTGCATTCAACCCAATAGTCCTGTCTTGCGTCAGTTAGCTTCTGAAATAGAAGTGTGCAGTGAAGCTTTGGTATCGGAAAGTTTTGAAATTAGTAGAATGAAACAAGAGTATATCATAGGCTAAATTGCACTTCAATATTGTGAACTATTACGTTTTACATTTTAATACTCTGAACTTGTAAAGTTTTTTCAAGTTACCCCTCCATTAGTCAAACGTCCTACTTAACGGTCACATGCAAAATCATGTGACCATTTTTGAAGTTTAAACCCCTAAATCAAAGAGAAAATACTCTCTTTATTTCTAAAAAAATAAAATAATAACAAAAACATAAAGAGTAAATAAGAACAACATCAAAAGGAAATAAAGTATTACGTATCAATAACAATGAGATACCTAACACTGATTGTTTTTGCTATTTAGGATTGATTATTCATCGTGACTGAGAAGAATGTTTTTGCTATTTAGGATCGATCATTCATCGTGATTGTGAGATTATGAAGGATTTGTGGAATTAAAGTGTAATGTTTGAAGTGAAGGAGCACTTTTAGAGTGCATCGTGGTCGTAGGATACCCTCCAAATTGAAAGAAAACTTCTGTAACACAAGATTGAGAATAACCATGTTTTCGGGGTCAGAACACTGGGAAGTCGAGAAACATTTCCAAGAAATGAGCATATAGCTAAAATCAGAATGTGCCGATGGACAAGTAACGATACATAAGAAAATTAGATGAGTGAATTTGCAGAATTCTGAAGGTGGCTTTGACTGAGGATAAGTTGAGAGGAAGTCTGAGATCATTTGAACATGTGCTACAAAGGCCACGTGATGCACTTGTTAGGAACTTGGGAGTGATAAAGTATTAGTTAAATAGCTGCTTGGTCAATGGGTACACCTAAACGACTTAGTAGGGGTAGACCAAAATGAACTTGGATTGAACTAGTTTGCAGTATCGGCCGTACCAATACGGTCTGGCATGTTCCAATCCGATACCGACCGATACCCAATGTTCCAATCCGATAACCGATCGATACCGAATACTGATTGATACCGACATTGGGGGTCTCTTTTTCGGTCAATCCGGCAAAGAAATTTGAACGACAAAGAACAAACAGTAAGGATATAAAAGCATAGTAAGGTTGTAAAAGCGTGTAAAAGAAGAAAACTTATATATCACATGGAAACCAATTGGCAACGGTGACTACTATTTCATTCAATTTCAAAACTACTAAGAAACAATATTGAAAATATTTATTAAGCCTAAATGTATAAAATATTTTTTTAATGTTAATAATTTACTAATAATATTTTCTTTCCGATACCGAAAAATTTGATACTCCGATCCAAAACCATCGATACCGATACTCATAGGAATGGTTCGATACCGACTCCGATATCGATACTGCGAACCTTGGATTGAAGTTGTGGAAAAGGATTTTGCTAATGTTAAGAGTGGGTGGCCCCTAGGAAATCAGCATGGGAGAGAACGGTTCGTGTAGCCATCCCGAAAATTTGGGATTGAAACTTTTTGGTTCTTTTGTAGATGAATTCATCAATTTTTTTAATGTGAAATGTTATGGCTTAACACCTTATATCTTCAAGGGAGATATTTCGTTCACTTATTATACAAGGATCCATCATGAAAGCCAGTAAAAGGGATTCCCATTGCTTTTCCAATGAGCGTTTAGTTAAAGTGTAAAGACAGTCTCAACCACTTTATTTGTCTGTCTCTGCTTGTCACCTGACCTACTAGAACACCAGAAGACTCACTTTATCTTTACTTTTCTTCTTCTTTTGCAGATTATTCAAACACTGAGTATTTCGTTCTTTATATTTGATATTATTTCTTTTATTCAATAAACTCTTTAGGTAATCCTTGCCACTAGGAGCCCTCTACAAAAATGATCTTTACTGCCTGTTGGTGCACTTCAATTTGTGCATGACATGCCAAATCTAGCATCTTTCTGTCAAGTTAATGCTGCATGCAAATAATTAACCAGCTTGATACTTCAAAATTGGTACAAATTCATTTAAAGTGGATTCTTCTTATTAGCTATAAACGTTTAGAAAGACAGGCACTAGTCATTGTATACGGACGCAAAAGTAGCTAAAAGAACTCGGAAAATTTTGAAAGACTCAAAATTTTACATTAGGATCTTTTGATCTTTGTTGCCGTCGAATTTATTAGATATCGTCTTGAAACTTTTATTTTTTGCTTTTGCTTTTCAAGGCCCCAAAAGTCTACCCGTATGACAATTTGAGAGTCGAGCTTGGTGGAGAACCGTAGGCTTTCCTATGCAAGGCTGCCCGCAAGTCCCAACCGCTTGCAGTTTGTTTGCTGATCCTCTATGTTTGTTTGCTGTCCTTGTGATGAATTTTAAAAATAATAAAGACATTGCTGGCGATGAGTGATATATAGCTTTTCAAGGGAGACAATTGAGTTGGCCTGTAAACTTATTTCACTCTGTGTTATAATTTCTTTTGGAAGAGAGACGCATTGATTTATCATGGCTTTCCCAAGATACAGCGATGTGAAGATTATGTTTCCATTGTTGAGCTCATTTCTACTTATGTTGTTTACTTTTGTGCTTAATTATGTTAGTTGAAGTGCAAGTACTCAGTTAATCAAGTTTACTTTGTAATATAACAATTCTAGACGAAATTCACGTCTAAGCACGGACTTTTAACTGCTGACTCAAAAGTTGATTGTGTCAGGAGGGTACAAGATCCACATAAATCTTACCTAGGGTTTTATCCATCTATAACTGACTCGAACTGGATGGGAACATAGCCTTGATGGAAAATGTCCATGTATATAAATTGGGGATTTGTGCATATAACTCCCTTAAATCTACTGATATTTCTAAAGTAGTTTCCTTTAATCTTGTGCATCGCTTAAAAGTCGTCTAAAACCACTGAAATTTGAGCCACGTCTTTTTTCCGTCACTGTCAACCAAAAGTTAATCCACAACAAGAATTAATTGAAAAGGTCACACCCACCTTCCTTCTAGTCATGTAGATGTCAGTAATAAGGAAAGGCTATTGATAAAGGTACTACAAAATTGACTCTGGACAACTCAAATTTTTACTATTGATAATTACAAGTTTGTCATTTTTAAAAATTATTCACCGGGCTGTCCACTTTTAATTAATTTTTTTTATAATCAAGACTGTCAAACAGTCCTACCAATTGGAAGGTCTGTCAAAATTGTTAGGACTGTCAAAATTGTGACAGTTCTAAAAATATATGTTAATTTTTTAGGAGTGTCAAAATTTTGACAGTCCGGAAGGGAGGACTACGCGATGTGACACGAGGGCTGGACTGCATGGAGGCCGGAAAGGGGGACGAGACGGAGGAGCGGGAGGGGGAGGACGAGGAGGAGGCGGCGACGGGAGGCGGGGGAGGAGGCGGAGGCGCGCGCGCGGTGGAGGACGGGGCAGCTGCTGCGCGCGGGGGCGGCGGTGGAGGACGGGGCCGCTGCTGTGCGTGGGAACGGCGGTGAGCGATGGGGGCGGCGGCGAGCAGTGGACGACGGGACCGCTGCTAAGCGCGGGGACGGCGGCGAGCGGTGGAGGAGCGGGAGGGGGAGCAGGAGGAGGAAGGTGAAGAGGGTGGACAGCCCTAGTAAATTTTGGACTAGTCTGAGTAAATTTTTTTTATAGCTAGACTAGCATCAATACTGAACTGACACTGAGCCTAATTTGTAGTGCCTTTATCACAAGTCTAAGTAAAATCCAAACAATTATTAAGAGGAAAGAAAATGAAAGTAGCTATGATGAAACCATTATCCAGATAACTTGCAAACAAGGAAAGACTATCACCGGCCATTCCTCAAGTGCTATTATGCTGTTCGGAGAAGCTTTTTCTTAAAAATGTTTTGGCCATAGAAATTGAAAAGGTAGAAAATCTCTCAACAGTGATTTTTATATTATTTAGTGTTGATGTAAGATGAAAAATTTATATAAAGATTATATATATAAAAATTTCTATAGAATTTTTTTATCTCTTATAGAAATTAATATTGAACCATACTTTCAAACAATTATTAAACTGATCATTTTATTTTCTGTAACATAGAATATAAATTGAAAACTGAAAATTATTGGAGAATTTTTCTTTTGTCTTCAGCTTATATGTAAAAATTCTGTCAACTAGCATTGAATTTTTCCTTAAAGTACGATAGAAACTTAATTTTAGAAATCCGCATTGAAGATAGCGTAAGGTAGTGCCTATAATTTCTGTTGAAATTAGTTGATGATTTTATTGATTGTCTCATTGGCATTATATAGCCTTACAGTCATTAATACAATGATCTAAATCATTATGACAATAATCTCATAATGGAATATCCTGTGACATATTCTGGCATCCCAAATATGTCCTCAGGATATTCCCATGTGCTTATACTATACTTAAATATGACACCCAACATACCATATCAACACTCCCCCTCAAGATGGGTGAAAGATATTCACTAAGCCCATCTTGTCACATCCTCTAATCATGCTCACTGAGGCGAGTCCCTTGGTTAGTCCATCTGCTACTTGATCCCTGGTTGGAACATGACCAAGCTCCAGTAATCCATTATCCAACTTCTCTTTGATGAAGAATCTATCAATCTCAATGTATTTGGTCCTGTCATGCTGTACTGGATTATTGGCGATACTAATAGCTGACTGATTGTCACACCACAACTTCATCTTGGCTCCTTGATCCAGCTTCAGCTCCACCATCATATTCTTCAACCATAGCAGCTCTGCAACTCCCAAGGCCATAGCTCTGTACTCTGCTTCAGCTGTCGATCTGGCCACCACAGACTGCTTCTTACTCCTCCAGGAGACCAAATTACCTCATACAAATATGCAATATCCCGAGGTAGACCTCCTGTCATCAGCACAACTAGCCCAGTCAGAATCACAGTAGCCCTCGATGCTCACGTGATTGTTCTTCCTGAATATTAGTCCCTTCCCGGGAGCACCTTTCAAGTACCTCAGAATCTGGTACACTACATCCATATGACCCTTCCGTGGGTCATGCATGTAGCGGCTCACCACACTTACTGCAAAGCAGATATCAGGACGTGTGTGGCTCAAATAGATCAACTTGCCAACCAGTCTCTGGTATCTGTCCCGATCAACTGGTTCTCCAGCCTCAGCATCAATCTTGAACCTCTGATCTATTGGTGTCGCTGCAGGTTTGCACCCCAACATCCCAGTTTCTGTGAGAAGGTCCAGTGCATACTTCCTTTGAGAGAGAACAATCCCCTCTGCTTCTCGAGCAATCTCAATCCCAAGGAAGTACCGAAGAAGGCCGAGATCCTTCACATCGAATTCCTTGCCAAGCTTTCCTTTGAGTTGGGCGATCTCCTGCTCATCATCTCCTGTGATAATCATATCGTCCACATACACCGCAAGCATGGTGATGTGGCCTCCACTCCGACGGAAGAACACAGTATGATCAGCATTGATCTGCTGATATCCCATCCCTATCATCGCCCTTCTGAGTCTGTCAAACCACGCTCGAGGAGACTGCTTCAGTCCATAGAGAGACTTCTTCAACCTGCAGACCTTGCCTACTGTCTGATTGGTGCCAAATCCTGGTGGTATCTCCATGTACACCTCCTCCACTAGATCTCCGTGAAGAAACGCATTCTTCACATCCAGTTGGTGTAGCTTCCATCCACCATTCGCTGCCAGAGAAATCAGAGTCCTGACAGTGCTCATCTTTGCAACTGGTGCAAAGGTCTCGTCATAGTCGATGCCGTACGTCTGACTGTATCCTTTGGCTACTAGTCGAGCTTTGTAGCGCTCAATCTGTCCATCTGGGTTCTGCTTCACGGTAAAGACCCACTTGCATCCAACTGCTCTCTTCCCCTCTGGCAGTCTCACAAGCTCCCAAGTGTGGTTCTTCTCCAGAGCTCCCAACTCCTCGTGCATTGCCGCTTTCCACTTTGGATCATTCTTGGCAACCTGCCAATTGTTAGGTACAGTAATACTATCCAAAGATGCTATAAATGCTCCATGAGAAGAAGTAATATGGTCATAAGAAACAAACTGAGCAATATCCCAACCATATCTGTTTGGAGGATTTCCTGCATTGCTGCGAGTGGTCCTCCGTACAGATAGTGGTGTGGGAGGAGTAGAAGTAGGAGGAATGATATCTTGTGAAGGAGGGGGTATCACCTGAAGGGGGGTTGGTGTCGGTGCCTCAGGAGTTGGGACGAACGCAGGCAAGAGACTTGGCACTGGCACTGTCGGTACTGGTCCTGCAGTTTGCTTCTCTCTCCTGCTGTAGGTAAGTAACTCTCCCTGAGCCGTAGGCCTAACACCTTCACCTTCTTGTCCCTTCTTCGTGCCTCCATGCCAAACTTCTAAATCGGTTACCACCAAGTTCTCCATCTCCCCCTCTCGCCTAATACTGGCAGTATTAGGCGTGTTGTGTGAAGTTCCGTCCTGGCGGTAGTATGGCTCATGCTCCCGAAAGTGGACATTCATACTGACAAACTTCTTCTTCTCTACTGGACTCCAGCACACATACCCCTTCTGGGTCGCCGAGTAGCCTACGAAGATGCATTTGACCGCTCTAGGGTCAAGTTTTCCAACTGATGGCCTGTTGTCCTTCACAAAACACACACACCCAAACACCTTCAGTGGGAGTATCCCAATATTATTGCCTTGCAATACCTCACATAAGGACTTCCATCCGAGGACCTTCGAGGGCATCCGGTTGATGAGTTGAGCTGTTGTCAACACTGCATGCCCCCACAGACTCTGTGGGACATTCATGTCGATCATCATACTTTTTGCGACCTCCAGAAGGTGTCTGTTTTTCCTTTCTGCAACTCCATTTTGTGCTGGTGTGTATGCACAGGTGGTCTGATGCTGTATTCCGTGTGCTGACAGGTATTCTGCAAGCGTCCTGTTGGTATACTCCGTTCCATTGTCAGACCTCAGTACCTTCACAACTGTTTTGTACTGAGTCTGGACATGCTTATGGAAATTCCGAAAACAAGCAGGTACATCATTCTTATTTTTCATCAAATATAACCAGGTAACACGAGAGGCACACTCAATGAAAGAAACAAAGTACTTATAACCATTCATAGTGTTAGTAGCACATGGACCCCAGACATCAGAATGTACTACCTCAAAAGCAAAAGTGCTCCTATGACCCGTGCCAACATATGAGCTCCTAGTAAGTTTTTCTAACTCGCACGCATCACATACTAATTTCTCTTTATTTGTTTTTGCATAAATCTCTGGATACAACTTACTTAGAGTATCAAAGGAAGAATGCCCCATCCTCAGATGATGGAGTATCAAGGTATCCTCAGTCCTTTGCTGCAGTCCTTCCATGCCAGCCTTCTCTGCCATAGATACCAATGCTGAGTCCAGTCCTTCTCGATCTAGGTACCACAGTCCCTCATGCCAAGTGCCAGTCCCAAGTCTTCGTCCTGCCCCTTTCTCCTGGAAGGTCACCTTAGGAATATCAAAAGAAATAATGCATTTAAGTTGGAGGATTATAGAACTAATGGACAAGAGACTGTCTGGAAAGGATGGAGCATGTAAAATATTGGATAATCTTACTGAACCTGTACAATTAACAGTACCCTTACCGACCACCGGCTGAAAAGTGCCATCAGCTGTCTGAATGTTGTCTGCTGATGCTAGGTGAGTGTAGGAAGAAAACTCACTAGCATTCCCCGTCACATGCCGAGATGCTCCCGAGTCGATAATCCAGTTTGATGATTTAAGGGAAGAGATAGACGCAATGGCAAGTGATTCGTCAGTACCTTCTGATGGATGGGCATACATGGCAGCGTTATCCCTAACAAAGAATGAGGTGGACGCCTCCTCTGTTCTACTCCTCATGTCTCCCAGTGCCTGGTCCTCCACAGTAAAGGTGCCATCAGCTTCTCCGTTCCCTTCTGATATCAGGAGGTTCGCCCGATAACCTTCTCGGCCGCCTCGTCTACCCCCTCGACCACGACCACGTCCTCCATTATATCCTCGTCCGTCGAACGGTCCTCGTCCACCACCTGAATTTCCCTCCCTAGGTGGTTTGGTACAAGCATACCGATGATGACCCATCTTCCCACAGTTGTAGCACTGCCGGTTATGCTGCCAGGGCTCTCCCTTAGATCCTGTGTTACCTGAGCTGGTGATCGCTAGTGCTGACTTTGCTTCGGAGGGACCACCTGTCCCGGCTTGTAGCCTGATGCGTGTCTCCTCCTGGATCATGGCTGAGATAGCCTCCTCAAGGCTAGGGATCTTTGGTTGGGCTAGAAGTAGGGCCGTCCTCTGTGCGAAAGCTGCAGTCAGCCCTTTGAGGAACTTCATCGTCCTCTCCTGCAGACACACCTGTCTCTCCTTACATTTAGGGTCCCCGCAGCTTGCCCGATCTGAGGAGTGATCATAATCCAACCACAGACGCTCCAACTCCGTGGCATACTCCTGCACCGTCTTCTCTCCCTGTACGGTGTCATCAATCTTCCCCTTTATCTGGAAGACCCGTAAGTTGTTCCCCACACCATCATAGGTCCTTCTCAACTTCTTCCACACATCTTTCACCATCTCAATACCGTCTACTGTGGCGGCAATAGACTGGACTAAGGAGTTGAGAAGCCAGATGTAGATCACTATATGAGTGGACTTCCACTCATCGCGTCCTGTCGAGCCCTCGTCCGGCTCTGTCGCCTCGTCCGTCAGGAACCCCTCCATGTTTTTTTCTGCAAGGATTTTTCTCACCCGCCGTGACCAACTCAAATAGGTGGCTGGTCCATCTAATTTCAGATCGATGGAGGGAAGCTTCAACTCCGGCGACGTTCGTGTCGTGTTCTCACCAGCCGACATCGTCAACAACTTCATCAACGTCGCCACCTCTGCAGAATCTAGCTTCTTGATGATCTCCTCCATCGATGCGTCGTTTATCCAATCACGTCACGTCCGCTCCACGACTCACGCTCGTCCTCGTCGTCCGCTCCTAGATCAGAACATGTCCCCCCTTTTTTCAGATCTAGGCATCCCTATTAGGCATTGTCTCGTGCTGGTGCGGAGGAGGCGGCAGCACGCATGTCACAGCCGCCGTCGCAGCAGCAGCAGCAGTCGCAGCAGCAGTAGTAGCCGCAGCAGTAGCGGGACGGGGCAGCAACAACGAAGGACGGTCTGCAAAGGGCGGAGAAGGGAAGAAGGGGGGAGGGGGGGCGTGGAAGAGTTCGGTGGAGGAGATCTAGGAAATCCTCCTGTGGGTTTGTGGAAGCTTGGTGACCGCTAGGGTTTGTGGAAACTTGGCTCTGATACCATGTTGAAATTAGTTGATGATTTTATTGATTGTCTCATTGGCATTATATAGCCTTACAGTCATTAATACAATGATCTCAATCATTATGACAATAATCTCATAATGGAATATCCTGTGACATATTCTGACATCCCAAATATGTAGGATATTCCCATGTGCTTATACTATACTTAAATATGACACCCAACATACCATATCAACAATTTCCAAACCCGGGATGTGCATCCCCAAATTGGTATTAGTACGGGCTCCTCTCTTCAAATATTTTAAAAAGCTATCAGACCCCAATTCTTGAAATACAATCCAGTTTCTCTTCTGAGAGCTTCTTCGGTGGATGCGGCTAAAAACAATATTTCGTTGGGCACAAATTTATAATAAAAAATAATTTTAGAACGGCTTGGGACTACGTTGTAATAATAGAAAATGAATTGTGATCATATTTGAACTATTTTTTTTTCCATTCATTTTCAAAATCAAAATGGGATGGAATCATAAGATATTCTCATTGAGTCTTGTTATTCTACAAAATAAAATCTTACATTCTAATTTGGCTGGAAAAATATCATTATAGAACTCCAATTAAGTTTTACTATTCTACCAGATAAGTGTATACATTTTGAATCTATAATCTAAAAATTGGAGCAATCTTTACTATTGTTAATATTTTGATCCATTCATTTTTACAAGCAAGCAAAATTTATAGCTAAGTTTTGTCCTATTTGAAGCCGGATGGCCTTGCCTCACAAGTACCTTTCTTTTCTTTGAAATTTTTTGACTTACCTCCCACTTTATTTATCATTAAGGGTGCATCCCACATTGTTTCTATAATGTACAAGTCCTTCCACTTTTGACGGAATTCGTCCAGTGATGACGGTCAACTGCTTTGATCAATTTTTTTTGACTAAAATGTTCCTCATTTGTTTTTCCTCTCACCTCCCTCCCCTGCCTGTTGCCCCCGCCGCTCTCCCCCTCCCTCTCACGCTCCCCACTATTCCCCCCAAACGTCGCCGCTCCCCCTCTGCTCCACATCCTCTCCACCATCGGCCCCCCTCTCCGCCACCGCCCCCTTCCCTGCCCCTGACCCTCCAGCCAACAGCAGCAGCAGCCGCCGCTCGTCGTTGCTCGTTCGCGCGCGTTGTCGTGCCGCTCGCCGTCGCGTTGCTTGCCGCTGCTATTGTTGCTGTTGTTTCGGGGAGGGGGGGGCGATGGCTGGGAGGGGGGGAGCGAGAGCGAGCGCCGAGGAGGGGGGCGGTGGTCGGGTGGGGGAGGGGGGGAAGGGATTGCGAGCGACCGAGAGGGGGGAGCGGGACCTGCGGCGAGGAGGAGGAGGAGAAGGAGGAGGGAGGGGGGGGGGAGGGGGGGGGGGTGGAGCGAGGGCCTGCATCAATTAGGGAAGAAGAAGACATGTATATTTTCGTCCAAAAAATAGTCAAACGAGTTGACTGTTAGAAAGAAATAATTTTCGTAAAAAATGGAAGAACTTGTACATTATAATAATAACGTAGGATACATTCTGAATATAAATAAATAAAGTAGGGGAAGGAGGGTAAGTAATTTTTTTGTTTTTTTTGTTTGCTCTTTCTTCGGTTGGCTCCACCCCCTCATCAAGGTTTACGAAGAAACCCATCTCAAAAGTAGGCCCTGCTCGTGCCAAGGGACTCGTACAAAGTGGCCCATCTCTACATCATGATCTATAAGAAGGGCAGCCAATGTTAATTAAGCGGAGTAAACCATACTATAGATATTTATTTTCAAGGAAAACTTATTTCTATTTATATTTTAAGGTTCAAACCATCGGGTGGAGTCTAAAAACTCTATTGATAGTTGTCGATGATTGTCACGTTTCTCACTAACAAAAAATTTCCTATTCATAGAACCAAATTATAGTCACGTGGTAACCTTCCATAAATTCGACAGAGTCAAAAAATGGTGTATGAAATATAAATCCACAAATAAATGAGTCACATACAGTCATTTTAAGTTTCCACGCACATTTCTAGGTCCATTTTGTATTGGTGTAGATATAAATGCTCGAGGATTATGTTAGAGCAATTGGACCCAACCGATTCAAAAATTTGTCATTTTTAGGGGCTATTTGATTTATTGTAAAAAGAAATCTCTCGTATCAGATACTGCTGCAGATGATGTTGCAGTTCTTTTTTCGCTATAACAAGTACGGTAGAAAAATGTGTATTTATTACCGTTTTGGTGGTAGTAAAAGTATCCACAATAGCTAGAACTAAACAATAAATCTTGAAATCCAAATTTATAATAATAAAAAATAAACCTAAAATGGTTTGGATATTCGGAAAAATATGAGAGAAAATGATCAACAAAACGTAAAATAATATTTGGTAGCAAAAATTATAAAAAAAAATCGTCAAAAAATTATGTGAAATCTATAATCTATAAATTGCGACTCCAAGTTGAACTTTACTATTCTACAGAATGAGCTTCTACATTCTGAATATAAAAATTCTCAGACCCAGACTATAGCTTATGTGGTTGGGACGAGACCATCATGCTGCTCCAATTGAACCTTACTATTCTACAAAATAAGTTTGTACATTCTGAAATCTAGAATATAGAAATTTGGATGAGCCTTACTATTGATGCTCTAAGGCCATCTCCAATGGAAGTTTCCATCTTCTCTATTTCTTTGGTAAAAAAAAATTTTAGATTTTTTTTTTCTTCCAACCATAATTTCTATATCAATTTTCATCCTATGTGACGTTGATGTAGGATTAAAAATTTATATGGGGGGTTCTAAATGTAGTTACTCTCATGAAAATTTTTCTCCTCTCGTAGCAATTAATAGTGGGTCCTACATAATTAAATTGTGTTCTTTTTATTTTGTGTCACGGAATAGAAATAGAGAACCATTGGAGATTTTTTTTTTTTTTTTTTTTACAATTTTTATGTAGAAATTCAACCAACTAGAATAGAAAATTTCTTAGAGTACAATGACAATTATAACAGAAACATAATTTTAGAAATTTTCATTGGAGATGGCCTAAGCAACATCAATTGTAACAAATAAACTAAAATTAACGTAAGTATTCAAACAAATGGTACAATAAACGGTCCTTTAATTGAAATTCAAAGTTGAAACCACTGGCAAAAGGAGCTTATGCAAGTAATCAGTAAGGAAAGCGGCCAACTTGGTTAAAGACATGGATAAAACTAGGTTAAAAACAGAGAGAATGCTGCTCACTTTCCGATGCTTCCAAAGCCGAGGAATTTAGCTCTCCAGTCAGTCAGTCGCGCGTGAGCTAACAAAGCCTGCGCCTGGTCCCATCCCTAACCCCTCGTATCTAGTGATTTTTGGTACATTCCCATCATGCACACATTCCTCGATCAAATCATGCCAACCCAAATTCCTTCCTAGCTCTTCTGAATATTCCCCTGCCCCCATTTTTCTTCCTTTTTATTTTAAGAAGCCTACCACCTTGGGCTCCGCAGCTTATCAAGATAACATGGGGACACCACCGGTTCATTTCTAATAACATCTTTGGAGATTAAATAGGAGGGATGTTACATTGAATCCAACTTGTGCAGTTCATTATGAAAAGCAAAAACAATTTTAAACCATTGCTATCTCAATGAATATTTCTCAAATTGAACTTCAATCCTACTTAGTATTATCCTTACGGATTTTTTCATTTAAAATAATAAAATATTATATATTTATAAATAACGAAAAAAGATTGAGGAAATTGCAGAGGGAGGGACCACTCGCCAACTCAGTTGGCGAGCTGCTGAGTTGGCGAACATCTCGCCAACTGAGTTGGCGGGGCACTCTCCTCGAGAGGCCCGCTCGCCAACTCAGTTGGCGGGCCAGTGAACGTTGGCTTTTCAGCCGTTGGGCAACGGCTCCCTCCAACTCCTATAAACACCCCCCACCCCCCCAAACACTCCTCACACAACACATTCTTCTCCTCCTCCTCCTCAAATTTTCACAGCTTCCTCCTCCTATTTTCACAGCTTCCTCCTCCTGTTTTCTGTAGCAAAAGTTCTCAACCTTCATGGATCATAGCGTAAGAATTGTATGCTCGCACGGCGGTAAAGTAAATGGGTTAAATTACGAAGGAGGAGAAAGTATAATTTTTTCAACTTATCCGAATATTAGTTTTGAAAATATACGTAATCATATTATTGAACGTTGTTCTATTCATTATGATTTTATTCTGAAGTCTATTTTTTGTTCTAATTATTTTTTGATAGATAGTGAAGATGCATGGAATTATATTCTTGAGATTAATTCACAATCACGATATATAAAAATATATGTTATTAAAGTAGCAGCAACCTTAGATAGTAGAAATAATAAATATTTTTCTGAATATCAGCATGTTAGTTCGGGTGCTAGTTCTTCTCAACAAATAGTTTCATTTATCCAAGAAGGTCATTCATCAGATGAATCTAATCATGATGATAGTGACAACGACGATGGAAATAGTGATGATTTAGTTGAAAATGTAGGTTATACAGTAGATGATGATGTTGTAAAAGCTATCACTGATGAATTATTTAAGGGACAATCATTTCCTAGTCGTTCTCACTTTAGAAGCTTTATAAGTAATTTAGCAATTAAATATAATTTTAGTTGTTCAGCTAGTCTTATGAATAATGCTCGTGGAATTATATATAGTTGTGATCAACCGAATTGTAATTGGAGAGTATATGTCAAATCTATTGGAAATGGCGATATAGTTAAAGTTAGTACATTAGAAAATCGTCATTCTTGTTTAGGAAGACTTAGTACAGGACGTCATCGACTAGCTACCGCTTCATGGATTAAGACCATGATAATTGACATTATTAGAGATAACCAGTCATACAGTCCATCACAAATTGTTAAAGATATATATAGGGAGCATCGTATACAAGTTAGTTATTCCAAAGCATGGAGAGCGCGAGAGACAGCACTAGCTGAAATTAATGGTAGTTATGATGAGGCATACGCTAGTCTTGAGGAGTATTGTTATAGAATTATGGAGACAAATTCAGGTAGTACATGTTTTATTAAAACTGCCGAAAATAATAGCTTCCAACGAATTTTTATTTGTTTTAAGTCATGTATTGATGGATTTTTAAGTGGATGTTTACCAATTATTAGTACTGATGCTACATTTCTTTCGTCTAAATATCAAGGTATCTTATTTATTGCTTGTGCTCACGATCCTAACTATCAATTATATCCTATAGCTTATGCTGTTGCTGAAGGTGAGAATAGTGATTCTTGGTCTTGGTTTTTAAATTCGCTTAAAATATCTTTTGAAAGTTGTTTTAATGATTGGAGTGCAATTTCATTTATATCTGACAAGCAAAAGGGATTAATAAATACTGTTCGTGCTATTTTTTCTGCATCTCCTCATTTTTTTTGTATTCAACATTTTAAACAAAACATGAAAAAAGTTTCAAAAGAACCAGTATTTCAACGCTTGTTAGACTCGTTTGCTAGATCATATAATAAAACGGATGCAGAGAGTGTGTTTGATATAATTAAAGCCGAGAACATAGTGTTGTACGATTGGCTTATTGGTGTAAACGATGAAAATCGTCGATTTGAACATTGGATAACAGCGTATGCTACTTGTCCTAGATTAGATATTAACACTTCTAATCTTGCTGAATGTTTCAATAGCTGGATTAAGAAATTACGAGATAAGCCAATTACAATACTTCTCGATGGTATTAGAGCCAAGATTATTAACACTTCTGGAAATACTCCAACATTACTGAGAATGCTGGTAACAGGCCTACCAATATAAAAGTGCTCGTAGGACCAGAACTATAAAACAAAAAAATGACATTAGTACAAACATAATTTGCGTATAAAATTACTCTTACTTTTTAAGGTCTTTAATTCATACATGTATCAGTGAAATACATCCACAAATACTCTTGCGATTGGATCTGACAAATTTTGTCAGATTGGCGTACAAAAATGCAACAGTAGCAGCTCCCCATGCATGCTCAGTAGGTTTGGTCAGATCATCCAAGAATGGTAAAAGCTGCACATTTACCATATTTTTCGATGCATCGGAAAATAGAATTGCACCACATAAACAGAGCAGATACGCTCTAGTGCAACGAATGACCTGGATTTATTAAGTGTTATATAGAATTGCACCACTAAATTAAGTAATAAACAAATTTACTAAAAAAAATACATACCCGATTTTCATCTACATCAACCACCCCATCAATAGTTTGATGTAGGTCTATAAAGTTGCCACGGAGCCATGAAAATTTCACATAATTGTCGTCTTTTAGACCTGAAGGAGGGCTAACACCAAGATAACTCCGGATCAGATCAGATCCCTTTAAGTGCGGATCAAAATATATAGCGTTACCTTTAATAGGTAATTCTAGTATATTCGCCACATCAAAAAGGGTGATCGTCATCTCGCCGAATGGGAGTTGAAAAGTGTTGCGTTCTGGCCACCAACGCTCCGCAAGGCTTACAACTAAATGAAGATCGTGAATTAAATATCTAACACGATCTATATAGTGGAATCCAAAGGATTCCACCAAAGCCTTTTGAGCTGGATTAAGCTCCCACGTACGATAATTCCTTTCACACCGCCAATGCACGTGGATCCGGGTTCGTAAAGCATTATCATGGTCGTATAACTATAAAAAATATATGCATTAATAAAGTAAACATAGGCATTATAAAAAATATATACATTAATAAAGTTGGTGTAAACTCCCTCGACCAGATTTCAGTAAATTAGGATTAGTTTAGACTAATTAGAATTATAGCAACTTTTTAAATTTTTTATTTATTTAATCTATTGATTGTGCACCTGTTCATTACACAATTAATTAGGATATCCCACTAACTGTTAAACCCTAAACAAATTTCACATACCTGTCCTAGATTTGTTAGACTATTTTTTCTGTATTTTGTGCAACTTTCAGAAACCTTGTTTGATGCTTCGTTTTAGTCGTACAAATATCGTTACAAACGTACGTATTTATTTCCTATTTAATTTTCTGCTCTTTACCCATCTTTGTACCCCTAGAGATTTGAGGACCAGTAGGCACCTGTTTTGCCCAAACAAAAATACGATAATATTCTAGACTGAATATACTACAATTAGTGTATTGACACCGTAGAGAAATTATGACCCTAATAGCCTCTAAATAATTAGTGAACACCGTACGCAGTATTTATTAATTAATAAATACGAGGATCCGTATCACCTGCAGAATCAGACCCTGCATCTACCCAAACTCACCCCACACTGTCCAAAATATTTTCCCCAGCTATTTTTCCTCATTTTTGTACAATTTAGAATTTCGGAAAATCAGTATTTAAAATCAGGTAAATTACAAAATTACGCAAAATACCAAATTCATGCATTTATGCAATTATTGAAAAGTTAGGGGTCCTTATACAAAATTTCATGCTAGGTGGCCTAATCCTATTGGCTAGACCATAGGTGTGAGGGACCCACCATAAGAATCCAGAGAAATCCTGTAGAAATATCATAAAATATCAAATTACCAATATAACCCTGGATTTCCACTTATTTACAGAAATGCCATCCACCCCAAACCCTATATAAACCCCTACCCTCTTCCCTTTCAAACTCCACAACTCTCCCCTCCGACCACCGCCGGCCACCCAACTCCGGCCAACCCTTCGCCTTGACCCCCTCTCCCCTCCGGCCAAGCCCCACCGCCGGCACCACCCTGCTCCGGCCACAGCCCCCGCAACCCCAAACTCCCAACACCACCACCCACTGCTACCACCACCCGAACCACTCCCACCGCCGCCTCCGGCCACCGAGCACCGCCACCAACCCCACCTACCGACTCGCCCCGACCTCCTCTCTCCGACGACCACCCCCTCACCGCCCCACGACACTTCCTCCGGCCGCCCTCACCTCCACAGTGCCCCGGCCGAGCTCCCGACTACACCACCACCTCCACCTCCGATGGCCTCCAGCCTCCATCACCGCCGTCGTGGACCTCCGCCACCACCACCAACCTGACCGCCACCTTCTCCTCCGCCGTTCCCCCACCCTGCACCGCCGCCTACTCCGCCGCAGCCGCCGCCGTAGCTCCCACAAGCTGCTGCTGCTGCTGCTAGCAGCCACTGCTGCTGTTGCCGCTCCTCCGGCCGCCTCCGGCCAGCTCCGCCGCCGTCCACCCGCCGTCGACAACCCCTAGGGCCCACCTGTCAGAGGGTATAACCCTAAACCCTATATATATGTAATTATATATATATTTGTATATGTATATGTATATGTATATATATGTATATATATATAGGTATATATATATGTATATTTATATGTATATATGTATATTTATATATATATGTTATATACTATTATTTACAGTATATCATACTGTATATATATTATATATATATATAACTATATTTTATACATATATATTTATATATGTAAATTGTATATATGTATATATATATATATAACTATATTTTATACATATATATATTTATATATGTAAATTGTATATATGTATATATATATCTATATATATAATATGTATACTATATGTTATATATGTATAATATGTTATATAAATACTATCATATGGTATATATATACTATGCATTTTTTATTTTATTTTTTCTGCACTTAATTTCCTGCACCTATTATATATGTTTATATGTTTATATATATATATATATATATATATATATATTATCTATATCCAGCTGGATAATACAGCTTAAATATATATTATATATTTTAAATTCTTGTACTGTCATTTTAATTTATTACATATATCTATAATATTATATGAGCTGGATATTACAGCCTACTATATATACATTTACAATTCTTGCCCTGTAAATTCATTTTATCTAAATGTACTATATAGTATAGTATATAGTTATGTATGTATTTAAATTCTGTACTGTCATTTCAATTTATTTATTATTTATTATTATCAGTGGATATACCCTGAATACTTATATTATTATCTCAGTGGATATACCCTGACTATTATATTATATATATCAGGGGATACACCATGATAATATTATATATTATTATATATATATAGCAGTGGATATACCCTGCTACTATTATAATTGTAATATATTTATACCTGCATTTTTTTGTTCTTTATATATTATATATACTGATATATATATTATCTATATATATACATACTATATATATATATCTATATTATATATGTGTATATAAGTATATATATATACTTTATATCACAGCCATGATATTTACGAACGCTGTCTATTTTAACAGAAACCAACTTCAGCACAGCCAGTGACCCCCAGTCACAAACACTCTCAACCCTGACTGGGAGATCAGGTTTTCAGTACTATCAAGGAGTAGGCAAGTATACCTTGCCAAGTTAATGTTCAAATTAAATTATTGATATCTGCTTTGTTTCTGAATTTCATATACCATGATTACCCGAGACTACCTTGGGTACAGTCAACTGATACGTTGACAAAAGCATGTTTAACTTAGTCTTACAGACTCACCATTTGCTGTGAGAGCATTCTAATATTCTCCTAGACCCTAACACGGGAACACGCAACATGGTTGCAATGCATATTAGGATACGAGCTGCGTAGTTGATTAGCTACCAGTACGTGTGACCCGCATCACGGATTAGATTAATTCAGGAATAGTATGACTTGACATTTAGTTTCATTGGGATGGAAAAGATAACTAGTAGACGTATGGGACACCCCCTCCATAAATATTTTATACTTTCGTACCATGATGGTCGATTGCAGAGTTCCCTTGAGTCAGGGGGCATATGACACATATACTAGCCAGTCCCCACGATTGGTGAACTACGTCAGCATATGTCTAGCCGATACAATCCCATGCGTACTACCAGGTCTTTACTTGCATTTCACTTAGAATGATTAGCACCCTGTATTTATTTTTTTTATTCAGTATTTACATACTTGGCATGTCATTTTCTGTATCTTGTTATGTCCCACTGAGGACCTGGTTCCCTGCCAGATCTAGACGAGGCTTTCTACCCCACTGTGTACGGCCCTGATCAGGAGGCTAGATGTGTTACCGAGGAGGAGCTCGAGGAGACACCCTCAGAGAATGCTTGACCCTAGAGGCCTGCCACTTGGAGATGGAGATGTTTTGATCAGATAGACACTGCTTAGTCTATCTGATTTTTCTGCGCTATTATCAGTTTTTGTAGTAGGCTTGTAATCTCACCAGTTGTGTACTGTATCAGACTCAGTTTTATATATATTCAGCACTTGCTTTTCTGACATTTTGTTGTGGATGAGATAGTTTGCCTGTGTTGTTCTTGTAGTATCTTAGGACAGCGTAGCACTTCCCTATGGGTCTATTCAAAATAGATTAAGCCCTTAGTGACGTGTCAGCTGGCCAGTGACACATGGCCTAGTTCCTGACATTTTGGGACTGGGGCGTGACAGTTGGCAACTTGTAATTTCAAAAATTACCTCGCTAGTAAATATCTGACTAGAAATGTGCTCTTCACGTTGCTTAATAATAAGCGCGGTAGTCGGTCCGCCAGGAATACGACCGTCATTGCGGGTAGCCATCGCCAGTAAATATCAAGAGGAGGAAGTTGTGAAAATAGGAGAAGAATGTGGTGTGAGGAGTGTTTGGGGTAGTGTTTAGGGGGGGTGTGTTTATATAGGAAGGGAATATAGCCGTTGCCCAACGGCTGAAAAGCCAACGTTCACTGGCCCACCAACTGAGTTGGCGAGCGGGCCTCTCGAGGAGAGTGCCCCGCCAACTCAGTTGGCGAGATGCTCGCCAACTCAGCAGCTCGCCAACTGAGTTGGCGAGTGGTCCCCCCTCTGCAATTTTCCCAATCTTTTCCCGTTATTTATAAATATATAATATTTTATTACTTTAAATGAAAAAATCCGTTATCCTTATCCTTCAGGAAAATTTCCATCCTTCTTAAAGTTTTTACATAAAAATTGTACCCATGGCCGACCCGGGGGTTGGGTTGTCATAACCGGGGTTAAATTTGGTTGCCCTTTGCTTTTGATCAAAAAAAAAAAAATTTAAAAATTTATGGCGAGTTGGGATGGCAGCGGCGTCGAAGTCTTCGATTCTGAAGGCGTCGTGGAGCTCGGATTTTGAGTTCCTCTCATTGAGCTACTCGAGTTCTTCTTGGTGGAAACTCAAAATATGGACCTAATGGAATGCTAGTTCAACTGACAGAAAGAAGTTGGAATAGACTGCAGAGGCTTTACTAGCGGAGGGGTGGGGATTTGGAAGACTTGAGGGGTTGTCCTGAACCGGAGGGTTGTCCAAACCGGATGGCTTGTCCGGCTTACCCCAGGGCCGGTCCTGATTGTACCAAATAAAACTCTTCAATGATTCTCAATTTCTATCATATGTGACAGAAAATAAAATTGTCAATTTAATGATTTAGTTTGAAAGTATGGTCCAAGATAAAAAAAAAATTCTATAATTTTTTTTTTTACATGTGGAACCTCTCATATAAAATTCTCATCCTATATAAAAATAGTTTTTCTCATGGAAATATGGAAGATAGAAATTTCCATTGGAGATGGCCAAAATTTATTGACCACCGAAAACTATATTTACTTTTGGTTAAATTTCAACTTGATACCCTCATATATCCATGTTTTGTAACTTGATATCCTAATATTTTAAAATAGCCAACTTAATATCCTAAATTTTCAAAGTAGCAAACTTGATACCCTCTAATTTTTTTTTTTTAAATACCTCTCTCTCTCTCCTACCCTCCGCTGCCCCTTCCCCCCCCCCTCTGCGCCTCCTTCTCCCGCCTCACCCCGTGAGCGTCGCCTACACCTGCGTGCCTTGCCGCCACCGCTACTGTCGATGTTGTTGCTGTCACTGGAGGCATCGTCAGAGAAAGAGGGGAGAGACATCGCCGGAGAAAGAGGAGGACATCACCGAAGAGAGAGAGAGAGAGAGAGAGAGAGAGAGATAAGGGAAGGGGGGGGGGGGGGAATCGTCGGAGAGAGAGGGAGAGAGACAATGTAGGGACAGAAATATTTTCGAATATTTTTTTTTAGGATATAAAGTTAAAAATATTCAATAGTTGATGGTATAAAGTTGACTATTTTAAAAATTTAGAATATAAAATTATCAAACATAGATAATTGAGGATATCAAGTTAAAATTTGGCCCTTACTTTTTCATCCGTAACACTGCTGGGCAACTGAAACTTATTTTCGAAAGTCCATAACCCATCAACATTTTTGAAGACTACTAACCTATTTAGTTTTCTCTCCCAACCATACAAAGTCATAGAGGACCTCCACCTATTTTATTAACAAACTCATAAGAAAATAATTAATGGTGCCGTTTTTATATTATTCTAATACTAAGATTCCTTTTTTCTTCTTCTTTGTTCTAATTTCAACCAACCAACAATTTTTTTTTCCTGTTTGAAAACATGCGTTCATTAGTTTTACAGAAACTCCACAGAAACTAAAAGTTTCAACTTTCTTGTAGTATCTTGTTACCAAACAGGCCCACTTGAGACATGGTTAGGCATTATTGCTATTTTTTTAGGGGAAAAAAAAAACATAAACAACATTTGAGAGCATCATTTTTCCAGCTTTTGAAAGCTAGTCCAAAAAAGAACTAACTTATTAATTCCAACCCAGTTAGAGATTGCTTATTTTGATTGATTTTGCTTAACTTTGGAAATCAATCTCAGTTGTTTGGTATCAGCTCTCTTTTTTTTTTGGCAAGCTAGTGTTTTTTGTAACGGCTTTTGGCAAACTACTTTCAAAAATTATTTCTGCTTTGAAAAATCAACTTTTTTGAAACCATTCTCGTCCATGATTTGAAAAGCCTATTTCCTTGGAAAAATCTTATATGATGTATATATATCGGCACCAACTCTTTGCTTTCTCTTGCTTACAAAGCAATATTAATGAGTACATCATGTAACCATCAGTGTTTGGTCTCACATCAATATGTAACTTTGAGATATCCAACAGTTTAGCGCAACGAACCAACATTATGTAGCCTGTGGGCTTTGTAGTTGGCGATTGTGACAGAAAAGATGCTTACTTAATTTTTTAGAATCAAATGAAGTATCTAATCCCTAATTAGAGGAACCAATACCTGATAATACATTCTTACTCTTTCCTTAACAAAGAAGCAGTGAGCTGTCCTGATTATAAAGAAGAAGAAAAACAAGGATATGACTTCAAAGTAACCCTATGATGCTAAAATATGCACATTAATTGCCACTTTCTTGGCTACAAAGGTTGAAAAGAGGCTTCTCGATGGATGGATTTGATCATGTTAATGAGCATGCTAATTTACTTTTAAGATAGTTAATTACTAAATCAATTTGGTATGTCTCTCCTTTTATGTTCAAGATTCAAATAGTGTGTGTAAAACCCATGGTTGTGCAAATTGGAGACAAGTAAAGAAGAAAGTGAACGTTGTGTGCTGATAAAAGCACGTAAAAAGTTGATGTATAGCTCATGGAAGCAGAGGGTTAAAATTCAAATACGCCAACAAAATCTTACTTGATTGTTTCTTCTTTTCTAGTAGATATTTTGACCAGCCTTTTTCAACTGACAAACTGCTTAAGTTTCATACAGTGTTGTCAAAACTGGACCGACGGTTGAACCGGTTCGGATCGGATCTGACCAAAAATTTGGTCCGGTCTTACTTAAACCGTGATTTTTTAAGAACTTATGATTTTTTTTTCTGAATCAAAATTTAACCTTTGAACCGCCGAACCGGTTCACTATTGAACCGGCCATTCTAGGTTTTTTTTTTTTTTTTTAACTCAAAAATGTTTATCATGCGAGATTTTTACCATTTGATACTTGATTTGGTTTTGAGAGACCTTATAGTTGTAAAACCAAATAATATATATTAAGAACCAAACCAAATCTAACCAAGAATTAAATTTGTAAATTGAAACTTTCAAATTCTTCCTTGAAGAATTTGTATAATTATTTTAGTACTAAACACTGAACAGTGCAATCAGAGACAGATATTGTATTGACAGCAGCACACGTTGTGAATCCTTAACTGGATTTATATTCATTATAATTAGTGCATAATTAGTGTATAGGAGCAGTTAGTAAGTGATGGCATCTAAATCTAATTAATAATATATAGTATGGACAATTATTGATTGATAAAACTATTTCCAAGGAGCATGACAATTTTTTTATAATTATGCAATCAAATTATACCACCCATTGATGCTAATAATAATCTTAACCTGTCATATTCACAGTGATAAAACCCATCATAGAAGAAAGAAAACAAGTCTAGTACCCATCTCATTCTAATGATCACTAATTAGTCTCTGATAAGGAACAAATAATTAGTAGAATAATTCTATGTTAGTAGGCATTCAAATTATCAGGTAGGAATCTTCAACATAACACACATCTGAAGCCAGACAGATTCAGGAGACTGAACCCAAAAAGTACTCAAAATAAGACATATTTTCCCAGCACAATTCCATGCAAAATTGCCACCAAATCATTAAGCCCACATGGCTCTGGACTCCATGAATAATCATGGTTAAGCAAGCAAAATCATGATGACTCCTTGTGCCATCTCCGGTTGTATAATCACTTTTCTGTCACCCCAAAATTCTAGGGTCATCCTGTCAAAGCTAGTCAGGTCTGTTCATTATTACTCCAAGAACAAGGCCACAATGGTTTCGCAGAGATATCACCCAGGCCACAATGGTTTCCAAATCATCCTTCACCACAGGTGGTGGTAAAAGACATCAGATTTTCTTTTTTCTTTTTTCTTTTTACACCATTTTTTTTGTTTGTTATATTTCTACTTTAAATCTAGGATTATTTAGTTCTAATATCTTAATAATATTAAAATTTTGTTTAAGTCTCCATAATTTTCTTAATATAATTTAGATCTCGTCCTAACGGATCCTTTGGATTGACCGTCCAAATTGAAGACCTAAATACAAATTCTAAATATTATAAGAGACCCTACTAAATGAAAATATGTGAGGGTTGTGTGACTTAGATTATTTAGTTTTTCATGACACACACACACACACACACACACACATATATATATATATATATATATATATATATATATATATATATATGCAGAGTCCCGCCCCCCTGTACTATCGGATCGGGAGGCACGCGTGGGACCCATGCCGATCCAATGGTTGAGGTTAGAGCGGACCTCCCGATCCGGACCATATATATATATATATATATATATATATTGTTGAGAGTATTAGTGGGTGTTTAGTCTCACATCTAGTAGAATAGTAGAGAGAGGGGTTGACCTCTCCTATATATATGTAGCTCCACCCATCAATAAAATTAAGTCAAGTATTCTAATAAAATCTTCTTGGTATCAGAGTCAGGTTCCTCCTAACCCAAACCCTAACCACCCACAGCCCCCCAACCGCCGACCTCTCACCTCCGCCCCCCCACCAGTCCGTCTCCACAGCCGTCCGCCGCCCTCTCATCTCCGCCCCCCGCCCCTCCCCTTCCCAACCGCCGCCCGCCCACAACCGCCGCCCGTCTCCCCTCCCCTCATTCTTCTCCTTCTGCTTTGTTGGAATTGAGATTCTGGAAGGCAAACTTGTTTGCAGAAGCTTCTAGATCTCGATTACAACTTTTGGGCCGACAGAGGGTAGACTCTAAAGTTTATCAGAAGCTCGGTTGGCCTTGTTCATTCATCTTCGTTGGAATCGTGATTCTGGAAGGCAAACTTGTTTGTTGAAGCTTCCAAATCTCGATTAAAACTTTTGGACCAACATAGGGTAGTCTGCAAGTTTATCAGAAGCTCTGGTGGCCTTGTTCTTCTCGTCGGGATATGCACAGGACATAAGCAGCGACTCTCAAGGACACCGCTGTCGCTGAAGGAAGAACATTAGACGTGGAGAGGACGGCGATCTAGATCTAGATCCGCCACCGCCTTGCTAATGGAAGAGGAGAGGAAGAAGATGAATGAGACGATTTACGACAAGCTAACAGCTCAAGAGATGAAGGCTTTGGTGGACGATCTCTTCTCCAGGAAACTAACCGAGACTAGATCCTATGCAGCACACACAGATGTTGATCCTGTCCCATACAAAAAGGAAAAGTTGGAAAAACTAGAGGTAAATTTGGAGAGTACTTCCAACTACTTGATGTGGTCGCGTCAAGCGTTACGAACTCTGAAGGCAAGGGGCTTGGTGGGCTATGTGAATGACCAAACCATAGCACCTGAAGATCACTCCTCACGGGAGTTTGCTGTGTGGAAAATCGTCAATAACATTGTAGCTGGATGGCTGGCAGCATTATTGACCGACCAATTGTCAGACAACGTGGAAGCAATGGAGAGTGCTAGTGACATTTGGATGACGCTGAGAGGTATGTACTCATGGACGGACAACCCTATGAGGGTCTTCCAATTACAGGATAAACTTGATAAGGTTGTCCAAGAAGATCACCCTATTTCTGAATATGATGCCCTGCTGAAGAAGTATTGGTCAAATCTCGACCACTATGATCACATTATCATAAAGGATGAGCAAGTGGAACCAACATTTGAGAAACATTATCAGAAGTTCATGGAGTATGTCTTATGACAAAGAATGATGAAGTTCCTGAAGGGACTCAACCTATCATTCGAGTAGAGGAGGAATATCCTACTTGTATAACCCAGGCTGCCATTACTGGAGGAGGTCATAGCTGCTATGGTACTAGAAGAGGCACGACTGAAGATGATGCCTAGCATCACTAGCTCTCCGGAAAAAAAATCAGCTTTAGAATTTTTTAACCCAAACCCTTCCGGAGGGAGGGGGTGCTACAACTGTGGAGACCCTGGACACTTTATCAGATTCTGTACGAAATTTATGAGAGGCCAGTCTAGAGGCTGCGGACGCAGCCGTAGAGGCCAAAGGGGTAGCAGAGGAGGCTATGCGGGTGGCAGAAATAATCATTCTGGAGGGCATAAGGCAAAACTTGTGGAAGAGGGAAGTGAGTGTCAGTCATCCGATATGATCCCTAGTGAGAGAAAAATGCTAAAGATATGGAGAAGCACGGAGCTTGGAACAAGCGACAGTCGAGCCAACACCTCTGGGGCATCAACGCCAACCACCTCCGGAGGTAACATCACCTGTCACGCCCCGATCTCCTGCAGGCAATCGGGTATCCCCGCTAGGCACGAATCACCACGCCAGCGCTCCTACGGGACGATCGCTTGACCCATCTGGGCGTGATGCCGCACGAGCGTAAGCCGCGTCCGTGCAAGACCGAGGTCCAAGCAGACGGTAAGAGGTCTAAGCCACAGAGTCGCACAGATTATCCGAGTGCAGCAAAATAATAAACGCATAGGCGATTGGTAACAAGTTCACAGAGTCATCAATAGCGGAAGCATTGAATAACACAAGTATAGAATTAAAACAAGCTCTTTATTGATATTAAACAAGTGTTACAAGCGGCACTAGGCCGAGATTACAAGTCGCTCAAGCCTCTCTCTCGAAAACAGTAAAAGTGTGCCAAGTGGCTACATTTTTGGAATGATACATAGGCGATGTTCCAACATTATGTCCTGTATATGTGCTTCAGTTCCGGACACAATGCTCCAAGGCTCCAGAGTGAACTCTACATCTTAGCACGCTACGAAGGAGGCATCCGCACCGAACGGGGTTCTCCCGCACCCTGCAAGCAATCTGGTGGATTATCAGTACATGAATGCACTAGTGGAGAGGCTTCTCGCCCGATTGACAAATCCAAACATGTTATATAGGTTTCGTGCACCATCCATTTAAGTTATCTTTCTAGTCTTTACTTAGGATCAGTTTCATGGAAATGATGAATAGCCTAACTCGTGTGGCAGTGCATCGTACGATATAAAGGAACACGACGAGACTTACCCACTTACCATTCGTCCTTTCCTGTCTAAGGCAAACCAAGTTAAATCAAGCACGGGCATATAAAATAAAATCCAGGAGAAATTTCATAAGCAAACACAAGTATAGCGAACGAGATTATGTTTCGGGTGCACGAGTATACAGGTTATCCAGAAGTGTTGCAGAGGATGTTCAAGTGTTCCATATGTATAAATGTATTATACTCAAGATTCGTTCAGGTGTTTCCCAATTTCTGGATGCGAAGCAATAACTCGTACGCAGATTGCCGCTAAGCGAGGGTGACTTATCTATATGAACATGAGTCACTAGCATAGCTATAAAGGATGACTAGTCACTGGCGAGGATGGTATGCAACGAAAGAACAAGTTGCGCTATAAGCCATTTCGACCAGTATAACGGACTATACAATAGAGTTTCGCCCGGATCGGATCGGTGTCAGTGCCCCAGCGACCATCCGCAGGAACTATGACCTTGTGCACAAGTTGTCAGCGACATGCAAGTCTTGGGTCTTCCAATTTCACACAACTGGACATGATAAATCCATGATTCTTGTTCTGAACGAGCATTGCTCCACGAGCTGTGATTCTTGCTTTACTTGACATGATTCTCGTTCAGATGTAAACTTGATATAATTTTCGATCAGTGTTTCACTTGGCTTGATGCATTCCCCTGGCTCGTGGATTGCCTTGGCGACCTAACGGTCCCGGATACTTGCAGGTCCATATTGCACATAAGGACTATTTGATAGTCTTCTGGCTAACAAGATACATGCACGATATGCGATAGTATTACTTGATAGTGGCATAAGTTTTATTATGGCAAGTATTGGATCGAGGCAACATTACAAGTTAACATATAAGTAGGCAAGCATGCATTTATTTTGAGCATAAGCATTTATATTGACACGGGTCTAAGGTGTAAAGCGAGGAGTACAATCGTAAAGGGGCATATCGAGCGATATAATTTAGGGACGTGCAGTGTAAACAAGTGAACAATGCACTATAAAGAGTATAATATTCTACTCGAAGCATAGCGGGGTCTAGTTGCACAAGGCAAATGTAGCATGCGAGGGTCCATATATAAGCAAAGTTTTATTTCCATGTTCTAACACAAGCAACACAAGTTGGGATTATTCCCTTAGCTAGGTACGTTGTATTCTTTATTAGCATGCATGGGGTAATTCACCTAGCGACTAGCATGTATCATCCATATTTTAAGTGTGCTGGCTAAGCAAAGGCAAGTTCATCGTAGCCACCCACCTTAGCGATGATTCGCCTCGGTCGAGCGATACTCCGAGCGAGCCTCTGAAAGTCCAAGTCCGAACTCCTGAAGGGCCAAGTCTGAAAATTCTTTTGCCTCAAATGAGTATTCTCGTTGAGCAAAGCGGGTCGGGTCGTTACACTTTTGTCGTTTGAATCGGTTGTCTGCTTGAGCGGAACGGGTCGTTACATTATATACCACTCAAAAAATTTCTCGTCCTGGAGACTTGCTGAGCGTAGGCCGTTCTATTGTACTATCGAATCTATCCCAAGCGTATCAATCGGTACCACTAAATTCATTCGAACACAATCTCCTACTCGTTCCTTATACCTTATTGCGTGTATGCTGGGTCGGTCTTATTGAATGACTCTATCATCCAATATAAGTTCTGACTCGGTCTCTTTTGCGCCTTAGCGCAAAATATGTTGCTTAACACGAGGTACGATATGCTCCATCTTTAATAACGATCTAAGGTTGAGACAAACTTATACAAGTCATTATACTTGTCCATGCGGATATTCACTTATACTAGCATTTGAGATCAGCATATCGCGAGTCTGGATCATGCACATATTCAAAGTGTTCTTCAAACATATGCATGTCGACCAACATAACGATAGCGAAGTCTTAGCACTCAAGTTTCATATATCATTGAGTCTTGGATCGTGCACACGTTCAAGGCGTCCCTCAAACATATGCATTCAAATAAACTTAGTGATAATGAAATCGGACAAGCTACTTGCAAAAATTTTAAGGGTTCTCGTTTCATGAATCATAAGGATACTTCCGATAAGGTCAATCAAATCCAAGTCTATTTTCTATTCCAATTCAAATCAAGTTTTGTACTACCGTTAAGCATGATCTATTCGGTCTACCGACTAGCGTCTATCCGTTCGGGTCAAACATAACACACGCTTACCATTCCCAGTCTAACACTAAGTCTTGATGCCCCAGTTCTATAGTTTTGTTCAAGCAGTGTTCTAAAATCGGTTACACAAGTTCTTCACTCGGCACAAGGTCGTCTGCCTAATTACTAGGTCAGCTCACAAGGTCATAGGTACAAGTTCAAGCACACGACTCATCGTACAAATTTGTCACACGATGCTCGCCCCAATTCCTAATGTCTAACCATTGTTCGTTTGCACGAGATATTCTACCCAAGCTCGCTTCTCTCAGATTTTTAAACATTGAGCACGGATCATCCTACACAAATTAACACGTTCGTTTGCACAGGGTTCGAGTCCGTTCAGTCAAATCTACGATATCCAAGTTGCAGGACAAGCCTAGTGATTTGCATAGTCTATCTCCTTAAGTATATTTGATAGAATCCATATATCCATTCCAAGTCTAGACCATCAAGCCAAGATTCAATTCTAAACCTTTTGTTTATAACTCCAAGTCGTCCAACAAGATTCATGTATCCGTTCACGAAATCATCAAGCATGATTTGCTCCAGGTTCTAGGCTAACTTATCCATGAAATATTTCTGATTTACTTGTATCCCCAAATTCGTCTTATCGTGTCGAACCACAAGTCAAGACGATCCATTAGTTGTCACACTCCGGTCTCCCGTAAGTTCGATCCCCCTCGTTGGACGTGAGATCACCACGTCAATGCTCCCACTGGATAATCATCCTAATCCTGGCATGACACATGTACGAGCATAGAGTTACGCTTGCACAAGATAAGAATGTCGAACAATATGGTTATCTTCGACACGATTGAGACTTCCTTATTATTTTACTTTGCTCCATCCAAGTTATATATATATAATCCATCAAGTCATATACGTTCATGCAGTGATTATAATTCGTCTAGTAAAATCATCCAACTTTAATGTTACCGTTCGGTAAATCCATAGTCTTACTTCTGGCATTCCTCAAACAACTAAGTTTAAATATCCAAGCCAAAGTCTATCCACTTTTGAAATGTTCTATTCATCGAGTTCGTTTGGAATAATCATCGACCATATTCCCGTGAGTTCGATCATCCCTGTCGTACGTGAAATCACCATGCCGACGCTCCCGCATGATAATCGTTCTCGCTGGGACTGATTTCGAAGGTTATCTTTTCGAACTTGATTCAAGATCGTTCTTCCAAACTCTAAGTCAAATCCGTTATCGCTTATCTCTTTCATCGAACCACAATATTCATTCTCGGGCTAACTTTTATTCGAGCGATATTGTATTCAAGTTTCATCCATTTGTTTCAATCCAAAATTGCTCGCATGATCCTCCAAGTTTCTAACAAGATTCCTTAACCAAGATATCAATTTCCATTTATATGAATCCCTATTCGATATAAGCCTTATCACTTATTCAAGATATTCTCAAATCGTTCAATCCGACTATCACACAAGACCTATGAATCCTTTTGGATATTTCTAAATTATCCATACACCTCTCAAAATTGAGTCATCCAATTAAATCTTTAATCGATGTTCGCGTCAATCGCTAGCATATTTACCAAGTTTTTCTTAGAATTCATGCACGATACTTAAGCATCGCCTAGTAAAATCTTAGTCTCTTATATATATCTTATTGATAATCATCCAAGTAAATTATATTTGATTTGTATCTTCCGACACGAAATACCGTTCGAACTATTTCCCAAAATCCAAGTATGATTCTCTATGTTCGCCTAAGCGATAATATGATAATATTTCTATCGGTTGTCATTCTAAGTCTGACTTATCCCTTATCTGAATGATTTTCCAATCTCGTTGCAACCAACTTGCACAAAAAGGATTTTGGCGTGCGATACTCAACACAACATAGCCGAAAGACTGTGTGCATAGCTAACCGTTTGAACGATATTCTATCCCGCATACTAACCAGTTAGGTAATCACGTATAAGTATTCGGGTTTGCACATAACTAAAAAATTCTAGCACGAGTCTATTCCAACCAAGCCTAACACAGGTCGGCACAAAGGCCTTCGCATCACAATTTTGAACAAGCAATCATATCATTCACATGCACTTTTTAAAATTATTTAAACTCATTGTTTGGAACATCCTGATGGGACATTGAGAGAGAGCGTATGCACATAACCCACGAATGAACTTTCGAAACTGAAAAAATCGAAATGAAGTCCATAGGCGTAAAGCATGCTCTGATACCATTATGTCATGCCCCGATCTTCCGTAGGCAATCGACCGTCCCCGCTAGGCACGAATCACCGCTCCAGCGCTCCCGCGGAACGAACGCTTGACCCATCTAGGCGTGATATCGCACGAGCGTAAGCCGTGCCCATGCAAGGCCGAGGTCCAAGCAGGCGGTAAGAGGTCTAAGCCACAGAGTCGTACAGATTATCCGAGTGCAACAGAATAATAAATGCATAGGCAATTGATAACAAGTTCACAGGGTCGTCAATAGCGGAAGAATTGAATAACCCAAGTATAAAATCAAAACAAGCTCTTTATTGATATTGAACAAGTGTTACAAGCTGCGCTAGGCCTAGATTACAAGTCGCTCAAGCCTCTCTCTCTGAAACAGTAAAAGCGTGCCAAGTGGCTACATTTGTGGAATGATACATAGGCGATATTCCAATATTATATCCTGTATATGTGCTTCAGTTCCGGACGCAACGCTCAAAGGCTCCAGAATGAACTTCATGCCTTAGCACGCTATGAAGGAGGCATCCGCACCGAACGAGGTTCTTTCGCACCCTGCAAGCAATCTGGTGGGTTATCAGTACATGAATGCACTGGTGGGGAGGCTTCTCGCCCGTTCGACAAATCCAAGCACGTTATATAGGTTCCGTGCACCATCTATTTAAGTTATCTTTTTAGTCTTTCCTTAGGATCAGTTTCATGGCAATGGGGAATAGCCTAACTCGTGTGGCAGTGTTACCCCTAGTATACCCCCTGAGTCCAGTATAAATATTGTTGTGTGTGCACTAGTGTAATGACTAATGATTTTATTGTATTATATTATATGTACATAGGATATTGGATTTGTTCTGCGCGACTTCTGGAGCAGGTTATTGGTACATTGCAGCTTCCTTGCCAGGCAAGTATACCTTGTCATTGTACTGTTATTTATATTCCATATGTTGCATGCATCTTTATTTTCTGTCTTTAGTTCATATATTTTAATTGTTATATAAAATGCGCGCGACGGTGTCGTCGTGACATATTTTTATTTATGTAGTTGCATTGACCTTGTTTATGAGACTACCCCATTATCATGTAGCATCATTAGGTTCTTTGACCGTGACACAGTTATTACACGAGTTGTGAGTCTCATATAGATCACGGACTGGCGTACATGGTTTGGCCTCCTGTACGTGTGGGTCGTGCGTTAGGAATAACCGTTGTTAGAAACTTTGCATGCTAGCAGACTTAGCAGTTATTAAAGGTCTAGGGACATAGCCTATTGTAGTATGGTGGTCCCATCCTTGTCCTTGTTTGGTTACAGGATTGGGCTAGGGTAGTAAGAATAGGTTATGAACCAAATTGTGTCATGGATGTGACATGCTTAGAGCATGGGGTGGGGAGAACAACAAGTACCGCATTTGAGCTCCTTTGCACTTTTCTCCTGTGCGCCCGGATTCTCCGCTGGAGATACGGGTGGTGATGACCACTATATATTATATTATTATCAGGTGGGCCTCCGGCGTTCGAAAGACGACGTGCCTTTTTAGGCCCCTGGATCTCCAAAAGAGAACCATGCCAAATCCTAGTTTTCAGCCAGATAGCTCACTTGTGGGAAAAGTTGTTCTTAACTGCATTCACTTAGACGGTTAGACGACCATTGGATATTTATTTCAGTACTTTATTGGCATGCTTTTATGTATCTTGTTATGTCCCTCTGAGGACTTGGCCCTTCCAGGTGTATCTGTTCTTGAGTATTCACAGGAGCGCAGATTTGGATGGTTACATATGTTACGAGGATGTCTTTTCTTCGAGCCCGTGATTGATAGTTGGTATTCTTATATTGTGTTATTTTGTTGTACTTAAATTGTATTTATTTTTATATTCGAGTTGGAAGTGGATTTGTTTCCATCCAACTATCATCCTTAGATACTCCTTATTGAGATCTATCTTCATAGATGTTGGTTATTTAATTATATTTGATTTCGTGGATGAGATTTAGATTATACCCTGTGACTTGTGACATATGTTATACCACTTGTAGATTTGATATTCATATTGCAGCGTACGTGTGGATTGGTTTTCATATATTGGAGTTGCCATATCCATATGACTGGCATGCTTACGTATCATAGTCCTACGTATTTTTGGGACTGGGGCGTGACAACTTCTCTAACTTTGTTGACTTTATCCCTGGAATCACCTTCATGTTCACCAAGTAGCTCATCCCCTTCTCACTGCTATGGCTGAGCCGTCTGTGCCACAACTCAGTAGACGTATCAGTAGCTGCATTAACCTCATATGTCCCATGTGCGCTCTCTTCCATATAGTAGAGTCCGGACCTCTTGCTTCCTCTGGTAATCACCATCGAACCTCTGGAAAGCTTTCACTGATTGTTCCCGAAGAGACTAAAGAAACCATCATCATCCAACCTTCCAACCGGCACCAGGTTGAAACGGATATCAGGTACATGACGGACATCTTTGAGAACAAGAACTGCGCATGTATTTGTTCTCAAATGCTCATCTCCAATGTTAACCACCTTCGACACATCTCTATTGTCTATCTTTAACACTCCACAGTTGTCTTTTGTGTGTGTAGAAAATAGTGCCCTGTTGTGAGATACGTGCGCTGAAGCACCTGAGTCCACCAGCCAAGAATTATCATCGCAGGCGAGGTTCATAACTACCTCATCACCTACAATGATCATATCGCCTCCACGTGTTGAGGCTGTCGATGTAGTGTTCTCAATTTGCTTCCCCTTGTCGCCCTTCTTCTCTCTCTTCCAAGCGAAATAGTTCCGATTGATGTGGCCCTTCTTGTCACAATAGTAACACTCCGAGTCCTCGTACCGACCCTTGGACCTTTCCTTACTTTTGTCTCTGCCACCGCCTGGATTCCTGCTTTTACCTCTTTCGCGGCTCTCTGAAGCAAGCGCCTCTGAGTGGGATATGGATGAAGTACCCTGAGAACGTCTCCTCATCTCTTTATTCAGTATCCCGCTCTTGGCAAACTCCAGACTGACCACGCCTTCCGGAGCAGAAGCGATCATAGACACTCGTACGGTCTCCCACGAGTCTGGCAATGTACACAGCAGCCATAGTCCATGAACCTCATCGTCGAACTTGACTCCCATCGAGAATAGCTGGTCAACGACGCTCTAAAACTCACTCAAGTGATCCGTAATAGATGCCCCATCTTTGTACCTCAGACCCATCATCATCCGGAACAGGAACAATTTATTTACTCCTGTCTTCTTCGCATACAAGATTCCAGCTTATCCCACAGTGTCATCACGTGCTCAATACTGTCAACGTGGTTGTACGCGTTCTCGTGAATGAACTGCCTGATGTACCCACACACCTGTATATGCTCAAAATTTTAGTCCTCTTCGGATTTGTCACTGGGCCTCTCGGAAGCAAATACCGGCAGATGCAGCTTCTTGACAAATAGATAATCTTTCATCTTGCTCCTCCAATAATGATAGTTGGTACCATTCAGGTTTACCATGTGCACCGGCTTCGCGTCCATCTCTCCTCCCTGGTTTCCCTATCAACTCCTGACACCCTTATGAAATTTTAGAACCTGACTCTGATACCACTTTGTTGGGAACGAAAGTGCGAAAACCGTTCCTGTCACGCCCCAGTCCCAAAATACCGTGGGACTAGACACGTGGCAATGGCCAGCAGTACGCACCGATGGACCAGCTCAATATAATGGATCCATCAGGGCATACTTAAGCTGTAAAACAAGTCTACGACAATCATGGCACAACTAATCTCATCCACACAAGATATAAAATATGATCCACAGAATAAATAAGGAATGTAAATCATCAGCAAGTCTCACAAAGTACTTCGGGGAACAACCCGAAAAATATCTAGTACAATGGTTCCACAGACCAGAAAGTAAATGACTGAAATACATAATAAAAACTGAGCATGAACATGGATGCTCAAGAGAAATCTTCAGCTAAGACCTCGTCCTCGGATGGTGGTACAGCTCCTCCTGCTGCGGTCCCGTAAACCTCGGGATAAACCTCGTCTGTAAAATCTGGGGACAAAATCCGGATCCAGGTCCTCAGGGGACATAGCAAGGTACAAAAAAGCTCATGCCAATAAATAAATAAACAGTGCAGCAAATAAATAACTAAATGAAGCAATGGGGTAAATATGTAACCATCTAAGTGAAATGCAAGTGAGAGCAGCACGAATACTCAGGCTGAGACCACTACAAGCTCTGTGTCTGGGAGCCGGGTAGCAGCAATAACTATGTGTTTACTATGTGTTTACTATGATTTATATATATAATCAGCCTGTAGCCTGTGTGTCTCTCCCCACCCAATGTAACCACGCATACCATGTCCATAACGTCTCATGTCCATGTCAAGTGCGATCATAGCTAAATGCAACAAGTCATAATGTATATAGAATATAAAATCTATGTCAAGTCCTGTATCCTATACAGAATCACCACGAATATCTCGGGAAAATCCTGTCTCATGAATAGTGTCAAGTGTCCTGGGTCATATGGTACTTGATAAGACAAGTACGAGAATATAAAGTGTCACGGATGTCCATCTCTAGATGACCGTACCCAACACTGCGTACAGTGTCGGCACCCGACTGATAATCGGACGCTAAGTACGTCACACGGTCCTAGGTTGAGCATGCACAGTAATATATATATAACAAGGAAAATAAATAACTAAGCTGCAGAGTTTGGCAAGGTACACTTGCCTGATGTCCGAAGACCAACAACTGTCCCTGTATCGGTGGATCCGGTAGGTACTACTCCAAAAGCTGTAATAAACATTACCAACAGTCTCAGAAGATATCAAACTGCTAGAAATGCCTGTCCTTACGTCCAATTTGGACACAGGGGCAAAAAGGTCATTTTCGGGCCAAAGCGGGTCCACATGTGGGCCACTTCGCACCGAAAAGCGTGCCGAGGGTAACAGTCTCTAAATGGGACAAACTATGGGTCAAACAACTCTAAATGTCAATACGATCCCAACGGTATGTCCAAATTTGGATTCCGATGAGCCGAACATAATTTGGTCCAAAAAGTCAACTGTGGGGCCCGCCAATTGGCGATCTGGTCAACCGTCTCAGAAATGCATGAAAATTGGGTCACAGGACCAGCGTGTTACCACGAGTCCAGTGGCGCAAGTTTCGTCATAATCTGACAAGCGTGCGCAAAATACTCGCGAGTTCCACAAAAGTGGCGACACGGAATGTGTTCGCGGATAGGCCTGATTCCGGCGCGCACACGCGTCCAAATCAGTCTCCACGAATTTTCACGTGTCCGATTATGCTGCATGCACCATTCGTTACACTTGGCACACGGCGGGGCGGTCCCGTTTGGCGGGGCGCGTTCCGATCTCCCACTTTTAGAAAACCGGAAAAAGTGGGTGCGCGCAGTTTTGTGACGACTACAATTTTGTCCACAGCAACTAATAGCACAAAGTTATAATACAGAAAATAAACTAGGTCATGTAATCTACAGGTATCAAAAAGAATCGTCGAATTCGGATCTCTGTGGTGGGAGATACGAACTCGACAATATGGGTGGTCATCACAAGTTTCTGCGATTGCAGAATTCTGTCTGCTCGCGCGGACTTGGGTGCTGTTTTTCACCTAGGGGCACTTGTTTTCCGAGGTTGACTATAAAACAAATATTGGAGAGGGTTGAGGGAAGATCATACCTATGAAAACGGAACAGTGTTTGGTCGAGCGAGTCGACGAAAAATCACGCCGGAGCGAGGGTGCTTCGAGTGGGAAACTGCAGTTCGCGATGTCGGCGTCGACGGGATGGTTGGCTGGCTTGGGGAGGCTTCTCTGGCTGCGGTGATGGCTCTAGATGGGAAGGGGAAGTCTGGAGTTTTAGGTTAGGATTTTGGAGAGCTAATGATATATATATATGTTATAATATATTAAGGGAAAGAGAGAGATGGAAGGATTGGAGGCGGGTTAAGTAAAGGGTCGCTGAAGTATGGGCGACTCTCCTGGGAAGTCTGAAGTCGGGTTTAAAGAACTTTAGCCAAGCTAAAGTTGATGCACTTAACATCAGCTACAATTGTTACTATTATTATTATTATTATTATATTATTCTATTTAACTCTTTTCATTTCTTTTCTTTTCCTTTCTTTAAATAAAAACTATATACATATATAATTGTATATATATATATATATATATTCACACATAAGAAAATTTATATAATAGGGTATTGCACATCGTTAGGCTAGCAACTGCTCAAGGGGTCTCCTACATGGAATAAATTCCGAAAAATTCCTGAAGGTCCCACAAGTCATCTAAGGGTCCGAACACCTAACATAAAAATTATTAAAAATCTATTTCTCCTATTTAGCTCTATTTACTATAATTTAATTAATAATTAATAAATAAAGGGTATGTACGATTTTCTAGGAAGGAGGTTTTACATTCTACCCAACTTATAAAAATTTCGTCCTCGAAATTAAATTAGGGTAGGGCTCTCTCTGTCAAGTCTCACTTGATTACAGTCCAAGAATTTTTCTCAAGTAAGCATTACGGTCTCTACCCAACTTAGAATTTACCCATCTATTATCTAAGACTATACATCCAAGAAAGCTATGCCCCAAATTATGTTGTTGAATCCTCAAGGTTTTTAACACCAACATATCATCTATGATATGTCCTCAATCAGCTATAAAGGCAGTCATCTAGTAGTATGACTGGTCTATGGTGTATATCTAGTACTCTCTGCGTGTCAACCTTATACTAGGCACGAGGTTCGTCTTTTCGAAATAAGGGAAGACAGAGATCATTAATAAAGAGTTCAAAGGAATGGTAACATAAGACAAGTACGAGGTTCAAGGAGATTAAAGAATTCAAAAATAGGAGAGTTGTCCGGGCAGTTTATGGATTGAAATCCTATTGGTAAATTCCTATTCGCATGTTCATATGGGAACGGTTATGTGCCCGATATGATATGCTCTGATGTGTCTAGAGGTAGGTATACTAGTCAGCTATATATCTCAATCCACGTCAAGTAATCATGCGAAGGGCGAACCAAGCGCACCAAGGTTAGCTAGACCTTAATACACTGATTCTGAAACGTATTAGTGTACATGTCCACTAATACATATGTCATGAACAAGCTCGATAAAGAATGAGCTTGCAAAACTAGGCTATAGAATAGCAGCATAAGTCCAGTACAGCAAATTTGAGTACGTTAGATGATGATGAAAGGAGGTACCAAATATTCAAGTTCACAAAACGAAATAAACAAGCAACCATAATAATAACAGACTCTACAATCTCTACAGTTATTAATTATAAAAACATTCTAGGTTATAAATTTTTGGCAAGTTCAAATTAATTACTAGGTTAAGGCTAGGTCACGAATCTACATGCAAAAACTAAGCAAATCTAAAAGCAGAAGACTATAAAAACTTACGCGCATTAGCTACTCCATTATTCTGCGCGTCCTCCAAAGTTATAGCAAAAGCTTGTCCGCGTCCTTGTGGTGGATTCCTCTGCTGTGGCTGTTGGGCTCGCTGGAAGAGTGCTGCCTGTGGAGCCAAGGGTGGCCTTGGTTGATACCCTCCTGGTGCTGGTAGAGCTTGTCTGTTTAATATTGGTGCTCTCTCTCGATGATGAGGACAATCCTTGGCTAAGTGTTGGTTGGTTCCGCAGATCAAGCATAATCCTAACTTGCGTCTGCAGTCCCTCTCAATATGGCCTACCTTGTCACAGTATTGACATGTAGGTAGTATCTGCGGAGAGGCTCTGTGTGGCTGGTGTAGGTGAGGCCTCTTTGCAGCTTCTTCTTGTGGTACTTTGGCTGATGTGGAAGACCGTTTCAGACTGGTCTCTCTCCTAGTGACGCGTTCCATGCGTCGGGATGCTGCAAGGACGTCTGAGTAGGATGTAGGTGCAACGGATCCAATTAGTTTCTGTAGCTCCAAGTTTAGTCCGTCAAAGAACTTCTCAGCCTTTTCTTCTTCTGTCGGGATCAAGGTTGGGGCGAAGCGACTTAGACGAATGAATTCTGCATTGTATTCTTCCACTGTCATGCTGCCCTGGATGAGGCGGTTGAACTTGTCCCTGAGCTCTGACCGTGCAACTGCCGGGATGTACATCTCTTGAAAGAGTCTGGAGAACTCTTCCCATGTGACTCTGTCCTGTCCAAGTCTCCTTTCTTCTGCTAACCACCAGTGGTGCGCATTATCAGTTAACTGCATTCTGACTGCAGTCATCCACTTCTCTCTTGGAAGTTCAGCGGCTTCCAGCTGATGCTGAAGGTTTGTGAGCCACTCATGAACTTCCGTTGGCCCTTCTTTACCAGAAAATGTGCGAGGCTTGAGATGACGGAAGTCGGTGATAGATCCCGTCGATGTTCGCCTCGCTGCTGGATTAGCCTGCTCCAATGCGGCTACCAGGCTGGTCCTCAGATACTCGGCCTCCTGCCGATGGGCCTCTTGCTGAATCTGCTGCTGTGCTTGCATCATAGCATACATCATCTGGAATATTTGTTGCCCGTCCATGGCTTGTCCTGGCGGGAATACTGGCATCTGGGGAGTGAACTGAGGTGGTGGTGGAATGTCATCTCTCCGGAACCTTGGATTAGGCTGTACGGTTTGATCACTCTGCGATGCTTGTCCACCATCCCCTGGTGTCACTTCGTCTCCACAAGTAACCACTGCGTCGTGTGGTGTATCCAAAGGGATATCATCTCTGTTCCCGGAATCCATTGCACTGAAATCAAAGATAAACTATGAGAACGCTCAGAGGAATCAATACAGGATGCAGTTCAAGTAACCAATTTCGAGTTCGATATAGAGTTCAACAAATGGTTAAATGATGGATGAGATCCTATAGTTTATACTATCCTTAGGGCAGGCTGGTCCGGTCCCTAAGTTGAAATCGAACAATTTAGTCGTAGACCTGCATGGGCCACCACAAAAACTATGTCACGCCCCAGTCCCAAAATACCGTGGGACTAGACACGTGGCAATGGCCAGCAGTACGCACCGATGGACCAGCTCAATATAATGGATCCATCAGGGCATACTTAAGCTGTAAAACAAGTCTACGACAATCATGGCATAACTAATCTCATCCACACAAGATATAAAATATGATCCACAGAATAAATAAGGAATGTAAATCATCAGCAAGTCTCACAAAGTACTTCGGGGAACAACCCGAAAAATATCTAGTACAATGGTTCCACAGACCAGAAAGTAAATGACTGAAATACATAATAAAAACTGAGCATGAACATGGATGCTCAAGAGAAATCTTCAGCTAAGACCTCGTCCTCGGATGGTGGTACAGCTCCTCCTGCTGCGGTCCCGTAAACCTCGGGATAAACCTCGTCTGCAAAATCTGGGGACAAAATCCGGATCCAGGTCCTCAGGGGACATAGCAAGGTACAAGAAAGCTCATGCCAATAAATAAATAAACAGTGCAGCAAATAAATAACTAAATGAAGCAATGGGGTAAATATGTAACCATCTAAGTGAAATGTAAGTGAGAGCAGCACGAATACTCAGGCTGAGACCACTACAAGCTCTGTGTCTGGGAGCCGGTAGCAGCAATAACTATGTGTTTACTATGTGTTTACTATGATTTATATATATAATCAGCCTGTAGCCTGTGTGTCTCTCCCCACCCAATGTAACCACGCATACCATGTCCATAACGTCTCATGTCCATGTCAAGTGCGATCATAGCTAAATGCAACAAGTCATAATGTATATAGAATATAAAATCTATGTCAAGTCCTGTATCCTATACAGAATCACCACGAATATCTCGGGAAAATCCTGTCTCATGAATAGTGTCAAGTGTCCTGGGTCATATGGTACTTGATAAGACAAGTACGAGAATATAAAGTGTCACGGATGTCCATCTCTAGATGACCGTACCCAACACTGCGTACAGTGTCGGCACCCGACTGATAATCGGACGCTAAGTACGTCACACGGTCCTAGGTTGAGCATGCACAGTAATATATATATAACAAGGAAAATAAATAACTAAGCTGCAGAGTTTGGCAAGGTACACTTGCCTGATGTCCGAAGACCAACAACTGTCCCTGTATCGGTGGATCCGGTAGGTACTACTCCAAAAGCTGTAATAAACATCACCAACAGTCTCAGAAGATATCAAACTGCTAGAAATGCCTGTCCTTACGTCCAATTTGGACACAGGGGCAAAAAGGTCATTTTCGGGCCAAAGCGGGTCCACATGTGGGCCACTTCGCACCGAAAAGCGTGCCGAGGGTAACAGTCTCTAAATGGGACAAACTATGGGTCAAACAACTCTAAATGTCAATACGATCCCAACGGTATGTCCAAATTTGGATTCCGATGAGCCGAACATAATTTGGTCCAAAAAGTCAACTGTGGGGCCCGCCAATTGGCGATCTGGTCAACCATCTCAGAAATGTGTGAAAATTGGGTCACAGGACCAGCGTGTTACCACGAGTCCAGTGGCGCAAGTTTCGTCGCAATCTGACAAGCGTGCGCAAAATACTCGCGAGTTCCACAAAAGTGGCGACACGGAATGTGTTCGCGGATACGGCATGATTCCGGCGCGCACACGCGTCCAAATCAGTCTCCACGAATTTCCACGTGTCCGATTATGCTGCGTGCACCATTCGGTACACTTGGCACACGGCGGGGCGGTCCCGTTTGGCGGGGCGCGTTCCGATCTCCCACTTTTAGAAAACCGGAAAAAGTGGGTGCGCGCAGTTTTGTGACGACTACAATTTTGTCCACAGCAACTAATAGCACAAAGTTATAATACAAAAAATAAACTAGGTCATGTAATCTACAGGTATCAAAAAGAATCGTCGAATTCGGATCTCTGTGGTGGGAGATACGAACTCGACAATATGGGTGGTCATCACAAGTTTCTGCGATTGCAGAATTATGTCTGCTCGCGCGGACTTGGGCGCTGTTTTTCACCTAGGGGTACTCGTTTTTCGAGGTTGACTATAAAACAAATATTGGAGAGGGTTGAGGGAAGATCATACCTATAAAAACGGAACAGTGTTTGGTCGAGCGAGTCGACGAAAAATCACGCCGGAGCGAGGGTGCTTCGAGTGGGAAACTGCAGTTCGCGATGTCGGCGTCGACGGGATGGTTGGCTGGCTTGGGGAGGCTTCTCTGGCTGCGGTGACGGCTCTAGATGGGAAGGGGAAGTCTGGAGTTTTAGGTTAGGGTTTTGGAGAGCTAATGATATATATATATATGTTATAATATATTAAGGGAAAGAGAGAGATGGAAGGATTGGAGGCGGGTTAAGTAAAGGGTCGCTGAAGTATGGGCGGCTCTCCTGGGAAGTCTGAAGTCGGGTTTAAAGAACTTTAGCCAAGCTAAAGTTGATGCACTTAACATCAGCTACAATTGTTACTATTATTATTATTAGTATTATATTATTCTATTTAACTCTTTTCATTTCTTTTCTTTTCCTTTCTTTAAATAAAAACTATATACATATATAATTGTATATATATATATATATATATATTCACACATAAGAAAATTTATATAATAGGGTATTGCACATCGTTAGGCTAGCAACTGCTCAAGGGGTCTCCTACATGGAATAAATTCCGAAAAATTCCTGAAGGTCCCACAAGTCATCTAAGGGTCCGAACACCTAACATAAAAATTATTAAAAATCTATTTCTCCTATTTAGCTCTATTTACTATAATTTAATTAATAATTAATAAATAAAGGGTATGTACGATTTTCTAGGAAGGGGGTTTTACAGTTCCCCAAACCAGAGAGTACCTGCGAGAGAACTGAGCAAAACGCACAAACCAAAAATTTCAAACACAAATCGCAGACACAGAGATTTTTGACGTGAAAAATTCTTGCAAAAAAAATTACGGGACGATCGGAGTATAACCCTAAAAAGCCTCCACTGATGGAATAAAAAAATACACCATCTACAAGCTCCTCCCGATCCAACACAGATCACCACAACACTTAGGAACAGAAAATAAATTATAACCACGAAGAAGAAAGACAACAAAAAAATATCCGAAACTGATCTCCTTCTTCGAAACGGCCTCCAATCCTTCTTTCTCCTCTCAAATGTTGCAATGACACTCTTGCCTCCTTTTCTCTCGTTGTTGCTATGTCTTTTTTTTTAGAGAGATAGAGAGGGAGAGAGATATGTTTTAGGGCCAGAAGACACCTATATATAGCCTCAAACCCACAACTACCATTCCTATTATAGATAGGAATATCCAATCCAAATTCATTGAGATATTCCTATTATATTTAGGAATATCCAATCCAAATAAATTGAGTTATTCCTATTATATATATGTAGAAATACTCAATCCTACTCCGGAATATTTTTCACATGGGTTGGGAACATCACCCACTCCAACAGATCTTTCTAACTTGCCTTAGTCCAAGTTACAAGCATAATAGAATAAAAACGACTGAAATAAATGTGCCGTCGTTCAGTAATATTTACCTGCAGCCGATGCATCCACCTGCATAAGATTTACCATGTTCTTTCCTGCCAAGAAGACATCGTTAGCTTGAACAGATTAACACACATAGGGGTCTTTGGCACCTCAAGCCATCGTGGACTATAGTCTGGACATACGGCGATCCTTGTAGCGCAGGTAGCAAGCCCCGCTGCAAGTTCTCGTCTCACCCGTGCTTAGTTTCTAGCACGACTATCGGAGTTCCGCCTAGGTCGAATAGGGTCCGGTGTCCCGGCGGCCGTTCACAGGAACCATAATCCTTGTGCACAAGTTGTCCATGACCATACGACGTCTAAAACACTAAATTATCATACGAAGCATTTCAAGACATTATAATGAACATAACTACTTAGCACAGTGCGATGGCATAGTCTACATGTTCAAGTGATGGCATTATAAAGTGTTTTCTACCCATTGCACATTTATAAATGTATATGTTCTAGCTCGAGACACGATCCGCTGAATGTTTGATTCCGAATAAACCAATCCACAAGGAGGAAAGGATCTTGATTCAATCTGTCCCGATCAATCGATGTCGAAGTTTTTCTTAGCCGCACTCCCCGCATCGGAAGAACTACATAATTTATACAAAAACTATGATAAATTTAAGGGACTTAAATTTAAAAATATATTTTGATTTATTAATCCCCACTAATAATGGCAAACATAAGTTCAAAGACATTAATACCCAAGTATATGTACCGTTACAGCTGTCCAAATTCTTAAATAATTTATTATTATCATATTCGTTATGGAAGAGTTATGGAAGTTAAGCACATGCATAAATAAACCATCAAACCCATATATGGACCAACCCCTCTCCTCCTCTCCTTCCTTCCTTCCTTTCTCTCCAATGGCGAAAGTGTGGGTGAAGTCCCTCCAATGCAAGTCCAGCAGCGCAATGGACGACGTGTTCATCCCCAAGCCGTCCCCAATCCCACGCAACAACAAACCCATCCTCCCCCTCTCCCTCTCCTGCACCAACTCCTCCCGCGCGCTCCGCGACGTCGTGTTCTTCCTTCCCAAACCCACCTCATGCGAGACCACCACCACCACTCCTACGAACCAACCCAAACCCGATAAGAAGAGCAGAACCTGCACCTCCTTCCCGCCGACGCTGACCGAGCTCCCGGAGGGCCACTCCTCCCGCCGCGTGGTCGAGATCATCTTCACATCCACCTGGTCGACCACGTCAGCATCCTCCTCCCGCTTCCCGGGCCGCATCGAGATGCTGTTCCGGGTCCACAACCCGCCCCGCGCCGCCGCCCTCTTCGAGGAGCACCGCTCCGCCGTCCGATCCCTCGCGACGGCGGACTCCCGCTGCGCGGTCGACGGAAACGAGATGATGCGCTTCCTCTGCCCCCGCCGTCCCCCCGGCGGTGACGGAATCTACGACGCGAGCGTCGTCCGCTCGGCACCGGGCGGCGGCATCCGCACCTTCGCCGGCAGCGGAGGGGCCCACGAGAGCTCCGCCGGAGCCGGCGGCGCTGGGGACGGCACGCGGTCCATGCTGGTCTGCCGGGTCATAACGGGCCGTGTCCGCGATGGCGAATCGTCGGAAGGAGAGTCCGTGTCGGGCACAGGGAAAGGGGAGATCGTCGTCTTCGACGAACGCGCCGTCCTCCCGTTGTTCCTGATCATCTACTCCGCAAGGTCGAACAAAGAAAAGCTGCTCCCTCGCAAGCATCATGATCTCACCAACATCTCCGTTCGAAAGGACAACACTCACTTCGGTCGGTGCTGACCAAAAGTGGAAAAATGATTAGGTGTGTCGGACACAGTGCACTCTTTTTCTGTGTGTATTCCATACAATCTAAGAGTTGAAAAGAGAGAGAGAGTGCAGTGTGTCCGATTCATCTAATAATTTTTCATCTGGAATTGTCTGCGCTGCTACAATGCGTGCGTATTCAACTCATTTTAGTTTGTATCTAAGCTTTTCCTTTTCTTTTCTTTTTAATTTTTTTTTTTTGGTTTGTTTACAAGACGGACAACAGCGTTGTTGTTTTTTGTTTGGACATTTTTGTCTTTGGTGTCGATCAAGGCATAGCGAAGGAGAGGGGTCAATGCTGTTTTGTCTTATTTGACTCTAAGGTCGATTTCATGGCGGACCAAGCCATGAAATATAGTGTAGCTTCCCTGGACTTTTGTGGAGTTGTGATTTAATTTTTACTCACCTTCCAAAGATTTTTATTCACTGCTCTTGTTCTTTTGTGTGTTAAATGAGAGGTCGAAAGTTTTGGCATGTTGCGAAGTTTGAATGCGAGTTGCAGGGTGACACTGACAAGCAAATACAAATAATTAATATCTATTCAAACCATTCATGCAATTTCTTGCAAGCAAATACAAAAAGTGAGCTAACTGATGAGATTCGGTCGACGGAGGACATAGGCGAGGTTCATGACACCTGACACAAGACACCAGAGGACGAGGAGAGAGAAAAGATAACGTAGTTGGTATTTCTTAATAAACATTATATACTTCCTCTCTTAAACATCATTCTTAGGTCTTGTTTGGTTTACGAATTTTTTTTTCTTTTTTTGCTCTTTTCGTGGATATGAAAAATTATAGTTTTCATTAATTTACTTTTTGGTGTTTGGAGAGATCAAGAATATAATCAGAATACATCTTGATCTATGATAATTTAGTCCTAAATTTTTGTAATAAATTTAGGAACTTTTGAGAACAAAAATAAATAATTGGAATGTGTGAGATAATCATTTCTCCACTATTTTTTTTTCCAAGTCCTAACGTGACATTGTACTTAAAAGTTACAAGTTATCTGTGAGTTTGATTGCAGAAACTCAAGTAGAAACTCACATAAGAAACTTGTAAAATGGTTACGACACGTCTGAATATTTTTTAGGTTTTCAGAAAAATCAAGATATGAAATAATGTGAGTTTAACAAATTAAGAACTCATGAGTTCCTCTATGATTTTTGCAAAATTATAAATCATTAAAATGAGCATATTAAAGGATCTGGTTAAAATATGTCGGCAGCAACCACCTACAATCTCTAGAAAATAGCTAGTTTAGACATGCTCATAAATCTGGATATTGCTTTTCCAGACCAACTTCAACTTGGCCAACCGCTAGACCTCTATCAAGCACTCTACATAATGGAAGAAGCGTCCCTTGGCGGCGAGAAAGAAAGCCCATCCAGGCTTTTGGCTATTCGAGGGGGACAGGCTGCATTCAATTCTTCAATATCTGTATAGACTACAACCTGGGGATCAAGACCGGCAACAATAAGATTCTAACACAAATTTTTGTACATTCCTCTGCGTAAAATACATCACAACTGGGAAATTCAAGAAAGTAAATGGTAACCTGAATCACAACAAACCAAACACAATTAAAATGAGTTTTCTCACAGGCATTTGGTTGTATCCAAAGTATCATTCATCCCGGTAATTAACAGAAAAAGGGGATGTGGAGTAGGCAGCCAGTAAATCTGGGTATGTAAATCATTAAAAAAATCCAGATTACCTTCACCCAATCAGAAATGCACGATCAATTAAAAGTTCTCAACAAAGACATGATTCTGGAATGCAATAACTGAAAGATGGAAAGTTCATATATGTGTATTCACAGAACTATTTGACCAGTTCCACGGTGTTCACAGATCACCAGATAGCTATGTTCTTCTCCTTTCTGTTATAAACCCTATGGCCTATACACAATGTCCTCAGTTGCTACTCTGAAATAACATAAATCAGTGCCTCCGGCAGGCTGAATAGTGCCTCGACCGCCTACTTCTAACAGGCACAAACCAATTGTCTTCGCAGGTCCTTCTGAGCTTGTACCCTATACTATGCATGTCTTCGCAAATTTCATGCCTCGAGAGAGATGCCATCCCAGGCAAGATGTCCTTCTGGAAATCTCGAACCGCTCTCCGCCTTCCCCTCCTAAGCGTATTAACCCTACTTGAATCATCTCCTGCTCCGCTCTCAAACTCTTTTGTCTCTTTTGTCGGCATTAGGCACTTGCTTTTGATCTCAGGTAAATTCAGAGTCATTGATGCGAAAGAATCAGAGGAATACTGAGGCTCGTCAATCCAATCTTCTTCATCGTCTACGTCCATGGTTGGTGCAGTATTGTCGGACTTGTCCACTAGAGATGATAACTTCTCCATGGCAATACGTACAAGTGCCTCAGCTGCCCCAATGACCGCACAGTCCATTTCTGCTGCTTGATCCTCATGATGCGGATTAATTTGTTCAGGAACCTGAGATTCCAAATGTGTTGTTCCAGAAGTTTCCCCTGCACTTTTGTCTTGTGAACTGGTGTCACAGCTTCCATCAATCATGTGGTTGCACTTGTTTCCAGTAGAAAATTTTGCAACAGTGACATCTTCCTTATCATCTTGTGCTATGGTATGGCTGGACACAGTATCCTCTTCATATACCTCATGATTCACTTGCTTTATTTCTCTATCATTGCTGGACGTGATAATTGAGGTCTGCCTTCTGCTGCCACTATGAGTGATAAACGGATGTTTACCAGATGATGAATTTGCATTCTCCTCAATTTCCTTACTAAACTTTGTGGATGAAAATGTCACGACAGTGCTATTTTGAACTTCTGCATTAGGACTAGAAAATTCTCCGACTAGGTTTCCAGGGTATTCTGCTGAGCCAATATAATTAGAACCCTGAACCTTATTGTCCACATGATGTTCGTGATTCTGAATGGTTTCTCTAACCTTTGAATCATCTGACTGACAACCATGTAACCACCACTCACCATTCTTCCCCTTTGAAATTTCCAAAGCAGGATTGGGAGCATCAGAATTTAGTGCATCACAAGTTACTTTAGAACTGCTGCCTTGATCTCTCCAAAGTTCATGTTGAATGACTGATAAACTAGAGGATGGAGAAGTAAAGGTCAGTATAGGGTTGTCAAAATCATGAGAAGATTCATCATCTTGAGCTATGTTAAGGTCAATAAGCAGTGGTTTTGATGCAGGTGGTGGTTCTTTCTGGTTCAAGCCAATTGGCGCATCAACTTTGGTTTCACAAAATCCTGCAAAAATGATAAATAAGAAAGAAATGCTTAAATACAAGTAATAATACAATGACTCGATAAAGGTATGACCCACCACAGGTGCCGCTTACAATTAAGAGGGCACTAAAAAATAGAACATTTACCAAAGACCAAGTAATTGGGCATAAGTTCAGATGAAACAACAAAAAAAGACTAAGCATGAAGTGCATCAAACAGGAAGGTGTATAATTTGCTCAAAGGTAAGTATAATAAGAATGATGGGAAAGATGCCTGATACTGAAGACCAAAATAAGAATTGACATAATCTCCTCCAACTTCTCTGTGCTAGACTAAAAGCCACTTTTCCAGCACTATAAACTAAATATGCTGGTTCAAAGATATTTATTTCCTGAAAGAAGTTGCATTCATGTTTTCTGTTTACCTATGCTTTATCACTTTAATAAAATATGAAAAGGGACTCAAAAGTGATTTTAGCTTCAGTGGAATCAACTACCAACTAGTAAAATGAAGAATCTAAAGAAATTTCTCCAAAACTTTCGATCGATATAGTCCAAGGAACTATGACCACAATATTTCTTACCTTCTTTTATGATGACAAGGTACCAAAGGTTGGACAGCCCATTGGTCGAGACATTTGGTAGGGGAAGTGAAGTCCAGGAATTATGAGAGGAAGAGGGGGGGGGGGTTGTTGTTCGCAACTACCTTTTCTTCCTAGGCCATTACAACTACAGATTTCCTATTGAAGAGAAGTACCACAGAAATGTTTTTTTTTTTGCTGATACAATAACAAAAGATAGTTACTCCGAGGCAAAGAAATATAACATATGCTCATTATCCAAGCCTTTCCCCGTTAGATTTGGCGTCTGCTATGAGAAAGAGAGCCCCCCAAACGAATTGATATTTTTTATCATCATCATTCAAACTAATGTCACCACTGTGAAATAGTAGTCCTGTCTTTTTAGTTTTGCAGTTTAAGCTCATGCAAGCAAGGATCATCATCCAAGTTCGTCTAGATTGAAAAAGGGTCTCAAGTAAGAGGTAAGATTACACAATTTGTTGTAGAGATTTGTATTAATCTTTAGGTACATTAAGACAGTACTTGGGTTCTCCCAATTATATATAAAAAATGTAGCATGCCCGAATCTAACCGGGGTTCGAGATTATATTCTAGACCGATGTCGGATTATTTTCCTTCAAAGCATGGTTCCTGTCACGCTGGACAACAAAGAGCATGTCGGCTTATATAGGCTTATATATAATTCCAATCTTGAACTTTCCCGATTCCACACCTGACCCTGGAATTGATTCGTTAACCTGGACTTGTTGGAGGGTCTGCTTTCTTTTCTTTTCTTTTTCATTAGCTTTGCCTCGCCAAAGTATGAAATTTCCAAATTATCTTAATGCATATTGCTCCTCCCCAACTTTAGCAAAATTCATGAAATTTGTTAAGTGTGAAAATATTTTTGCACGAGGGATGAGGAAATGCATGCAATCGATAGTGACTGCAAGCAAACAAGGTGCATGATGATCCAGATTCCCTCGCTCCGAGTGGCTCTCTCCAACCAATTAACCGTCGACGACAATCACCGCCGACGGCTACAAGAGCTAGAAGCACTCGACGAGAGACGTCTCTTAGCTCAACAGCGCATTGAACTATACCAAGTGCCTCTCGGGAGCCTTCAACAAACTGGTTAAGAAGAGGACCTACCAAATGGGTGATATCGTCCTGACAGTAAGAAAGCCGATGGCTATATCCCACAAGACGGCCGGTAAGTTCCAACCCAAATGGGAAGGCCCGTTCGTCGTAGAATCCGTATTCTCCAACGGCGCCTACCGACTGTCGAAACCCAACGGCGACTTGCTCATGATGCCCATCAACAGCAAGTTCCTTAAAAAATACTATGTCTAAGACTAGGCTTGTACTTCTCTCTATCCCCAGCATGACAACAAATATGTATAGGGTTCCCACTCCTTGAACAATCCCTAGTAACTGCCTATGCACGACAAGCCATTATCGGTATTCAGGAGTCCTGGATACGCAACAGATAATGGATCCTCATAAGCTCTCCAGCAAAGCAATCCTCAGGTCCACCTACACACACTCCCGCAGGGACCACTCAAAAATCAATCTCGTTAGACGCTAGCCATGTCCATAATACCTCTGAGCTATCGGCCTAACAATCTCCCCAGTGGAGTAAACCTTAGGTCTATCTACATTCCCGATAGACCACAACCAGCAAATCACTCCTCAGTGAGTTCTCGGACATTAGTTCACGTCCATATTACCTATGAACTACTGTCCTAACATTTCTCTCCGGCCGTGTTTGCCATGTCCATATTACCTCCGAGCAAAACCTCCCGAGTTTGGCTATCGATTATTACGTCCATACTACCTCTGATATCGGTTGTATCTCAACTTAGCACCCGCACTTAACTCTAAGTATACCAGCGGTGTTAAATCCACAAAATCTTCCACGTCCATATCACCTCTGCCAGGCCTTGTCTCGAACCTACCACTTACACTCCAGTGCACAAGAAGTGATAGGTCCACCAAAGATCCCCCAGTGGGGTGTCCCTAAACGACTACGGTGTTATACTACGTCAACATCACCTCTAGTACAATACCCAAAAGTCCACAACATACAAAATTCTGAAAAATGAAAAACTTTATTGATTAATATTCAAGATCATGAATACATATGATGGAAATACATTACATTCAAGGATTTTTCATTAATATTCAAGATCATGAATACATATGATGGAAATACATTACATTCAAGGATTTTTCATTAGTATTCAAGGTCATGAGTACATATGATAGAAACATGTTTTAAGGGTTTCCATGAAGTCTCGCTGATACGAACATTTTTCATTAGAAGCGCCCATCCGTGCTGTCGTTGCTACTGACACAAGTCGAAAAATCCTTGAATGTAATGTATTTTCATCATATGTACTCATGATCTTGAATATTAATGAAAAATTCTTGAATGTAATATATTTCATTAGTATTCAAGGTCATGAGTACATATGATGGAAACATGTTTTAAGGGTTTCCATGAAGTCTCGCTGATACGAACTTTTTTCATTATAAGTACCCCTCCGTGCTGTCGTTGCTACTGACACAAGTCGAGCCCGTAGTAGAACTCAATACTTTCTGGATCATCCCTCCACAGTGCAAACCTCAGTATATGGAAAAGAATCCATACCGACGGATAGCAAGGGAGGAGCAGGAGCAGGAGCAGGCGCTCTATAATCATGCGGGAAGACCGACGACAGGAATGACAATTAATCCAAACTATGTCATCGACCCCGCAGTCTCCCGGCCGGTAGCAAGACCAAACGAGAGCTTGTATGCGGCTACAAGACCCATGCGGCCTCGTCAACATACGGCCAGAGTGTCCATCCGACCAAGGCCAAACGAGAGCACGTATGCGGCTACAAAACCCATGCGGCCTCGCCATCATGCGGCCAGAGTGTCCATCCGACCAAGGCCAAACGAGAGCATGTATGAGGCTATAAGACCCATGAGGCCTCGCCATCATGCAGCCAGAGTGTCCATCCGACCAAGGCCAGACGAGAGCACGTATGCAGCCACAATGCTCTGCGGCCAGAGTGTCCATCCGACCAAGGCCAAACTAGGGCCCGTATGCGGCCACGACGCTATGCGGCCATGACGTTATGCGGCTCTCGGTTCACAGGATCTTTTCTGTTACAACTGAAGAAGATTTCTCGCACGATCAGTGTTGACTACGTGTCCAGCTGACCAAGTCACGCACACAACATTTTGAAAACAACCATGAGATCTCTTCAACAGCATATCTCAACCAAGACCAATTGGCAATATATCTATGGCATGCGGCTACAGTTGCAATCACATTCTGTTGAAGGAGCTTTATCCGGCCACCAAACAGAGGCATATGCGACATCTATGGCCCATCAGCACAATGGCTATAAATAGGAGCAACTTGAACATTCTAAAGATTGACTTTTTCTGCTTTAGAGAGGCCAGACCACCCCCAGGCGAGCAACAGGCACAAGAGAGAACAGAGAAGAGCATCATTGCTCCTGCATTGGACCGTCAACGGACTAAAAGAGTCACTGCAACACTCAATCTCCATCGTCACCCTCCAGAATAAAAAATTGTACTTAGATTGTCTGTCTAGGACCTATTTGTACTTTCTTTTGTTTGTTATTAAAGCAATTCCAATTTTAATGGCAAACAATGACATCGCTATCAGTCTGCATGTTTTCCTTGATAAATTGAATCACAATTCAGTTTTCCAGAATACAGTTAAATTAGCATGGACAACTTTGTTAATCCCAATCAAATACTGTTGAAAGAATCACAAACACCATTAAGAGCTCAAAGAACAGTAGCATGAAAGTAGCAGACACATTATTAACCACGAGATTTTATTTATTCCTGTACCTGGTTTCCTCTTTCCACTTTATTTGACATGTCCTACATTTTGAGCCAACTAAAAAAGGAAGGAATCTAAGGTATATATAAAGCTGATGAAAAGTACTTGAATAAACAATTTACAATTGTCTACGTAGGTCATGAAAAATGATGTACTCAGAAGATTTGCTTATCTGTTTTGGTTCAATTTTCTAAAATTCTTTGTTATTTCTAATCCACATTATTCATTCTTGTATTTGAGGGAGACGTGGTTTCACTAGCACAATAATTTGTGGGATACCTTATTAATAGCTAACCAGCATGTACATGCATGCCTCCTCAAGTTCAATATTGAGATTCTTACAAACGAAGGTAAGACCAGTACTTCAAGACACTGTTTTCAAGCGTTTCTTACTAGTTACTAATGTAACAACTAATGATAAAAGATACTTTCGATGTTTATGAATAAGGGAAATTATATACAATTATGAGGGATAGAAAGGCATAAGTGAAAGGAACACCACTAAAAAGGACCAAAAAACCCAATGAGGAAACAAGTCATAAAAGAAACAACCCAAAAAAGAAACACCATTCATAAGGAATGCATTTGCATAAGCTATTTATAAGAACTAACACAAGTCTTGCTGAACTATCTACAAATTATGGAGTACATGCAATCTTTGATCAAGTTTGACATGAAAGACGGTTTAAATCTGATGCTTTAGTCATGAGCATCCTGCCAAGAACACATGAAAAAAATGGTGGCGGCTAAAGCATACATGACACAGTAATATCTATGCGGTTGCTCCGTGGTTTTTTTTCTGATAAATGTATCTATAAAACATTAGGTGCTTCTATACTTATGTACCTAATGTAAATGTTTCAATCACATCCAAGACCAACATGACCAAATAGATGAAAACAAGTCTTGGAGGGAGCAAACTTTATTCTTATCCAAATTTTAATGAAACATATACAATGCCACCCATCCCTATGCATTTCACATTCTTGTGTCTTCCTCGTCAACGGAAAGAACCAACACAACCTCAATACCCTCATCAGTGGAAAGAACCAAGACAACCACAAAAAGGATGAATAAGCTAAGTTGACATTTGCTATAGGACCATGTTTGGATGTAAAATACTAAATTATAAACACTGAGAAAATGCATAAGCATTAGTTCTTGTCGACAATTTATGAAGATGGATCCTACAATCTTTCGTCGGCAAATGTTGTTGATACGATTTCTAATGTACCCAACCAGAAGGCCAAGGTATATCAACAACTTAAACCTCTTCAGTTCTACTCCTTTATACACTTACAAGATATGCGATTTCAGAAAATTGAAAAATAATATGAACAGAAAATTCTTATGCACATCATTTATCTCATGCAAGACACATGGTATTTCAAGTAAGGACAATATCTCCAATATGTTTGGGGCATGGTATTTTATATAAATGGACAATCTCTCTGGAACACTAGGAAAGAGTTTTGTAAATAGATGAAGATTTTTTTCTATGCTTCCAAGAAACAAATGAAACTTGTGAGATACAGCCTGCAAGTGAAAAATAGGGTTACTTATGTGATATGGGTTTCATAAACTTGATACATACTCTTAAGCTCTTTCGAAAATCGAAACTATAAAGAAAATAGTTTCCATAATGCTAAGGAAAATTTAGGAATTGTCAGACTATTTTTCATTACAGAATTGTTAACTTTTCATAATAAATTTATTTCTACAAATCGTATATATGAAAGAAGGAAAAAAAAAAAAAAGTCACATGGCTATTATCTTGTTACAATTATTATATATGCAATAATACATATTGTTAAATGTAGATATGCATATGTATGAACAAATGTCCGTTGACACAAAGATATACAAAGTATATATTATATTCGAACAACATTTGCTACATTGCATATACTGCCGAAGCTTTGCCTTCACAATGCCTCATATGTAATCCATGAATAACATCAAGCAATTTTTATGTTGTCTTAAATTTAATCTTTCAACTTTTGTAAATTTCTAGACGAGGTTGAGTTGTCTATATTCTTAATAGTCACTCACTCTCATTCCAAGTGTGAAAACATTACCAACTTTTTCTTATTATTATATAAACAAATATCACTATAGGTCTTGAAAGAATTTTTATATAATGTATCAAATTACGGCTAATTTGCGCTTTAAACACTCAAGTATTCCCGATTGCAACTTGTTACCCTAAAGTATCAAAACTAACAATATGCTACCCTGAACTTTCCTTTGGCACTTAAATCCCTCAGCTTTAGCCAATTTCAACTTGTTAATCTACACCCTTAAAAATAAAAATAAATGGACCATTCCAACCCGGCCTCTTCTCGTGTCTAACCCACACCCCAATTTGCAAGGGCGGAGCCAGGATTAAAACTCTGGAGGGGCAACTCTGGAGGGGCCGTGCTACTGCATATAGAAATTCTTAAAATTATCATGTTAATTGAACTTCAATAGCAAAAAATATACTAAACTCAAACAAAAATGAGCAAAAAAGCAAAGTCAATATGTTCAAATTGAAACAAAAGAAGAAGAAAAAAATTATACATAAAAGAGAGATGAGATTCAAACTTGTGACCTCTTGATTGGAAGCCCAAAGCACCACTGTTCTAAAAGACGGCCGCCTAGGCGGCACCTAGGCACTAGGCAGCCAGTGTCCGTCCGATGCCCGCCTAGGTGTCTGTCTAGTCCCCCCACGCCCGACTATGCATGTTATGGGATTTTATGAACTTTTTATGCAATTTTCATTAAAAATTTTAAATTTTTAATACTTTTTGAACCGCCTACATCTAGGCGGCCGCCTAGGCGGGCTAGACGCTAGGCAGAGGGTGCCCGCCCGCCTAGCGCTTTTCACAACCTTGCAAAGCACTACCACTTGAACTAACTTATTCTTTGTACATTAGAGGGCCAAACTAATATATATATATATATATATATATATATATATATATATATATTACAATTTTAACACACACACACACACATATATATATATATATATATATATATATATATATATATATATATATTACAATTTTAACACACACACACACACACATATATATATATATATATATATATATATATGTGTGTGTGTGTGTGTGTGTTAAAATTGCAATATATATATATATATATATATATATATATATATATATATATAGTAATCAACATTTAAAAAAGAGTTGGGGGTGCCGTGGCCCCCGTTGGACCCTATATAAATCCGCCCATGCCAATTTGCTACTTTCTCCCTCTCATGACCACCCCCTCTCGTGTCCTGAAAAGTTTTTGTGTAGTAATGTCTCTTTTTCTTTCTTTCTTTTTTTCTTGTTCTTTTTTTTTATGAAACGCATGCCTTATCTGTGTAAACAACAGAAAATAGGTGTGAAATATTGAATGCATAGTAAATACCCTCTTGGACCATGTTTGAAAATCTCTTGAACTGAACTGTTTGGCAATGGGCTAGCAACGCATATTAAGTCAACCTAACCAATAAAAACAGCCACTCAATTACCCAAAAGAAACCTCATAAATATGATGTAAAGGGAAAAGAAAAAATACTTCAGGTATTTGACTCATTTGTTGCATATATAACTTCAAACAAGAGCAGGAAGACAACAACAAAATAAGGGATATTTAGACTTTGGATCTCGAATAAGTCAGAATATTTGTATTTGAGTCTCCATAATAGGCATAATTAATGTTTGGATCTCCAATAAGTTAGGATATTTGTATTTGGGTCTCCAAATTAGACATAATTACTGTTTGGATATTGGACTAACGGTTGACTGTTAAACCCCAACTAAAAAATGAAAATAACGAAAAAAAATTGAAAAAAAGACGAATAAAAAACCGGAAAAACGAATAAAAAACTAGAAAAAGAAAAAAAAAAGGAAAAAAATGATGAAATAAAAAAACAAAAAAAGAATAAAAAACAAAAAAAATACTGAAACAAAAAAAATGAAAAAATATATTCCTTTTTATTTTATTCACTTTTTCGTTTTTTTTCAAATTTTTGTTTTCTATTTTTTAGTTGGATTTTGACGGTCAACCCATTAGTCCAAGACCCAAAC
>JAYESA010000002.1:186931242-186939485 GCA_036927795.1 Iris macrosiphon | reverse complement strand
TATGTATCGGAAACCATGTTTATGTCATGCAACTTGCATGCAAGTTTTGCTTAACTGATTACCCCGCAAAACAATTAATCAGTTGATAACATGTCAACTAATTGCTGTGTAATCCACCGTAGAGCACTGATCTAGTGTGTGGCGCGGACATGGCAAAATGGTGTATGTATCCATATTGTCTGTACTAGTATCCTTCTGTATTGTGCATCATAGTAGACTACCTATTGTGCCTTTCTGAAAATGTATGTATCCCGTATCCGTATTGTGTCCTTATTTGTATCCACGTCCATGTTCGTGCAACATAGCCACTCATACTAGTTTTAGTAACATGAAATTTTTCATGTCTGGATAGGGAACAATGTGATACGTACCTAATCCTGACCCATTATAAAGTATGTTTGGATCCAGATCCATGTTGGTTAAGGGTAGCTAGACCGTGCCATACCCAATAAGTCAAGTAAAATCCAGTTATGACTTATGATTGTTTGGAATGGGTCTGGGTTGGGTCCCTGTTGGTAGCTGGGACACATGACAAAGTACTTGACCTAGTATTTATGTCTATATATAGCATGTTTGCACATAAATGTAAGTAGGTGCTTTCACATATATACAAGTTTTTGTATGAGTGCACGGTATGTATACCCACATATACTTACATCTAACCATTATACATATATTTTCCTTCGTCCTGATTAAAGGTTAATTCTTCTGTACATATAAAGACACATATCGAGTAGTCAAGTCATTCTATATGAATCTGTCAAAGACAAGCTTAAAAGCTTGAGTTTAAGGCCTTTCCAAGTTTTGAGTGAACATCTGATCTGATTCAACTGTTAGGTTTGTAGCTACAAAATTTAGTGTTAAAGGTGTTTTTTGAGAATGAAGCATTGAGAAACTGAAAGTACAGTATTTTATAGCCGAACACTAGTAGTAGTGTTGTTCATTACAATTGCTCTGGTCACTAAGGGGTTTCTTTTTAAAATTTGGAGGAGGCGAACTTTTCTTGAGTATAGGTTTTATATGCGTGCAGGTGCAAGGAATAGTTCAAGATCGTAACGGGAAAACAGTTGCAACACTGTTTGGGAAATGGGATGAGAGCATGCATTATGTGAATGGAGACTTCTCTGGGAAAGGGAAAGGGACTGAATTACTTTCTGAGGCACAGCTGTTATGGAAACGTAGTAAACCTTCTCGTTATCCAACTCGATACAACTTGACACGCTTTGCAATCACTCTAAATGAGCTTACTGTTGGACTGAAGGTAAGAAAGGGAATGGTTTCACATTCATGAAAATTGTTATACAATTCAAAGATTTCGTTAGTTACGCACTGTGATAATATGTACAGGAGAAGCTTCCACCTACAGATTCAAGACTAAGACCTGACCAGAGGTGCTTGGAGAATGGAGAATATGAAATGGCTAATGCTGAAAAGTTGAGACTTGAACAGAGACAACGTCAGGTGAAATATCTAACTGGCACCTTTGTTGCACGGACACCAACATTAATGTTGAAATATCTAACTGGCACCTTTGTTGCACGGACACCAACATTAATGATGCAGACATTGTCTCATGAATATCTGCATCGATTTTGGCAAGTCTATATTTTCATGCCCCTGACATGGGCATGGCATGGACACAACACGGATGTGAAGTATCCGCCCTCCTAGATTAGCACGTAGTGTTTCTTAGATTTCTAGGGATGTTAATTCCACATTTACACTAGAGTTTCTGTTCTTCACTTCATTATAATGTCGTTCTTTCCATGTGTAGAAACTAGGATCTTGAATATTTCTTTTGAAGTTTTTTTTTTGGGGGGGGTCAAATCTCTCTCATTTAGTTGATAATTCATGAAAAGAGAAAGGAGAAAGCGGGGAATAATAAAGAGAGGAGATGCAATACCTTTCTTGCAAATTTTCTTTCATCTATATACAAAAATTTAGTAGGTGGTTGCTTTCTTAACCATACCTTTCTTGCAAATTTTATTTCATCTATATACAAAAATTAGTAGGTAGTTGCTTTCTTAACATGTATGAATATAATGTTCCATGAACAGTCTAAATGAGAATGAAGTATGATTTTATGTAGGCAAGAAAGATGCAGGAATCTGGTTGGAAGCCTCAGTGGTTTGCCAAAGACAAAGGCAGGGACACGTACCGCTATGTCGGTGGCTATTGGGAGGCTAGGGACAAGGGCAATTGGGACGGATGCCCTGATATCTTTGGCCAAATTCCTAATGATCAGATGGTTGACTGACTTTTGACCATATCCATTCATTTGAGATCATAGCTAAATTCCTTTCCAATTCTTCACCTCCGCCCTTGGTACTCTTTCTGTATACATAAGCCCTGCTTTCACCATTTCTGAGCAGTTTAGGAGGTTCTGGTGTCGTTCTTAGAAAAGAATGGAGTTTCTAGTATTAACCTTTTATATGGTGGGTTGATATCTCAAAAAGGGAAGAGGATGAGAATATGAAACCATCAAAGAAGCATCATCATCATTCATTGGAGACGGACAACCAAGATACAATGCAAATACCAAGCCTTATCAGAACATTATACAGTGGAGACGGTAAGCGTCAGTTCCATCAGGCTCGTATTATACTTCGAGCGACTTTTAGTTGTTTATTTTTAGTTTTCATGGATTACATTTACAGGTAAATAGTCCAAGTGTTACTTTGCTAGAACAGCTCATAATCATTTAAAATTTATGTTTTACACATTCCAGGTACATAAAAAAACTTTGATTTGAGCTTTTATAATGAAATCGTTGTTCATAATCTTCCCATTGTTTCTTCTGGCTTTCAGCCATTACAAGCGTATTTGTCCGTCATTGGTTTCTTGGGTGATGCCACTTCTAAAGGCTTAAGCATAGTTGGGGTTAGTTGGATATGTTTTCTGAAATTTGGTTCTTAAAAAAGTTATCTGAAAATAACTTATAATTTTGTTTTCTGAGTAGGATTTGGTTGCTTTCATCTGAAAAATGATTAAAAGTCGTAATTCTTTTTCCCAAAAATCATCTTTTTTTTTAATAAAATTTTATAAAATGAATATGATGATGTATCCGACATTATAGTAATCCTGAAATCCTTGAATGACCTAAATCTAATATCTTTCGTATCCGATCTTGTTACATCAATCTCCAAATCCTTGAATGGCCTAACCCTAATATCTTCTCCAAAGCCACAGTCATCATGACCATATGCAGCAGATGAAGCAGCGGCAAGACCAACAAGAGGTCGTCCGCGACGATGGGACGGAGGATCGAGGGGTCGATGCGGGCAAATTCGTCAACCAAGTTGAGGCCGGCGCCGTCGGGGGAGGGCTTTGCGGTGAGGAGGTGTGTGTCCTTCCCGTAGAGGTCGGCGGCGGTGAGGAGGTGCGCGTCCTTCACTGGCGTCCAATAGCAACCATCCGCTAAACTCACTGGAAGAGAGAGAGAGAGAGAGAGAGAGGGAGGGGTTTGTGGGGAGAGGGGGGCACCAACTCTCTGAAATGCATTTTAGAAAACAACCAAAATCTTCACTCTCAAATGTGCGTTTAAACGTCAGATTTGAGAAGAAAAAAATTGAAAGCAAATTTGAGAAAACAATTACCAAATATGGTTTGCTACACTATGTATGTTTAAACTCATAAAATTAAGGCTTTTGACAAGGGCACTACACATTTTACTTGGGGCTAGTCCATTGAAATTTTACCAAAAATTACAAGTTTGTTATCCTAAAAGTTACTTGGGGCTAGTCCATATTTTTATCATTGATAATTACAAGTTTGCCATTCCCAAAATTCACTCTGGACTGTTATAATCAGGACTGTCAAAATTTTGACAGTCCTACCACTTGGAAGGACTGTCAAAATTTTGATAGTCCTACAAATTGTTAGGACTGTCATAATTTGACAGTCCCACAAGATATGTGGACTTTCAAAATTTTGACAGTCCTAATTTTAACCCACTGAAAATTTTATATAAAACTAGGACTGTCAGGATTTTGACAGTCCCACAAACAATGAGGACTATCAAAATTTTGACAGTCCTCATTTTAATTGTCAGAATTTTTTTTTTTTTAGTTTTTTTCTATTTAGTTAGTTTTGGATTTTGATTTTTTTTATTTAGTTTAACGTCCAAAATAAAATATGTTATCATTGAACCTAAATAAAAAAAAAAAATCTACCGTACGAATATTACGTTCGATCATATTTCGAACGGCCATAACTATTTGTTTTCAAATCGTTTTTCGTCACACAATAGGTCGATTTGTATGTTTTTGACGAGAGTAACACAATTTGTGTAGAGAGAATTTTCATCCGAAGTAAGACGTACATATTACAAGCAAAAATATAAAACTTTAAAGTATCATAACTTTTGACTGGGAGATCGAAACAAGGTCCAGTTTGTGCCAAAATGACCGTGTGGAAAAGTACTTCGGGATAATCGTTTCACCGTTTGACGGACTTCCTAAATTCTTAGAATCGCAAAAAAACGATGTTTCGACCTCCAAATTTTACTTTTGGTAATTTTTTTTTTTACAAAATATTTAATGTACCAATAATAAATTTACTATTTTAAATAACATAATACTTTAACAAATTTTAAGGATAGAAATTTGGGATATTTTAAAATTTTGATACATATCGACAACTGAGTTAATTTATTTTAATTTTTTGTTAATTTTAAAATTTTGATACAGTAAATTTACTGTTAATTTATTTTAATTTTATTTCGTTAAAATATATTTTCTTAAATAAAACAGAAAATTAACAAAATAAATTGCCCCCCCCCCACCAATTAACAAAATAAATTAACAGAAAAAAAAATTTAGGACTAGCAAAATTTTGTCAGTCCTACCAATTGGAAGGACTGTCAAAATTTTGACAGTCCTTCCAATTGGTCCTAAATATATATGTTGAATTTTTAGGACTGTCAAAAATTTTGACAGTACTTCCAATTGGTAGGACTGTCAAAATTTTGACAGTCCTAAAAATCAACATATATGTCAAATTTTGACAGTTCTTCTATTTTTTCTTTTTTGGTTTCATGTGTGCTGTTATTTTTTTTTGTCATTGTGTTATTATTCATGTCTTCCGGCTGCGGAGTGGAGGACCTGGTGGTAGCGACGGAGGAAGGAGGGGAGAGAGGAGCGGCGGAGACCGAGGGTGCCGAGTTAGTCGAGCACCGAAAGGGGGTACGAGACGGAGGAACGAGAGATAAATGAGGCGGCGGGAGGAGGCAGAGACGGCGACGGGAGGCGACGACGGGAGGCTGCGGTGGAGGACGGGGGAGGAGGCAGAGGAGGAGGGCTCCGCCAAGAAAGGGAGGAGGGAGGAGAACTGTCACGCCCCAATCCCAAAATATATGGAACCAGGCCACGTGGCATTGGCCAGCTGACACGTCTCCGAGGATATTCCAATTTAATAGATCCTGGCGAAGCGTGCTACGCTGTCCTAAATCTAACAAGTCTAATATCAACAACAGGCAGTGTCTAATCTCATCCACAAATAACAAGTAAAATACTGAAATAAAAGACTGGAATATAAGAACATAATCGAATGACATAGTACGACTGAATATGTCCGGTGGGAACAAACCCACTACAAATGTTGGAGATAAAGTACTGATAGTCTTAAATAAAGTACTGATAATAAGAGTGACTGAAACAACTGCTAACTAGATAAGGAGCTCCATTCATAGGCGGAATGCCTACCAAGACGATCAGGGGTACTCCGATGGTAAAACCTCAAGCTCCTCGTCAAGAGCAAACCTCGTCTCCACACCTGGCCCGTACACTGTGGGGTAATAGGCCTCGTCCAGATCTGGAAGATAACCAGGTCCTTAGAGGGACGTAACAAGATACAAAATGCATGCCAGATATAGTACTGAATAAAATAAAGAGGGGTGTGCTAACCATCTAAGTGAATGCAATGTAAGGACAACCTCGGAACGTATAGGTAGGTGTAGGCATAACGTCCAACGTCCTCTAGAGTGTGGTATCTGCAACGTCCATCATTCCGAAGAATGAGGTATCTGTATATATATAACGTCCAACACTCTAAGGGACGTGGTATCTGTAATGTATATACGTCCGTAACACTCCGTAGAGCGCGGTGTCTGAATATAGGAAGTCATCGGGTCTGTGGTTCCTCTGGATACCACGGAGTCCGATGTGTGTATCCCATACGTTTATCAGTTGTCCTTTCCGCCCAATGTAAATACGCAAGTCGAATACACGACGTGAGTGTCCCGTATCTATATGCCAAGTCTCATCTAACTATATTACTCTAGAATACATGCTAATCCGTGATGCATGTCGTACGTACCGATAGCGAATCGGGTACGCGGACCCGCATCCCAATATGAATATACCATCGTGATACGTGTAAGTGTCACGGTCTAGGAAGATATCAAAATATCCTCACAGTAGTATGTGAGACAGCTAGCAGCTAGGTCAAGTACACTACTCATTGACGCATTGTCGACTGCACCCGAGTTAATCTCGGACGCGCACAGTTTATGTATATTTGCAACATTTATCATTTAATTTTAAGCAGTAATCCAGCAAGGTATACTTGCCTGTCCCGGGTAGCTGCGAAAGCCAAAGTCCTGCTCCTGAAGCCTCGGTTGTACTGTGTAAGCCCCTGATTTTTCAAAATTAGTAAAATTGGGATTTTTCATAATTTTCTGAAATTTTCTGGGAATTTTCTGTAGTTAAAATCAGGTTTTGAATTATTACATGATTTTTTATTGATAATAAACAACATTAAAATATTATGAAAATAATATTTTTGGGTGTAAAATGGAAAACTGGACTTAGGATAATTTTTCTGGATTTTTCTGGGCCTCAGACCTATTTTTAAATGCCTAAAAACTATTTATTATTTATTTATTTATTTATTTTTATTTATTATTATTATTATTTTATTTTATTTTTATTCAGCCAGCCCGGCCCAATTATCGGCCCAGCCCGCTTCGTCGGCCCAACCCACCCTATCGGGTCGGGTCGGGTCCGTCCAACCGAACCCGACCCGCCGCAGACCCGCTTCTCCCCCAGCCCCCGCGCGACCCGCTCCGGCACCCGCATTCTCCGCTGACCACCCCTCGCCGCCCGCGTCTCCCGGCGCTGCCCGCGGCCACGTGTCCCCGCACCCGCCGCCGACCTCCACTCCGCCTCGGCCGGCCGACCCCCCACCGCCCGCTGCCTATATAAAGCCCTAGTTTTTCCTCTCCGACCACACCCTCCACCGCGCTGCTCCGCCGCCTCCGGCGTCCCCGACCACCCGCCGTTCCTCCGCCGCCGCCGTCCTGCTCCGGCGCCACCCCCGCGAGGCCGCCAGCCGCCAGCAGCCACCTCCCTCTCCTCTTCCTTTCCCTCGCCTGAGCCGCCACGGCCCGCTCCGGCGCGCCGCCGCCTCCGGTCAGCGCCACCAGCGCTCCCCCAGCCGCCCTCGACCGCCTCCGGCCTCCCCCGCCGCCCGAGCCGCCGTCCTCCGCCTGAGAGAAGCCCTAACCCTAGTTTTCCTTCGTGCCGTGTCGGACACGACACGGACACGACATTTTTCTGGATTCTCAGAGCAGGTTCAGGTACTCGTATCTTGCACCCTGTATCTCCGTTTTCAATTCTGTAAATTTCTACGCGAAGCCTGTATGACCCTCTCGGTGTCCGGACAAACTGTTCGGGGCATCGCGTCCTGTGGTGATCGCACACCGCGATCCAAAAACAGGAAAAACCAGACCCTGTTTTACCCCGGAACTGAGTGCGCCCCGCCAAACGGGACGACTTGGTCGCGTGCGGTCTTCACAGATACGTACGCATCGTCGATACGGACGTGTGAGATTTCGCGGAAGTTGATTCGGGTGTGCGTGCACACCGGAATCAACGCGTATCCGCGGACATCGCCCCGTATCCGTCTTTTCTGTAATTTATCCTAACTTCGTGCACACTCGTCAGATCGAGACAAAACTTGCGCCATCGGACTCGTAGCGATACGCTGGTCCTGTGGGTCAAGTTTGGTTCGATTCTGAGAACGTTGACGAAATCGCGTGTCGTGGGCCCCACAGGCCCCGCTCGACGGGCGATTTTGTGTTCGGCTCATCGGAATCCAAATCTGGAAGTTCCGTTGGGTTCGTATCAGCGTTCCTGGCTTGTCGACACTAAGTTTGGTGAATTTGGAGACCTTTGACCCGGATACGTTTTTCGGTGCAAAGCGGGCCCACCGGCGGATCCCGTTTTGATCCGAAACTGCCATTT
>JAYESA010000002.1:186621242-186926242 GCA_036927795.1 Iris macrosiphon | reverse complement strand
CACTCCGGTATCGGGAGCGGTTGAAGTAATCCGACAGACCTCTGATGCTCAGCCTTGACTTGCTGACACACCAGACACTTAGCCACAAAGCGGGCTATCTCTCTCTTCATCCCGTGCCACCAGTAGTACTGCCTCAGGTCTCGGTACATCTTCGTGCCTCCTGGATGAATAGAATAGGTCGAACTGTGTGCCTCCGTCATCAGCTCCTGGCCTAGCTCTCCATTCGGAACATAGAGACGATCTCCACATCTCAAAGTCCCGTCCTCGTGTATATGCAGTCCCGTCTGTATTTCAGCCTTTGTCCTCTGTCGAAGCCTCTGAAATCTGGCGTCCGTCGGCAAAGCAGCCTTGATTCTCTCCACCAATATCGATTGCACCTGGAAACTCGACATCTGGCCGTCTACTCCGGGCATGACGACTTCGATACCCAACTGTTCTAGATCTCTCAACAGATGTTGTTGGATAGTCAGAAAAAATGCTATGGGCTTCCTGCTTAAAGCATCGGCTACCACATTAGCCTTTCCCGGATGGTACTGCAGCTCAATCTCGAAGTCCGCCATCACTTCAAGCCAACGTCTCTGCCTCTGGTTCAGGTCCTTCTGTGTGTAGATGTACTTCAGGCTCTTGTGATCGGTGAATATCTCCACGCGCTCTCCGTACAGGTAGTGCCTCCAAAGCTTCAAAGCAAAGATCACTGTGGCAAGCTCCAAGTCGTGGGTAGGATAGTTCTTCTCATGGGTCCTCAGCTGCCTAGAGGCATAGGCCACAACCTTCCCATGCTGCATCAAGACGCATCCTAATCCTTTCCCGGACGCATCGCTATAGATCACGAATCCTCTGGGTCCAGAAGGTATGGTCAAGATGGGTGTTGTAGTCAGACGCTTCTTCAGCTCATCAAATGCCGTCTGACACTCCACTGTCCAGGTGAACTCCTGATCCTTGTGGGTCAAGCGGGTCATCGGCTCTGCGATCCTTGCGAAGTTCTCTATGAATCTCCGGTAATATCCGGCAAGTCCTAGGAAACTCCTCACCTCCGAGACGTTGGTAGGGGTCGGCCACGTCTCTACTGACGAAATCTTTGCGGGATCTACTGATATGTCATCTCCTGAGATAACGTGTCCAAGAAATGCGACACGATCTAGGAGAAACTCACACTTGCTCAGCTTGGCATAAAGCCTCTCTCGTCTCAGCGTCTCTAGCACTAGCCTCAAGTGCTCCCCGTTCTTCTCATGGCTCTTCGAATACACCAAGATGTCGTCGATGAAGACTACCACGAACTGGTCCAGATACTCATGGAAGACTCGGTTCATCAGGTTCATAAACACAGCAGGTGCATTTGTCAATCCAAAAGGTATCACTAAGAACTCGTAGTGACCATAACGAGTCCTAAATGTTGTCTTTGGAATGTCCTCCCTTCGCACCTTTACCTGGTGATAGCCCGATCTCAAGTCGATCTTTGTGAACACCACTGCTCCTATCAGCTGGTCGAACAGATCGTCGATCCGCGGTAGAGGGTACTTGTTCTTGATAGTCAGAGCATTAAGGGCTCTGTAATCAATGCACACATCCGGAATGTCCCATCCTTCTTCGGTACAAACAACACTGGTGCTCCCTAGGGTGATGCACTAGGACGGACGAATCCCTTGATCTGCAACTCCTCTAGCTGTAGCTTCAGTTCGTCAAGCTCCTTCTTCGCCAACCGGTACACATTTGATGATACCGGTGCTGCTCCAGGTACTAGCTCAATGGTGAACTCCACCACTCTATCAGGCGGTAGGCCCGGCAACTCCTCTGGGAAAACATCCTCGAACTCTGCAACGATTTCTGGGGATATCGTCTCCATCGCCATGTAAGCTCCAGCTGCGTGTCCTACTCCTCGCTCGATGGTGCCTCGCATGAATTCGAACTCCGGGTGTCCTGGCAGTCTAAAAGTAACGCTACCCTTCCGGCAATCTAGTATGGTATTGTACTGGCTTAACCAGTCCATGCCCAGAACAACGTCGAAAGCTGGCATTGGGAGTAGCAACAATCGCGCTCTCATCTCTCTACCACAAACTACTACCGAGCACGTTCTAATGGTGCTGGTAACCGGGACGATGCCTCCTCCGGTAAGTATCTTCCAACTCTTAGGTAAGGGGGAAGTTGCTACTCTATGCATGGCTACGAAGCTACTAGATATAAATGACAGTGTAGCTCCAAAATCAAATAGTGCAGTTGCAGGTAATTATGCAACTATAATTGTACCTGCGATGGTCTCCCCTTCTGGTTCCTCCTCGATATATGCTAAAGCAAAGGCTTGCCCGTGCCTCTGCCCTCCTACCTGCTGTCGGGCCTGGTTGAAATGTGCCTCCTGTGGGACCAAGGGTGGTCCTCTCTGCTCCTTGCTAGGTCCTGGCTAGCACGTTCGCGCTGGAACGTCTCGCTCCTCCTCCTATAGCCTCCTGGATCCTCGTCTCTGATAGGACCTCTTCATAAGAGATCCTCGCATGGGTATTGGTGTACCTCTACAGCTCGTGAGAGAGGCCATGGTGGAATCTCCTGGCCTTCTCCAGGTCGTTGGGGATTAGGGCTGCACCGAATCGGCTGAGTCTGTTGAACTCCCCGTCGTAGGCGTCCACAGTCAGGTTCCCTTGCTCCAGGTGCAGGAACTGGGAGTACAGGGCGTTCCTCACCGTAGCTGGAAAATACTTCGCATTGAAGTGTTCCAGAAATTCCTCCCAAGTCTATTGTCTGCCAATGTTGTGCTCCATAGAGTCCCACCAGTGATGGGTGTTGCCTGTGAGTTGGGCCCTCACCGCGGTCATCCAGAGGTCGGGGTGTAGCTGCGAACCCTCTAACAGAATCTCAGTGTTGGAGACCCAGTCTGAGATCTCCTCTGCAGTCTCCTTGCCCGAGAAGGTTCCCGGGCCCATCTGTCTGAAGCCTCGTACAGTGCCTACTTGCTGGACAGGTGCAGGTGCTGGTGCTGCTGCTTGGGCAGGTGCCCTCTCCAGTACTGCCATCAGGCCCTGTCTCAGGGTCTCCGTCTGTTGCCACTGGCCTACATCATCATCTGGAAGAACTGCATCATCTGGGGCTGTCCCTCCACTGGTGGCATCTGAGGTGGAAACGGTGGAGGTGGTGGAAGGGGTACCTCCGGCTGTCCCCTTGGTGTCTCCTCGGGTGCCAGCCTCTCGTACTGCGGCATCGGTGTCGCCCTCGAGGTCTGTCCCTCGAAGTACTGCCTCGGGATCATCTGCGATGTCTGGCCCTCTGGCTGCTGCGTCCCTTCGTCGGGAGAGACCTGATGCCAGTGCATCATCGGGGCCTGGGGGATCACCTGTGCCTCTGGCTGAGGCTGCTCTCTGGGTGGTCCCGGAGACGTCTCCTCCCTCTGTGCTGCGGGTGGCACTATGGCACCAAGTATCTCACGTCTGCTGCGAAGGTTTATCTCGCTGTAAGAGATAGAACTTCATTAAAAGAGTACAGAATCAATCAAACAGGATGCAGATATATTAAAATTCGGAAGAGGTTCAAAGGCGTAATCAAGTGGATGAGACCTAGTAATTTCTATCCTATTGCAGGCTCGCTGGGCACGTTACCATACCACAAGCGATAAACATTTGATGTTTGACAGACCTGCATGGACCACCACTAAAACTATGTCACGCCCCAATCCCAAAATATATAGAACCAGGCCACGTGGCATTGGCCAGCTGACACGTCTCCGAGGATATCCCAATTTAATGGATCCTGGCGAAGCGTGTTACGCTGTCCTAAATCTAACAAGTCTAATATCAACAACAGGCAGTGTCTAATCTCATCCACAAATAACAAGTAAAATACTGAAATGAAAGACTGGAATATAAGAACATAGTCGAATGACATAGTACGACTGAAATATGTCCGGTGGGAACAAATCCACTACAAATGTTGGAGATAAAGTACTGATAGTCTGAAATAAAGTACTGATAATAAGAGTGACTAAAACAACTGCTAACTAGATAAGGAGCTCCAGTCATAGGCGGAAGGCCTACCAAGACGATCAGGGGTACTCCGATGGTAAAACCTCAACCTCCTCGTCAAGAGCAAACCTCGTCTCCACACCTGGACCGTACACTGTGGGGTAATAGGCCTCGTTCAGATCTGGAAGATAACCAGGTCCTTAGAGGGACGTAACAAGATACAAAATGCATGCCAGATATAGTACTGAATAAAATAAAGAGGGGTGTGCTAACCATCTAAGTGAATGTAATGTAAGGACAACCTCGAAACGTATAGGTAGGTGTATGCATAACGTCCAACGTCCTCTAGAGTGTGGTATCTGCAACGTCCATCATTCCGAAGAATGAGGTATCTGTATATATATAACGTCCAACACTCTAAGGGACGTGGTATCTGCAATGTATATACGTCTGTAACACTCCGTAGAGCGCGGTGTCTGAATATAGGAAGTCATCGGGTCTGTGGTTCCTCTGGATACCACGGAGTCCGATGTGTGTATCCCATACGTTTATCAGTTGTCCTTCCCGTCCAATGTAGATACGCAAGTCGAATACACGACGTGAGTGTCCCGTATCTATATGCCAAGTCTCATCTAACTATATTACTCTAGAATACATGCTAATCCGTGATGCATATCGTACGTACCGATAGCGAATCGGGTACGCGGACCCGCATCCCAATATGAATGTACCATCGTGATACGTGTAAGTGTCACGGTCTAGGAAGATATCAAAATATCCTCACAGTAGTAGGTGAGCCAGCTAGCAGCTAGGTCAAGTACACTACTCATCGACGCATTGTCGACTGCACCCGAGTCAATCTCGGACGCGCACAGTTTATGTATATTTGCAACATTTATCATTTAATTTTAAGCAGTAATCCAGCAAGGTATACTTGCCTGTCCCGGGTAGCTGCGAAAGCCAAAGTCCTGCTCCTAAAGCCTCGGATGTACTGTCCAGCAGTCCTATATATGATATAATAATGACAACATTAGTCGCTACAATAGCACGACTAAGACACACTACTAGCAACTATAGCTGACACAGGGTCTGGACTATATATATATATATATATATATATATATATATATATATACACTAAATCATATTAAAATATATTAAAATAATATGTATGTTTAATAGTACAAAAATAGTACTTATATATTATTTAGAAATACACTAATAATTATGTTTATATATATATATTCAATATATATAAACACATAATACCATATATATAATTTAATACATAGACACATATATTATCATATATTTATATAAACAAGTACACAACATAAAATACATATACATTTACATATATTCATTTTATACTCTAATATATTTAAATACACAACACATGTACACATTTATATACACATATATACATATTTAATATACACAAAATAAATAAAATGTATATTAAAAATATATATACATATATATATATATATATATATATATATATATATATATATATATATATATATATATATATATATATATATACATACTAGATGTTTAATACGTATAAGTATTCAAATAAATAATATTATATTATATTACATATAATATACTTAATCACAGAAAATATATTTAACCACAATATATATATTAAATATATAATATTCTACATACAATACAAATATACATACATACATACATACATACATACATACATACATACATACATACATACATACATACATACATATATATATACATGCTAGATGTTTAATATGTATAAGTTTAATACAAATATATAATATACAAATAGTATTATATTACATATATTATACTAAATCACAAAAAATATATTTAAACTATAATTTATATTAAATATATACTATTCTACATATAATACAATATATATATATATATATATATATATATATATATATATATATATATATATATATATATATATATATATATGCAATAGGTATTTTAGTACATAAATAGGTATTTTAGACAAGTATATAGTATATACCATACACCGATATATGTATCTCATATATATATATAATATTAAAAAAATATAGCACATATACTCATAAAATACTGTGTTTATACAGAGGTATTTATATATTATACAGTATGTATAATAATTCCCAAATCAGAATACCTATATAGCAATTAGCATATGAACCTATGCAGCCCTTAATACTAGGTATAAAATATTGTATTCGTGTATTTGTACCTCACAGGAATGAAGGAGGGGTCGAGGGGGGTCTGGCGGCCGATCGTCGACGGCGGGGGTGGCCGGGCAGAGCTCCGGCAACGCGCGGGGAGTTCGGCAGCAGCGGCTTTGGGGTCGTCGGTGCTGCGGGGACGAGGGCGGTCTGCTCAGGCGTTGGCCGGGGCTGGGAGTTGACGGAGACGGAGGAGATTGGTCGGGGAAGTGGTCGGCTGAGGATGACGGTCAGGCGTGCTGCGGTGGCGGAGTGGGGAGTCTTCGGGTGGTCGGCTGAGCTCGGGGAGGGAATGGCTCGGGTTGAGGATGGTGGAGAGGGAGGCGGCTGTGGGCGGAGCCGTGGTCGGGGGCGGTAGGTGGGGGAAGGTCCGACGAAGGGGACTGGGTGGCTGCGGGGGTGGCTGGAGTTGGTGGCTGGCCGGGAGAGGGCGGCGGAGGTGATGGGTAGGGTAGAGCTCGGGTAGAGGCTGTTGTGAAAATTTGGGTTTAGGTAGGGTTTTGCCTAGGTTTGAGTGCAATAAATAAGGTAAAATGATGCCCTATATGTAGGAGAGAGAGTGGGGATCCTGCCTAGGGATTAGGGCCGGCTGTAGAAAATTTTTGGGGAGTTGGGGATGTCCATCATGATGAGGGGAGGGTTAGGGATTTAGCAATTTAAATGGAGGGTCATGATGTGCCCTTCACAAAGGGGTACAAGTACATGAGAAATAGGGGGGAATGCATGGTGAACGGTTAGAAAAATATAATTTCTTTCTCCATGTGGTTGGGCCAATGAGAGGGGGGCACCACATTACAATTTTGCACAAAGGCCCCTGATTAAATTAGAATTTGCACATATTCTGAAATTGGGGATTTGATGTAAACAAACACCATGTTTGGTGTTCTACATTGGGTTAGGATGGTGTATGATATTTTGTATGAGGCTTGTGGGTGTAGGTGTGGGTGTGGGTTTGGGTTGGAGTTTGGTCTAATTCAAATGAGGTTAGGTCACCACATTAATTAATTCATAATTAATGCACCGGGTGTCTCTAATTTAATTTAACAAAAATTGGGGGTCTAAATTGGGTTGGACAAGGGTCATTGGTGTGGTAGGCTCAGTGTACAATAATGTCATTATCTGGGTTGGTCAAATCGGGTCGAGATTGGGTCTCAATTTCGATTGGAACGGACAACGAACGTAATTTCGCAATTTATTTAAATTGCGTACGGACGTTTGTAACGACTTTTGTGCGACTAAAATCAGGCACGAAAATCAGTATCCGGGGTTTGTTCTAGGTTTAATATGATAGGTTAGTATGTCTAGGCCAAGTATGTGGAAATTGTTTTAGGGTAACAACTAGGGTAGTGTCCTAAAATAACAATCACTGCACAGATATTATAATACTATATAATAAATCTCAATTATATCTAGTTAACCCTAATTAGGCTATTTAAGTTTAATTAACCCTAATTTTCTGGTCGAGGGGATTTACAAGAACTCCGGTGGAGATTAGGGGGGTTTGGGCTAGTATGAGTAAACTATTGGACTACTATGAGTAAACTTTGTTCATTAATGGGCTAGTCCTTAATAAAGTTTGTAGTGCCCTTATCAAAAGCCAAAATTAAGTATGAATTTACAACCAAACAGATCTTTAATGTAATGTCCTGTCCTGTTTTGAGTCTTTGTTCCATCCTCTATGGGGAGGGAGCCCACCGAAAGATCGCATTGGTGTGTGCTCAATATAAGATAGTTTACATCATAGTTTGTCTTATCGGTCGATACCGATCCGATGCATTAGTTACTGATACGATTTAGCATGTTCCGATCTGATATTGATCGATACTGACTTCAGAATATCTTTTTTTGTCAATTTGAAAAAAAAAAAATTAAACAAAAAAGACCAATTAAGTTGTCAAAGCAGAGTAAATTGTAAAAGAAGAAAATTTATCTATCGCAGATAAGCCAATCGGCAAGGGTTAACTATTGATTCATTTAATTTTAAAATTATTAAAAAAATCACACGGAAAATATTTAAAATTAGATCTAAATATAAAAAATAATTTTTTTTTCTAAAATTGTAATAATTTATTAATAATAAAAACAAATTATATCCAAAAAAAATGATATTCGATTCGAAATCACTAATACTATCAATATTGTCGATTCCGATACTTGTAGAAAGGATCTGATATTAATTTCAATATTGCTATTGCGAAACTTGATTTACACATGATTTCTGTTCAATGCTGGCTGGCGCTAACGAAGAGAAGAGAAGAGAAGAGAAGGGGAGGGGAGGAAATAGTTCTAAGTTGTTAGCTGTCATGTCCTAACAGAATATTCAAAAAAACAACAACAGAATATTCAAAAAAAAGAAAACAAGGAGGACCATCCATAAACAAACAGAATATTCAAAAAAGAAAAAATGAAGAAGAAAACAAGGAGGACCATCCATAACGCTGAACTAAGGTTAGATTACAGTTCGACTACAGATAAGAACTCAGAATATGAACTAGTAATATGGATGTTCATATGGATTTTACTAACATTAAAAGTGTACTATTTTAGTGTACTATTTTTCTTTAGTGAGAAAATTAAAAAATCAATTTTTTATGGCGAATTCGAAAAATAGGAACTCATGAGTTTCCTATAAATTTTTATTAGGGTTTGTTTGATTGGAATTATTTTCCACGAAAATATTTTTATCAAAAAATTTACACCAAATATAGGGTTTGGTACCTTAAATTTTTTATGGAATTATTTTTCAAAAAAATATTAATTTTTATATTTGTTTTAGAAAGTGTGGAAAATGAAAACGGATCCAGTCCATGGGAATATAATTTTCGTGAAAAAAAAAATTAGAGTTCTGAAGACACTCTCTCTCTCTCATCTTTTTTGTCTCTCTTTCTTTCCTTTATTTCTTTCATTATGTTATTTTATGAAGAAAAAAAAAGTTATGATTTTGCAAAGCAGTCCAAAAAATTAGTTGATTTTTTAGAAAAAAAATAATTGTAATCAAACACTGCTATTATGGAAAATTTAGAATTTTACGGAGTTGTTTTTCTTATAAAATAATTTTGTAAAATTAATTTATTTTTTTACGTATTTTCGATCTTGCAATAAAACGTACTCTTAGATTACAAACGGACAAATTAAGAGGATCTCTTGTAGCATTACATGGTTTTGCATTAAGAAATGTGCCTTCACAAAAGATCTATCACGACTTGAAATAATGTTTTCTTAAGAACTACCGTTTAGTGGAAGGGACCTTTAGGTCATCTCAAGTACCAAGAAAAATTTCTTGATAATTTAGCAGCGCGGATAAAGTGCAATTTTTTTTTTCCGTAATTTGTCTCGTTAGCAAATTAAGTCCTTTTAAATTTTTTTATCAAAATAGTCTCTTCCGTTCATTTTTCGTTAAAAATATCGTTAAAAAAACGAAAACACTAAACTACCCTTCCCTTTTCCCCCTCCCCCCTAACCTCCCCTCCAGCTTCTCCCTCCTCTTCCTCCCCGCGTCGCCAGCCTTCTCCTCCCCAAGCACCTCCCCTCCTCCCGGCCGTGCTCGACCCCCCCTCCCCCACCACCACCTTCACCACCACCACCAACCCCACCAACCCCCCCCCCCACCACCACTCCGCCTCCACTGTGCTTCCCGTAGCTCTCCCGCAGCTGCCCTCACAACGCCCCCGCGGCCACCCCCCGCGCAGCTCCCCCGCGCCGGCCCCCCCTCGGCCTGAGCCCTCCCTCCACCCCGTGCCTCACCCCTCTCCTCCCCGAGTCGCCGTCCCCATCACCGCCACCCCCCCCCCCACCGCCGAAGAAGGAGGGAGGGAGGGAGAGGGTTAGTATTAGGATTATTGAGGGATATATTAGTCATTTGACGTCCATTAATGGCAGAAAATTAAATTGGGTGCAAAATATACCAAATATGTCATGCCTCAGTCCCAAAATATCGAGGGTCTAGACACGTGGCAATGGCCAGCAGCACACACCAATGGGCAAACCCAATTTAATGGACCCATCAGGGTGTACTTAAGCTGTAATACAACAATAAGGGTCTAATATACTAATCTCATCTACAGAAATGAATACAAAAATATCAGAGATATAAATCAACAACAAGTCTCAATAAAATATAACTCGGGGAACAACCCGAGGATAAGTCTGATACAATGGTTCAAATGACAAGAAATAAGAGTAAACAACTGCAAATACTGAGTATAGAATAAGCACATACTCAGAAGAAATCCTCGGCGATCACCTCGTCCTCGGGGATCGGCTCAGTTCCAGTGCCTGCTCCCGCTCATGTTCCTGCTCCTGCTCCATATACCTCTGAATAGAACTCCTCTGCTATATCTGGGAACATAATCCGAATCCAGGTCCTCAGGGGACATAACAAGGTACAAAATAACTCAAGCCAAAATAAATACAGTGCAGCAATAAATGAATCAAAATGGAAAAATATATAACCAGCTAAGTGATATGCAAGTGAGGGTTTTAATCATACTCGGGCTGAGACTACTATAGGATCTGTGTCGGGAAAACCAATAGCAGTATTCTCTCGAAGGGCCAGTAATGTGCCAAACTCTGTGTCAGAGTCTAAGACACCTCCAGTAATGTAATATATATATATATATATATATATATATATATATATATATATATATATATATATATATATATATATATATAATCAGCCTTTTGTATGGTAAATCTCTCCCCACTCAATGTAATCACACGTCTCATGTCCATGACACGCAAGATCATATCTAATGCAGCAAGTCATAATAAGATCTAAGTATGTATAAAGTATATGTCATAAACCTGTATCCTATACAGAATCACCATAAATATCTCAGAAAGATTATGTCTCATGAATAGTGTCAGGTGTCCTGGGTATGACGTACTTGATAATGCAAGCACGAGAATGTATAGGGTCTCGATATCCATCTCTAGGTGACGTTACACAACTCCGCGTACGACGTTGGTACTCGAATATTATTCGGACGCTAAGTATTGTCACACGGTCCTAGGTTAAGCATGTACATCATATAAATTAATCAAGATAACAATATGAAGCAGGTACTGCAAGTTTGGTAAGGTACACTTGCCTGGGGTTCTGGCTCCAACTGCTACTCTGGTATCAGCGGGATCTGCAGGTATTCCTCCAGTTACTGAAATAAATGTTACCATCATGTTCAGAAGATGTCAAATAGCTAGAATTGTCTGTCCATGAGTCCAATTTGGACACAGGGACAAAAGTGACAGTTTCTGGTTAAAGCGGGGTCCACATGTGGCCCACTTCGCACCAAAAAATGTGCCAGAGATAATGTTCTTCAAATTCATCAAACTTAGTGTCCACAAGTCCAGAACGACGATACGAACCCAACGGAATGTCCAGAACTGGATTCCGATGAGCCGATCACAAAATTGTCCGTCAAGTGGAGCCGTGGAGCCCACGATACGCGATTTTGTTAACGTTCTCAGAATCGAACCAAACTTGGGTCACAGGGCCGGCGTATTGCTACGAGTCCGATGGCGCAAGTTTTGTTTCGATACGATGTGCATACACGAAGTTACAACGAGTCCAGAACAGGGCCGATACGGGGTGTTGTCGACGAATGCGCGTTGATTCCGGTGTGCACACACATCCAAATCAACTTTCGCGAAATCTCACACATCCGTATTAACGGCGCGCACCTTTCGGTGAAGTCCGCACCTGACCAAGTGGTCCCATTTAGCAGGGCGCACTCAGTTCCGGGGGAAAATATGGTATTTATTTTCCTGATTTTGGGTCGCAGTTTGCGATCGCCATAGGACGCGACACCCCGAACAAATTGTACGTGTATCGAGAGGGTTGAAGCAGACGAAACGAAAAATGGGGCAGCGAGGAGAGAGAAACAGTCACCTGAATAGGGCTCCGAAGAAGACTGAAATATGCGATTCCGCGAGGCGGCGCGACGGCAAGGGTTTCTGCGGTGGCCGGTGGTAGCTGCGGCGGAGTCGGCTGGGTCGAGGTCTGCCGGGGACGCTCATCGTGGCGGCGCTGATGGCGGCCGGGGCTGCTACTGGGTGGAGGCTCGGCGGTGCTGGAGTCGTCGACGGGAACTCTGCGGAGGCGGCTGCTCGTATCGGTGGAGGAGGAGCTGGGGAGAGTCGGGTCGAGGGTCGAAGCGGGGAGCGACGGTGGCCGGGTGCAGCGGGTGGCGAAGACAGGGGATCGAGGGTGGTCAGTGACGGTGGGTCGGCTAGGGGTCAGGGAGAGTGGAGAAGCGGGGAGACGATGGTGGTGGTGAGTGGTAGTGGTTGGGGGTTTTTATAGGGCGACGACCGGTGGGTAGGGAGGTGGACGGTCGGCGGTTGCGGGAGGTGATGCGTCGGCTGGAGGCGAGGCGCTGGGGCGGTTGAGCGGCGCTGGAAGCCGAGCAGTCGGCGGCGGCCGACGGAAAGCCGAGTGGGCGGTGGTCGAAATTCGAGTAGTTAGGGATTGGGTTCTAGCGGGTTATCGGGTCTAAGCGGGTTCAGGTTTAGGATCCGAATCCGACCCGATCCGATAGGGTATGGGTCGGGTTCGGGTTAACGGGTTCCGGGTTGGGTTCAGACCCGACCGGACCCGACCCGCTAGGGTTTAGGCCCGGTTCAGGATTTTGGGTCGGTCTGGGTTGGATTGGTTCAGAATTAAACCTGGTTTATTTTGGTTTTATTTAAAACATTAATTTGTAGGTCTTTAAAAATGGTTCCGGGGTCCAATAAATTCTAAAAAATTATCATATGTCTAATACTTTATTTTACACCCAAAAATATTATTTTTATAATATTTTTATATTTAATAAAAATATTTAAATTTATTTAATTCTAAAATACCTTGATTTTAATTAGTTAAAAATTACAGAAAATTCCAGAAAAATTATGAAAATTGATTTTTAAAATCCTGAAAAATCTGGGGGTTTACAATCTACCCCCTTAAGAGGATTGCGTCCTCGCAATCAAAGAAATAACCGGTCAGCAGAGATGACACGGTTTGCAATACAAGTTCGAAGCACGACACCATCAAAGAATCATGATCAAGGAGAATCAAAGGATGAGGGTTAAGCAAAACACCTAGGGAAGAAAACATTATTTCTCTAAGCAATGAAAGTTATGCAAATTCAAGAGTGAAGAAAATCTAGTTAAAGCAAGAAAACTATAACTTTAGAAATCTAGGTTATCAATTATAAAAACATACTAGGTTATTATTAACAAGTTCAAAAATACCAGGTTTAAGGCTAAGGTCACGAACTAACAGTCACGAGATAAAGCAATGCATCTATGAATAACTTACGCGCATTTGCTACTCCACGAGTCTGCGCGTCCTCCAAAGTCTTCGCGAAAGCTTGTTCGCGTCATCGCGGTAGATTCCTCTACTGTTGCTGAGCCTGCTTGAAGAGTAGTGCCTGGGGTATCAAAGGTGGCCTCGGCTGATACCCTCCTGGAGGTGGTGGTATGACTCCTTCAACTCCCGTTTGCGGTGCTCCCAATACTAGATAGGCTGGCCTCGATACTGGTAAAGCTTGTTGATTTATCATTGGTGCTCCTTTTCGACGCTCAAGGCATTCCCTCACTAAATGCTGACTGAATCGGCAAGCTAAATATAATCCCATTTTACGTCTGCACTCGTTCTCAATATGGCCTCGCTTGCGACAATATTGACAGATAGGTAGTGCCTGCGGAGATGCTCCGGGTGGCTGGTGCATGTGAGGTCTCTTTGCAGCTTCTTCCTGTGGTGCTCTAGCTGGTGCTGATGTGGAAGGCCGCTTCAGGCTGGTCTCTCTCCTGGTGACGCACTCCATGGGTCGTGTTGCAGCAAGAACGTCCGTTGCAACGGAGCTGATTAACTTTCGTAGCTCAGAGCTAAGTCTGTAAATGAACTCCTCCGTTTGGCTTTGCTAGGCTTCTTCATGAACCTTCTGATAGGCTTGCATCATTGTGCAGTACATTTGAAATATCTGTTGCCCGTCCATAGCTTGCCCTTGTGGGAATACGGCCATTGGTGGAGTGAACTGCGACGGTATATCATCTTGCTGGATTCTCGTTGCATGCTGATTTGCTTGACTGGGTTGTTGAGCTGATTGACCTTCACCTACTGGTGTCGCTTCTTCTTCATTGGTTACCACAGCATCTCGTAGTGATCTTGCATGAGTCTCGTCGTTTACTCGTGGATCCATTACTTTGCATCCAAAATAAACAATAAGAGGCGCACAAGAGAATCAAGGTAGGATGCAAGTCAAGAAATTAATTCGAATCCGAGATTGAGAGTAAGAACGATTCAAGCAAGTGGATGAGATCCTAAAACTTATCCTATCCTTATGGCAGGCTTGCTCGATTCCTAAGTTGAAACCGAAGTAATTTAGTCGTTGACCTGCATGGGCCACCACAAAAATTATGTCACGCCCCAGTCCCAAAATATCGAGAGACTAGACACGTGGCAAGCCAATAGCATACACCGATGGGCAAAACCAATTTAATGGACCCATCAGGATGTACTTAAGCTGTAATACAACAATAATGGTCTAATATACTAATCTCATCCACAGAAATGAATACAACAATATCAGAGATATAAATTAACAACAAGTCTCAATAAAATATAACTCGGGGAACAACCCGAGGATAAGTCTGATACAATGGTTCAAATGACAAGAAATAAGAGTAAACAACTGCAAATACTGAGTATAGAATAAGCATATACTCAGAAGAAATCCTCGGCGATCACCTCGTCCTCGGGGATCGGCTCAGTTCTAGTGCCTGCTCCCGCTCATGTTCCTGCTCCTGCTCCATATACCTCTGAATAGAACTCCTCTGCTATATCTGGGGACATAATCTGAATCCAGGTCCTCAGGGGACATAACAAGGTACAAAATAACTCAAGCCAAAATAAATGCAGTGCAGTAATAAATGAATCAAAAGGTAAACTATATAATCAGCTAAGTGATATGCAAGTGAGAGTTTTAATCATACTCGGGCTGAGACTACTATAGGATCTGTGTCGGGGAAACCCATAGCAGTATTCTCTCGAAGGGCCAGTAATGTGCCAAAGCTATGTGTCAGAGTCTAAGACACCTCCAGTAATGTAATATATATATATATATATATATATATATATAATCAGCCTTTTGTATGGTAAATCTCTCCCCACTCAATGTAATCACACGTCTCATGTCCATGACACGCAAGATCATATCTAATGCAGCAAGTCATAATAAGATCTAAGCATGTATAAAGTATATGTCATAAACCTGTATCCTATACAGAATCACCATAAATATATCAGGAAGATTATGTCTCATGAATAGTGTCAGGTGTCCTGGGTATGACGTACTTGATAATGCAAGCACGAGAATGTATAGGGTCTCGATATCCATCTCTAGGTGACGTTACACAACTCCGCATACGACGTTGGTACCCGAATATTATTCGGACGCTAAGTATTATCACACGGTCCTAGATTAAGCATGTACATCATATAAATAAATCAAGATAACAATATGAAGCAGGTACTGCAAGTTTGGTAAGGTACACTTGCCTGGGGTTCTGGCTCCAACTGTTGCTCTGGTATCAGCGGGATCTGCAGGTATTCCTCCAGTTGCTGAAATACATGTTACCATCAGGTTCAGAAGATATCAAATAGCTAGAATTTCCTGTCCATGAGTCCAATTTGAACACAGGGGCAAAAGTGACAGTTTCTGGTCAAAGCGGGGTCCACATGTGGCCCACTTCGCACCGAAAAATATGCCAGAGATAATGTTCTCCAAATTCGTCAAACTTAGTGTTCAGAAGTCCAGAACGATGATAAGAACCCAACGAAATATCCAGAACTGGATTCCGATGAGCCGATCACAAAATCACCCGTAAAGTAGAGCCGTGGGGCCTACGATACGCGATTTTGTCAACGTTCTCAGAATCGAACCAAGCTTGGATCACACAGGACCACCGTATTGCTACGAGTCCGATGGCGCAAGTTTCGTTTCGATAAGACGTACATACACGAAGTTACAACTAGTTCCAGAACAGGACCGATACGGGGTGTTGTCGACGGATACGCGTTGATTCCGGTGTGCACACACATCCAAATCAACTTTTGCAAAATCTCATAAATCCGTATTAATGGCGCACACCTTTCGGTGAAGTCCGCACACGACCAAGTCATCCCGTTTAGCGGGGCAAACTCAGTTCCGGAAAAAAATAGGATATTTATTTTCCTGATTTTGGGTCATAGTTTGCGATTGCCACAGGACGCGATACCCCGAACAAATTGCACGGGTATCGAGAGGGTCACGCAGTCTACGAGTCACAGCAGAAACACGAAAAATAGGGCAGCGAGGAGAGAGAAACAGTCACCTGAATAGGGCTCCAAAAAAGACTGAAATATGCGATTCTGCGAGGCGGTGCGACGCGACACGGCGGCTAGGGTTTCTGCGGCGGCCGGAGGTAGCTGCGACGGAGTCGACTGGGTCAAGGTCGGCCGGGGACGCTCGTCGTGGCGGCGCTGATGGCAGCCGGGGCTGCTACTGGTCTTCGTCATGGAGGCTCAGCGGCGCTGGAGTCTTCGGCGGGAACCCTGCAGAGGCGGCTGCTCCTCTCGGTGGAGGAGGCGCTGGGGAGAGTCATGTCAAGGGTCGAAGCGGGGAGCGGCGGTGGCCGGGTGCAGCGGGTGGCGGAGACAGGGGATCGAGGGTGGTTGGTGAGTGGTAGTGGTTGGGGGTTTTTATAGGGCGACGGTCGGCGGGTAGGGAGGTGGACGGTCGGCGGTTGCGGGAGGTGATGCGGCGGCTGGAGGCGAGATGCTGGTGCGGTTGAGCGGCGTTGGAAGCCGAGCAGTTGGCGGCGGCCGACGAAAAGCCGAGCGGGCGGCGGTCGAAATTCGAGAGTTAGGGATTGGGTTCTAGCGGGTTATCGGTTCTAAGCGGGTTCGGGTTTAGGATCCGAATCCGACCCGATCCGATAGGGTATGGGTCCGGTTCGGGTTAACGGGTTCCGGGTTGGGTTCAGACCCGATCCGACCCGCTAGGGTTTAGGCCCGGTTCAGGATTTTGGGCCGGTCTGGGTTGGTTTGTGTAAACCCCCTGATTCTTTCAAGATTTTTCAAACTGGATTTTTCGGAATTTTCTGGGATTTTTCGAGAATTTTTGCTAATTAAAAAGAAGGTAATTTTGGCATTAAATAAAAATAATATTTTTAAAAATATATTAAAATATTATGAAAATAATATTTTATGGTGTAAAATTAAAAACTGGATTAGGATAATTTTTCTGGAAATTTTTGGGCCCCGGACCTAATTTATAACCCCTAAAAACTATTTATTTAATTACTTATCTATTATTTATTTATTTATTTATTTTATTAACCCAAACCCCGGCCCAAACAGGCCCAGCCCAATCGGATCCAGCCCAAAACTGGCCCACCCGTGGCTAGCGGGTCGGGTCGGGTCGGTCAGACCCTAACCCGCCCGACCCGTGACCCGTTTCTCTTCCCCAGCGTCCCCAACGAACCCGGTCGCCCCGCGTCCGCCGTGCCACGCCGGCCACGCGCCCCGCCCGCTCCGCGCGGCCCCGCGGCCACGTCGCCCGCCTCGCCCGGAGCCCTCCGCCTTTCCCGGCCACCATCGGCCTCTCCCTCCCCCTATATATTCCCTTCCTCCCCCAATCGAGCTCTCCAACCGAACCCTAGACTCCGGCCGCCATCTCCTTCCCCCCCCTTTTCTCCTCTTTTCTCCCGACAGCACCCTCTTCTCTGGCCCGCCTCCGCTGTCCCTGAACCCTCGCCGCTCCGCCGGCCTCCCCTAGCTCCTCCGCCGCCCCTGAACCCTCGCCGCTCCGCCCGCCGAGCCGACCCTCCCCAGGCGGAGCCGACACCGACCGACTGAGCGTCCCCGACCCCGGCTGTTCAGCCTCTCCTCCGGCCGGCCACGGAGCGGCCATCCTCTCCAATCGGTTCATCAGAACCCTAGCCGGACACGGACACGGTCAGGACACGGCCCTTCGTGTCGACGCGGACACGAGTAAACGTCATTTTGGAGCCCTGTTCAGGTACTCGTAACTTTCTGCTCGTAACCCCATTTTCAATTCTGTCAATTGCAATGCGCAGCCTGCATGACCCCCTCGGTGTCCGTGCAAACTGCTCGGTGCATCGTATCCTGTGGTGATCACGAAACGCGATCAAAATATAGAAAAAACAACGTCCTGTTTCACCCCGGAACTGAGTACACCCCGCCAAACGGGACGACTTGGTCGCACGCGGTCTTCACAGATACATGCGCGTCGTTGATACGGACGTGTGGGATTTCGCGGAAGTCGATTCGGTTGTGCGTGCACACCGGAATTAACGCGTATCCGCGGACACCGTCCCGTATCCGCCCTTCCTGGAATATGTTATAATTTTGTGTACAAACGTCGGATCAAAATAAAACTTGCGCCATCGGACTCGTAGCAATACGCTGGTCCTGTGACCCAAGTTTGGTTCGAATCCGAGAAGTTGACGAAATCGCGTGTCGTGGGCCCCGCAGGCCCCACTCGACGGGCAATTTTGTGACCGGCTCATCGGAATCCAATTCTGAAAGTTTCGTTGAGTTTGTATCAGCGTTCCTGACTTGTTGACACTAAGTTGGACGAATTTGGAGACCTTGACCCTTACATGTTTTTTCGGCGCAAAGCGGGCCCACATGCGGACCCCGTTTTGACCCAAAATTGTTATTTTCGTCCCTGTGTCCAAATTGGACTCAAGGACAGGCATTTTTAGCTATTTGATATCTTCTGAGTATGATGGTAATGGTTATTTCAGCATCCGGAGGCTTATCTAGAAATTTTCCAAGGACAGCCGTAGTTGGAATCCAAACATCAGGCAAATACCTGCACTTCACGTTTATTCTTTATATTATGATAATTAGTTCCTTGCTCTACTAGCACCATTGGATGATTACACTTAGTGTTAGAATTTGGATTTCATGTCTCGATTTTCGTGTCGGGAGGGAGGATACTAGGAGGCATGTGGTCTACCCTTTCCACCATGTCATGACTGCTAGCTGTTGAGTACGCGACTGTACCATCAGCCTTATACTCGATTGTTTCTGACTACTAGCCGTCTATGACATGCCTTATTAGCCTTATAACCCCCTACATGCCAACTATGTATTCTAAATACACAATTTCACACACATAGTTTATTTGTCTTGTTGCAGTTCCATTTTCTTGTCTCATTATCTTCCTGTTTTATTCATATCCCTGATTTATAGCAATTAACCCTTAGTTATTTTTACTACTTATTATGTATAATTTTTATCGTGATACTTAGTCAGTTTTTACTACTTGTCATAATTATTTAGTTTAAGCTTTGTTGTGTATTGGTACTTTGCTCATTTCCTGACTGGATCCGTTGACATTTAGGCGATGATGAGGACTATGCCCCCACCTTTTATGGCCCATATGACGTAGCAGATGATACTATTGAGGAGCCTGTTCCTACTCAGGAGACTACTTTTGAGGAGTAGTTAGCCAGTTAACTAGTATTTTTCTTTCAGCATAGTACTCGGGTTTGTCCCCGATTTATCTTCTGGTTCTGTATTAAACTATGGATTTGGATGTCACAAACTTTGTCTTATGAAATCTTAGCATTCCTATTTCCCGTTATTATTCTTGCCTATTTATTCTTGTGAATGAGCTAGATTTTAAATTACCTGTGAATATGATCTAGACAGCGACCTACCGCCGACACTGCGGCGTAGGCTGGACGTACTCGCGAACCGGTGCCTGAATTATCTGGGTGCGGGTCGTGACACGTTTTTATGGTGGCCCATGCAGGTCGAAATAAGATTGAGGATTTTAGGAAAAGCTCATTCACAAAATATGATCTTTTATTTCAAATCTTGACATCATTCCTTAGTAAATTTTTCTATCATCCTTGATTTCCAAGTAATCTATTCTAATCCCACTATCCCTTAACCTTTCAGAATGGTTCAGACAAGGAATACCGTAGGAGGCACATCCGAACCCGTCGAACAGACTGTGCCTGAAACCCTTGCGCTCCCTCCGCCTCCAACTACTCCGACAGTTACTATGGATGGAGCGCAGCTACTCGGAGTATTCCAGGGACTTATAGAATCCCAGAGGGAACAGACTGCCCTGCTACGAACTAGACTTTCAGATGCTCTTCGATCCCAGGAGGCAACACAAAAGAGGCCAGGAAATGCCAAGGACTTCAGGAACCTTGGACCCATGGAATTCTATGGGACTGAAGGTATTCTCTATGCCGATGAATGGATAGAGAATGTAGAGCGACTCCTGAAAACTGCTCGGGTCCCTGATGATCTTAAGGTGGAATCTGCAAGCCTGCAACTATTCGACATAGCTCGGACTTGGTTTAGAGATGAACCTCAGTTATCTGCTTCTGAGCTCACTTGGGAGGATTTTAAGAGGCTGTTCAAGAAGAAGTTCTATCTCGAAGTGGCTCGAAAAACTCTCGAAAGTCAATTCGAGAGGCTGGAACAAGGTAATCTTTCTGTTGATGAGTACACTGCAGAATTTAGCAGACTGAGCCATTTTGCAGAATATATGGTTCGTACCCCTGAAGATAGAGCCCGTAGATTTAAGAAGGGGTTGTCTCCTGATATTCGCCTTGCTGTCACCACTAGCCGAGCTCGTACATACGAAGAAATCTTGAGCGTGGCACAAGGTGTTGAAAGAGACATGGGACCTAGACTAAAGCGGGAAAGGGATGCTGGAAGTATGGGACCCCACAAACGCCCATTCCAACAACAACTACAGCAGAGGGCCCCACAACAAACCCAACGTCCTCTCCCTCGAACCACAGCACCCCAACAACAAACTCAAGGACAGAACCAACAAGCTTCCACTTGTGGCTATTGTCAAAAACAAGGTCACACTTGGCAAGTTTGTAGAAAGAGGCTAGGTGCCTGTCTATATTGTGGATCAGCAGCACATCAAATGAAGGACTGTCCTGCTGCTCAGGGACGCACAGCTGCACAAAAAGTTCCAGTTCAGGCCATGCCCCCAGCAGCGCAGCATAGAGGACCCCCACTCCCAACTCAACAACAACGCTTTGCTCAGCACCAACATCAGCAACAGAGGGGTGCACCTCAACAAGGCCGTGCTTTTATAATGACTCTAGAGAAAGCTGAAGCCACAGCAGATGTGATAACAGGTTCTGTACTTATAAATTTAGTACCAGCCATTACTTTATTTGATTCTGGAGCGTCACATTCATTCATGTCCGTAGATTTTCTTATGAAGCATAGCTTAGTCACAGAACCTCTTAGGAATTGTTATAAGATCATTACCAGTGGAGGAATTATCCCGGTTAGTGATGCATGTAACAATTGTCCTATTATACTATGTAGGAGAGAATTATATGCTAGGCTACTCGTAATGCCAATTCCCAGTTTCGACATTATTTTGGGTATGGATTGGTTGAGTCAACATCATGCCACTATAGATTGTCACAGGGGTAGCGTAATCTTTAGGCCCCCTGATAAGCCAGAATTTGAATTCACTAGAGGTTCTAGAGAATTGGGTAGTAACCAAATTTGTGGAGCCCTAGTACCAGAAGAATTGCCACTACCTATCATTTCTGAATATCTTGATGTCTTCCCTGAGGATCTCCCAGGATTACCCCCAAACCGAGAAGTTGAATTCTCTATTGACTTAGTGCCAGGAGCAGCGCCAGTATCTCAAAATCCATATAGAATCAACAAGAAAGAGATAGTAGAATTAAATGAGCAGATAAAAGAGTTAGAAGACAAATGCTTCATTAGGTCTAGTGTTTCGCCCTGGGGAGCTCCAGTATTATTTGTGCCAAAGAAGGATGGAACATCTCGAATGTGTATTGATTACAGGGCTTTGAATGCTTTAACAATCAAGAATAAGTATCCCCTACCAAGGATAGATAATTTATTTGATCAATTAAGTGGAGCTCGGGTATTTTCGAAGATTGACTTGAGATCTGGTTACCATCAAGTAAGGGTGAGGAAGGAAGACATCCCTAAAACTGCTTTCAATACCCGGAACGGACACTACGAATTCTTAGTGATGCCTTTCGGGTTGACTAATGCACAGCAGTATTTATGAATTTAATGAACAGAGTCTTCCAACAATATCTAGACAAATTTGTGGTAGTTTTCATTGATGATATTTTAATTTATTCCAAGACTCCAGAAGAACATGAAGAACACTTGAGGCTAGTATTGGAGACATTAAGGAAGGAAAAACTTTATGGAAAACTATCTAAATGTGCATTCTTCCTAGACAAGGTAGAATTTTTGGGACATGTTGTAACTGGAGATGGCATAGCAGTAGATCCTAAGAAGGTAACAGCAGTAGAATCATGGCCCACTCCAGACTCTGTAGCAGAAATTAGAAGTTTCCTGGGACTAGCTGGCTATTATCGAAAGTTTGTGAAGGACTTTGCTAGAATTGCTGAACCAATGACGAAATTAACAAGGAAGAATGAAGAATTTATATGGACTGATGAATGTCAACATGCTTTTGAAGAATTAAAAAAAAGGTTGACTACTGCCCCTATTCTGACCTTACCATCTGGAACTGGAGGATTCGCTATATACAGTGATGCTTCTGGAAAAGGTCTAGGTTGTGTATTGGAGCAGAACAAAAAAGTAATAGCATATGCTTCTAGACAGCTTCGACCCCATGAAACGAACTATCCAACTCATGACTTAGAATTAGCAGCTATCATCTTCGCTCTTAAGCTATGGAAGCATTATCTTTATGGAGAAAGGGTAAAAATCTTTACAGATCACAAAAGTCTAAAATATATCTTTACTCAAAAAGAGATGAACATGAGGCAAAGAAGGTGGCTGGAGTTAATGAAGGATTTTGACATCACCCTTCAATATCATCCGGGGAAGGCCAACGTAGTTGCTGATGCTCTAAGCAGATATCCTATGGCAATGTACTTGACGATGGACCGACACTTGCTTGAGGACTTGGAAAGTTTGGGAATTGAGGTAATTATTCCAGGAATAGAAGGTCAGATGATGAATTTGAAGATCCAATCTACCTTAATGGATAAGATTAAGGAGACTCAGTTTCAAGACGAAGGCCTACGAAGCATTCGAGGCCAAGTACAAGCTGGCTTATTGGAGGAATTCAAAATTCATGAAGATGGATCACTAAGACATGGAGATAGATTATGTGTACCTCAAGGAGATATAAGAGAAAAAATTATGCAAGAGGCACACGGATCACAATACTCTATACATCCAGGAGCCAACAAAATGTACAAAGACCTAAGGATGCATGTTTGGTGGTATGGCATGAAAAGAGAAGTAGCCAAGTTCGTATCTCGTTGCTTAGTGTGCCAATAAGTCAAGGCTGAAAGACAAAGACCTGGGGGATTGCTTCAACCACTATCCATTCTGGAGTGGAAGTGGGAACATATTACTATGGATTTTGTTTCTGGGCTTCCAAGGACACCTAGTGGGAAGGATGCTATTTGGGTGATAGTGGATAGGCTGACCAAGTCTGCACATTTTCTACCCTTCAAAGTAGGGATACCTACGGAAAAGTTGGCAGATTTATATGTTCGTCAGATTGTTAAATTGCATGGAGTTCCAGTAAGTATTGTCTCCGACCGAGATTCAAGATTTACCTCTCACTTCTGGAGGAGCTTACAAGCTAGCTTGGGGACTCAACTTAAATTCAGTACAGCTTATCATCCCCAAACCGATGGACAATCTGAACGTACAATTCAGACACTTGAAGATATGCTCCGTACATGCGTTCTGGATTTTGGAGGATCGTGGGAAGATTATCTACATCTTATGGAGTTCTCTTATAATAACAGTTACCAAGCAAGTATTGAAATGACTCCATTTGAGGCTTTATATGGACGAAGATGTCGTACCCCACTATCATGGGACGATGTAGGAGAAAGAGCTTTACTGGGACCAGAGATGGTGGTCGATTCAACCGAGAAGGTGAAACAAATAAGAGAAAGACTTCGGGTGGCTCAAGACAGGCAACGACATTGGGCAAATAGCCATCGAAGACCATTGGAATTTGAGGTAATCAATTTATGAAATTCAAGTTAATTTAACACTATGATTATGGAACTAAGACTTGATTATGACTTTATTAAAGGTTGGAGAATTAGTATTCTTGAAGATTTCTCCGACACGTGGCACTATTAGGTTCGGAAGGAGCGAAAAACTCAGTCCAAGATTTATTGGACCGTTTGGCATACAGGAGAGAATCGGAGAAGTGGCATACCGTCTGGCATTGCCACCCTCTCTAGATGGGGTCCATAACGTATTCCACGTGTCGCAACTGAGAAAATACGTGTCAGATCCAAGTCATATTTTGGATCATTCAGAGCTCGAAGTGGTCCCAAGCTTGACTTACCAAGAGCAACCTGTGGGGATACTGGACCGAACGGAGAAAGTTCTAAGGAATCAAGTTATTTCCCTTGTTCGTATAACTTGGAGGCATCATTCTCCCGGCGAATCCACCTGGGAGCGAGAAGACGAGATTAGGGAGCGCTACCCCTATCTTTTTGAACCTTGAGGTATATTTTAACTCTCGATCCTTCTTTTCATGCCATTGTTAATTTTTAAATTTCGAGGACGAAATTTTTATAAGTTGGGTAGATTGTAAATCCCCTGATTCTTTCAAGATTTTTCAAACTGAATTTTTCGAAATTTTCTGGAATTTTTTGAGAATTTTTGCTAATTAAAAACAAGGTGATTTTAGAATTAAATAAAATTAATGTTTTTAAAAATATATTAAAATATTATAAAAATAATATTTTATGGTGTAAAATTAAAAACTGGACTTAGGGTAATTTTTCTGAAAATTTTTGGGCCCCGGACCTAATTTATAACCCCTAAAAACTATTTATTTAATTACTTATCTATTATTTATTTATTTATTTAATTTATTAATCCAAACCCCGGCCCAAACCGGCCCAGCCCAATCGGACCAAGCCCAAAACCGGCCCACCCGTGGCTAGTGGGTCGGGTCGGGTCGGATAGACCCGAACCCGCCCGACCCGCGACCCGTTTCTCTTCCCCAGCGTCCCCCACGAACCCGGTCGCCCCGCGTCCGCCGCGCCACGCCGGCCACGTGCCCCGCCCGCTCCGCGCGGCCCCGCGGCCACGTCGCCCGCCTCGTCCGGAGCCCTCCGCCGTTCCCGACCACCATCTGCCTCTCCCTCCCCCTATATATTCCCTTCCTCCCCCAATCGAGCTCCCCAACCGAACCCTAGACTCCGGTCGCCATCTCCTCCCCCCCTTTTCTCCTCTTTTCCCCCGACAGCACCCTCTTCTCTGGCACGCCTCCGCCGCCCCTGAACCCTCGCCGCTCCGCCCGCCGAGCCGACTCTCCCCAGGCGGAGCCGACACCGACCGACTGAGCGTCCCCGACCCCGGCTGTTCAGCCTCCCCTCCGACCGGCCACGGCGCGGCCATCCTCTCCAGCCGGTTCATCAGAACCCTAGCCGGACACGGACACGGTCAGGACACGGCCCTTCGTGTCGACGCGGACACGAGTAAACATCATTTTGGAGCCCTGTTCAGGTACTCGTAACTTTCTGCTCGTAACCCCGTTTTTAATTCCGTCAATTGCAACGCGTAGCCTGCATGACCCCCTCGGTGCCCGTGCAAACCGTTCGGTGCATCGCGTCCTGTGGTGATCGCGAACCGCGATCCAAAAATAGGAAAAATAACGCCATGTTTCACCCCGGAACTGAGTACGTTCCGCCAAACGGGACGACTTGGTCACGCGCGATCTTCAAAGATACGTGCGCGTCGTTGATACGGACGTGTGGGATTTTGCGGAAGTCGATTCGGATGTGCGTGCACACCGGAATCAACGCGTATCCGCGGACACCGTCCCGTATTTGCCCTTCCTGGAACACGTCATAACTTTGTGTACACACGTCGGATCGAAACGAAACTTGCGCCATCGGACTCGTAGCAATACGCTGGTCCTGTGACCCAAGTTTGGTTCGAATCCGAGAACGTTGACGAAATCGCGTGTCGTGGCCCCGCAGGCCCCACTCGACGGGCGATTTTGTGACCGGCTCATCGGAATCCAATTCTGGAAGTTCCGTTGAGTTCGTATCAGCGTTCCTGACTTGTTGACACTAAGTTGGCGAATTTGGAGACCTTGACCCTGACATATTTTTTCGGCGCAAAGCGGGCCCACATGCGGATCCCGTTTTGACCCAAAATTGTCATTTTTGTCCCTGTGTCCAAATTGGACTCAAGGACAGGCATTTCTAGCTATTTGATATCTTCTGAGCATGATGGTAATGGTTATTTCAGCATTCGGAGGCATATCTGAAAATTTTCCGAGGACAGAACCGTAGTTGGAATCCAAACATCAGGCAAATACCTGCACTTCAAGTTTATTCTTTATATTATGATAATTAGTTCCTTGCTCTACTAGCACCATTGGATGATTACACTTAGTGTTAGAATTTGGATTTCATATCTCGATTTTCATGTCGGGAGGGAGGACACTAGGAGGCATGTGGTCTACCCTTTCCACCATGTCATGACTGCTAGCTGTTGAGTACGCGACTGTACCATTAGCCTTATACCCGATTGTTCGTGACTGCTAGCCGTCTATGACGTGCCTTATTAGCCTTATAACCCCCTACATGCCAACTATGTATTCTAAATACACAATTTCACACACATAGTTTCTTTGTCTTGTTGCAGTTCCATTTTCTTGTCTCATTATCTTCCTGTTTTACTCATATCCCTGATTTATAGCAATTAACCCTTAGTTAATTTCACTACTTATTATGTATAATTTTTATCGTGATACTTAGTCAGTTTTTACTACTTGTCATAATTATTTAGTTTAAGCTTTGTTGTGTATTGGTACTTTGCTCCTTTCCTGACTGGATCCGTTGACATTTAGGCGATGATGAGGACTATGCCCCCACCTTTTATGGCCCATATGACGTAGCAGATGATACTATTGAGGAGCTTGTTCCTACTCAGGAGACTACTTTTGAGGAGTAGTTAGCCAGTTAACTAGTATTTTTCTTTCAGCATAGTACTCGGGTTTGTCCCCGATTTATCTTCTGGTTCTGTATTAAACTGTGGATTTGGATGTCACAAACTTTGTCTTATAAAATCTTAGCATTCCTATTTCCCGTTATTATCCTTGCCTATTTATTCTTGTGAATGAGCTAGATTTTAAATTACCTGTGAATATGATCTAGACAGCGTACTACCGCCGACACTGCGGCGTAGGCTGGACATACTCGCGAACCGGTGCCTGAATTATCTGGGTGCGGGTCGTGACAGTTTGGTTCAGAATTAAACCGGGCTTATTTTGGTTTTATTTAAAACATTAATTTGTAGGTCTTTAAAAATGGTTCCGGGGTCCAATAAATTCCAGGAAATTTACCCTATGTCTAATATTTTATTTTACACCCAAAAATATTATTTTTATAATATTTTAATATTTAGTAAAAATATTTAAATTTATTTAATTCTAAAATATCTTGAGTTTAATTAGTTAAAAATCACAAAAAATTCCAGAAAAATTATGAAAGTTAAAATTTTAAAATCCTGAAAAATCTGCGGGTTTACAAAATATAAAATACGAGTGTTTTTAAATCCAGGGATCTTTAATTACAAAAATGTAAATTTAAGAAGAAATTTTTTGCACTCATGAGTGCAGAGGTGGATCCAGTTTCAAGAGAGCGAAATCAAAAGAAAATAAGGTACTTTAAAGAAAAAGGCCTTTCAATGAACTGTAAAAGTCAGTAGAAAATTCACCTGTAATTGTCAAGCAAAATCAGCATGATCTTTTCATTTTCACTCCCATATCTTTCTTTTCTTTGTGTTTTTTTTTCTTTTCTTTTTTTCTTTTTTATTTTTTGTGTGTGTGTACACACAGTGAGGCTTGCAATATGGACCAATTCATAGATAGTTCCCCGACAGGTCAACTATCTTTGAATATTATCATCTCGCTATCACACTTAAATTAGTTAGTCTTATGCTGCTATGCATTTAACAACAGTTTGAAGAATATTTATGATTGTCAAAAGCCAACTTCTAGCTGATAACCGCTGTCGATCGAGATCCTAAATAAAAACAAAAATAATAATAATAATAGCATAAATGAAACTTTCATATCGAGCTCTGAAATAAATAAAAAATCTCGGTCAATTCTTTGTAATATTGAAATAGATTAGGCGTGGACATGAGAAAAAAAAATTATTGAAATTTACTTGATGTATTGGTTTTTTTTTTTTTTTTTTTTTTGTTCTTTTGTGAGATGTCTGACGAAACGTACGAAATTTTTTACATGCTGTATTGCATGCTTTAGATTCACTGTCAGAGAGATTATCTCTCTTTTTACTGACCACGAGAAGTAGTTTAGTTCGGTCTCTTTTTTTTTAATACCAAAAATCAAATAAATATAAACTTTTGTGAGGCAGTTGGAAACACCATTTAGGGGTTTATTATAAGGATACATCTTTTCATGAAATATGTAAATACCCATATTTTGGTGCTACCTACTATAGACAGATTGATCCAAAGGAAACTTTACAAGGGTGAGCCCAAGTGGCCAAAATTCGAACTTGAAATCACTTTGCGTATTTGGTTGAAGAATCTGTAGGCAAAATTTGTTGGAGTAGGTGAGGTTCCCATGTGAAAAACGTTTCGGAGTTTGATTGAGTATTCCTACATATAATAGGAATATCCTAAAGGAATTGGTAGTTGTGGATTTGAAGCGATATATATATATATATATATATATATATATATATATATATATATATATATATATATATATATATATATATATATAAGGTGTTTTCTAACCCTAAAACAGAGGAACAAGAGTGCTTTACAACTATTGAAAAGAGCAAGAGAGGATTGACGGGTACATTGAAGAAGAAATCGGTGATTCTTTTTCGTCATCTTGGTTCTTAGTGTGCTTGTAATCGTGTTTTCTTCTTCAAGGAGTTGTGATATCCGTTTGGATCGGTGAGAAGTTTGTAATGAGTCGACGTATTTCTTATTCCATTAGTGGAGATTTTTCAAGGTTAGACTCCGATCGTCCCGTGGTTTTTTTTCATCTGGATTTTCCACGTGAAAATCGCTTGTATCTGCGTAACGCTTTTATGTGTGATTTTGACGATTTAATTTTGTGTACTTTTCTTTGGTTCTCTCGCAGCTTCTTGGTTTGGGGGGGGGTGGTTTTCGCGTTTTGTTTCCAACAAGATTTATTATTGTCACGTCCCAGTCCCAAAATACGTAGGACTAGGAATACGTAACACGCCCAGCCGTATGTATACGAACTCCAATATGTGAAAATCATATACACACGTACGCTATATATGAATATGCAAATTCATCAGTGGTAATATACTGTCATAACAAGTCACACAAAATCTATGTCTCATCCACAGCACAAATAATCAGTAGGAATAAACGCTGAATAATAACTGGATATCAAAAATGAGTATCAAGTCTAATAGTCGGGTGGAAACAAATCCACTACAAAACGACTATCCTGAAGTAGCAAAATATCTAAACACCGTCAATAGATCACAGATACTCTGAGGGTAGGATATCCTCAGTCAGGTACGTAGAGTCAGGTCTCGGTCCGTACTCCTGTGGGTACTCCGGCTCGTCCATATCTGGAAAGGGACCAGGTCCTCAGAGGGACGTAACAATATACATAAAAATGTGCCAATAAGTACTGAAATATAAACATCCAATGGGTCACCTAACCATCTAAGTGAATGCAGTTTGAGAACAACTTTTCACCAAGTGGGCTATCTGGCTAAAATATGGGATTGGCGTGACCCTCTTGGAGAATCAGGAGCCTCAAAGCATGTCGTCTTTTGAACGGCAGATGCCGCCAGTAATATATAGTTGTCATCATCACCCGTTTCTCCGGTGGAGAATCCGGGCGTACAGAAAAAAGTGCAAAGGAGCCCAAATATTTTACTTATTGTTCTCCCCACCCCATGCTCTAAGCATGCCATATCCATGACATGATAAATCCTCTAAATAACTGCCAGGTCTTCTAGCATACAAAGTTTCTATCAGCAGTCATCCCTAACGCACGACTTATACATACAGGCGGCCAACCCAATATGTAGTCCGAGAGCTATATGAGACTCAAAACTCGTGTAGCAACTGTGTCACGGCCAATGAACCAATTAATGCTCCATAATACTGGGGTGGTCTCATAAACAAGGTCCAAATACAAATACATAAATAAAATAGAATCATGCATCATTTGGAATATAAATAAGAGTACTGTGGCAAGGTATATTTGCCGAGCAAGTTCTGTATAGTGCAATTGTCCACAACAGTGTTTAAACTTTGGTGTAAGAAGTGGAATTAGATTTTTAGGAGAGTTGTGATATATATATAGGAATAAGGAGGCGGTGGAATTTACTTAATGGGTAAGAAACTGTTGCCACTGTTGTTTTTCTTTTATTGGTTTAGGGGTGCGGTTGAGGGTATTTAGTAATAATAGTGTTAAGGAGCGGTGGAATGAGAAGCTTACACATATAGGAAAGCAAAGCAAAGCAAAATTGAGTTTTGCTTCTGCTGCTGATATTTTCTTCTCTTTTGTGGTTTGGTTTTACGCGTAGTGAAAGAAAAAGTTTACGCGGGATAAAATAAGCGGTGGTTTGATACTGCTGCTGCTGTGGTTTACGCGCGGTGGTTTTGCTATTGCTGTTGATATTTACGTGCGGAGAAATATACGCAGTGTGGTGAGCGGTTTGCTGTTGACTGCTTTACGCGGGATGAGCTGCTGCTGCTATTTGCTTAATTTACGCGTGGTGAAAATATACGCGGGGTAATGAGCTGCTACTGATAAACTCTTTACTTTACGCGGGAAGGGTGGTTTTGATGGTTTGGGTTTTGGGTTTGATCCAATAGAAAATTCTATTTTCTATATTTAGCTCATAATTACTAATAATAATAAATTACATAATATAGAATACGATTTTCAGAATTAGGGTTCTTACAATTATGATTTGACATGAATATTAAATCTTGTCTTCGACGAAATTGGAGTTTGGACATCAGAGTGTTTTTTTTTCCGAAATAAAGCGCGAAAGTGAAAAATTCCTATTTCCATTTCGCAGGTTAGGTTGGATGACCATTTTGTCTCTATTTTAACAAATTTTTTTTTTTACTATTCATCCTCTCACTCTAACAATCAAGTATCAATTTTTAATATTTTTCACTTCTAACTTTTACTTCTTAAAAGCAGCCAAACGAATAATTTTTTATTTCGTTTTACTTCACCGTAATGCATACGCAAAATATCAATTTCTATTTTTTTTTATTTTATTTCGTTTCACTTTGCGGAATTAAACATCCAAAAGTGAACGATATCGCCACACATGGTATGACTTTATCATTAATTTTCATGATATACATATGTATCCAAACGAGTTTTCAAGCTGCACAATGTGTCCATCCTCTAGGAATTTATGAATCTTTGAAATTCCTGCCGACACTCGTGGACTATAGTATAAATACTTGGCAGACAAATATAAAAAAGAATAGCTTCTTGTTACCTTCTTCCAATGAGAATAAGTTGGTTGTCCAATTTATTTTTAATTTTATTTTTTATTGTCAAGAGTTTCATGGAGACCTGAACTGGTCTCGATGGTTTGAGGGTTTTTTTTTCTTTTCAAATTATTAAAATTTGTCCATTTAAAAAAAAAATTAATATGTATTCATGTCTAAAAATAGATACGAAATTTTGTATATGCTGCGTTGCATGCTATTTGGACCCACTGTCCCATTTTTTTTTCGCCGATTGATTCTGAGACCGTCCGTCTAGTCAGGAAGGTGTTACATCTTTTCTTACTGATCACAAGAGTCAGTTGAATTTAGTGAATTATTTGTATTTACTCTCTCTCTCTCTCTCTTTCTCAGTTGTCCTTCCCATTTTAAAAATTTGGAGGAGAAAAGATATAGTAATTAAAGTTAAAATAGAGAAACAAGAAAGTTATGAACAACAAATTGAAGATAAATCTAAATAACCCTATTTATGTTGTATCAACATATCCGAAGTCGTGTAGAACGCCTAAGCAAAGACATTTTTACCATACCATTTGTTTAATTTCTATATAAAATTCGGTCAATTTATAATTTAGCAATATTGTAATATCATCAAATTCATGTCAATTAATTAATATTGTACATAGTATTATATATATATATATATATATATATATATATATATATATGTTTACTTATTTAGTGATAGATCAACCAAAACGGTTATATCATAAAATTCGTCTCAATTAACGGAAAATTTCACTCAGGGCATAATAGTTTAATATATTTCTAAAAAAAGTAACAAAGTTTTAAAATTTACCAAAAAAACATTAAAACGCCCTTTGGAAGGGCGTTTTACGCTTTTCCGTCAATATATTTTAACTCTGTTAACGGAGCAGAAAGTAAAAAAAAATTTATAAATAAAATAATAGAAAACGTCCTTCGAAAGGACGTTTTATAATTTATATTAATTTTTTCTCTCTCCTCTCTCTTCTCTCTTCTCTCCTCTCTCCTGTCTGTTATATTATTTTTAATAATATTTTAGCCTCTCCCTCTCATCTATCTGTTAACAAAGAAAAAAATATAATATTAAATAAAGCTAAAATGCCCTTTGGAAGGGCGTTTTGCTTTTTTTAATAAATTTTTTTTTAATATTATATCATTCCCGCTCATCTCACTTTCTGGAAAAAAAAAATTATTATTTTAATGAAAAACGCCCTTTGGAAGGGCGTTTTTCCTAGAAAAAAATGCCCTTCCTAAGGGCGTTTTTCATTAAAATAATTTTTTTTTTTTTTTGGGCAGATTCTCTCTCCTCTTTCCCTCTCTCCCTCTCAGCTCTCCGCTCCCCTCTCCCCTCTCCCTCTCCCTCTCCGCTCTCTCCCTCTCCCTCTCCTCTCTCCTCTCTCCTCTCCCCTCCCCGCTCTCCTCTTTTCGCTCTTTCCCTCTCCTCTCCCTCTCCCTCTCGGCTCTCGGCTCTCGTCGAGATTCCGCAGCAATGGAGGGAGGAGGAGACTTCACTCCGCCATCGTCCCGAACCCCGCTCGAGCTCACCCCCAGGTCCTCCGTCTCCTTCGACGACTTCGGCGGCGGAGGCGGCGGCCTCCGACGAGGAGGAGTTCGAGGTCCGAAAGCACGTGGCGCTCCGCGAGCTCCAGCAGCTCGTCAACCGCTACAACGACTGCTTCCTCCGCCTCAAGGACGTGGCCGCCGCCAACGCGTTCCTCCGCAAGGAGAACCTCGAGATCGCCGTCGAAAACCTCGAGCTCGCGTTCGCGATCGAGGACCTGGAGAAGGAGAACCAGCCGCCGGCGGTGACCGGATCCCCGTCGGAGAAGAGGAGGGATCTGATGGAGTCGCCGGGTGATTCGGGTACCGGATCCGACAAGTCCCGCGGCGGATCAGGCGTGCCGAAGAGCATCTCCATCCGGTCGAGCGGTTTCCTGGCGGTGAAGAACCCACCGGCCGGCGGCACCCATCGGCTTCGCCTGACAGGAGAGAGAGAGAGAGAGAGAGAGAAGAGAGAGGGGAGAGAGAGAAATTAAAATATTTTAAAAACATAAAACGCCCTTTGGAAGGGCGTTTTATTTTTTTTATTATTTTTTTTAACGTCCAAATTTAAACCGTTAAGTACGTCGACGGAAAAGCGTAAAACGTCCTTCCAAAGGGCGTTTTAATGCTTTTTTGATAAATTTTGAAACTTTGTTGCTTTTATTAGAAATATATTAAACTATTATGTCCTGAGTGAAATTTTCCGCTCAATTAATTAATATTGTACGTAGTATTTTATTTTATTTATTGTACATAGAAGAGTTTGAGGAGATTTCCTTGTAAATGCCAACTAAAAAAATGTCTAAATAACAAGGCACAAAAATCATGGAGAACAATTGGATCCTAAGTAAAAAAAGATTGGATTCTCCCTATGTGATGTAAATAAAGCCGCACATTTTGTGTGGGGATTGAAGTGCCAATTGGTATGCAATTAGTTAGTTATTTAGATGATCTCATCTCAACCTATGGCTTTCAAGTACAGGTTGGTGATGTGACCATTCCGCCTATAAATATGAAGGTCTTCGTTTGGAAACTCCCAACACCGAAAATTTCCATTGTCAACAAAAAAATGTCAGTAGAATGTTGATCGGTGACTTGTCTCTGATGTATCATTTCATTGCAAATATTCAAACTTCACAATTTTTGTTGATTTGTTGTCTGAATTGTCAATTCTAGTTGTTTTACATCGGTATAATATCAAGACCGTATGATTCCGTACAAATAGTATAAAAAAAAAAACTTTCTTAACCCTTCCAAAAAAAAAAGTCTCCATGACATAATAAGAATTTTGTTCCTGCAGTTTCTAAAAAAAGTAGACTTAAATCTAAAAATTGAGATTTCATAGTAGTAATATATGCAGAGATTAAAAAAATTAGAACTTTTGATTTTTTAGGTCTTATGCGATCACACAGTTTATACATGCACATATACGACCACATTGCTAACAAAGGAGAGCTAAGATAAAAAGAAAATGTGAAATTAAATTAAAGATAAAACATGTTGAGAGAAGAAAAAAAAAGATTTTCTTGTGTAAAAATCTGGACGCATTATAAATAATACCATCTAGGGTTGTGCATTGGTCGATGATGGACCTATTTGATCACAACCGTTGCTAAATCGAAATTATTCGATTGTGAAGTACATAACACCAAAAGATTGTTTTCTATGTACAATAATACACACGCAAATATCTAATATTTATTGCTGTTTATTATAAAAAAAATGGCCAAGTTATTGGCATAGATATCTTATGGAATCAAGAATGGAACAAGAAATTTAAGTCGTCTTTTTGGCACGTTATTGCCTTAGATATTTTATGGAATCAAGGATGGAAATAGAAGTTTAAGTCGTCTTTTTGGCAAGTGCAGGGGACGAAATATATTAAAATAACAACGGAAACTTCAGTCGCATTTTTGCATTATTCTTACCGTGGTTGATTGTTAAGATAACTTTTCGTGGTTGATTGTTTGTCCCTGTCCTGAAATGTACTTGTCAAGCTCTAATCCAGTCTTGCATCACGTCGAAAACAAATTTCTGAACACCACGGTCAGAAATTCTTGATAACTTGTCTAAATTAATATCTAGAATAATAATCTAGAGAAATCTTCTGGCTACATGTAATCCCGGTATCCTAGGGACCCCTGATGGATTTGGAACTCGCCGTCGTGACGGGCACATTTCCAGCACACCGTCGAGTATAGCATTACCTGTAAAATAATATACTTGATTTTAATCTATGTTATGTAGCCCTACGCTTGGATAATCCGGATAGACTGCAGGGCATGTGGCTGTACGGAATCTCAACTTGCATGTGCTGGTAATTATGACCGTGATAACTCTAGTTAGCTAATGGTAGCAAGCCGTAGGGCATGATTGGTCGTGATTGCTCAATTTTCTAGTCCGGTCCTGTCTTGCTTCATCCAGTTACTGATCTTGAGTAGGAACTTGAGCACTGAATACAGATACTCTCCAGAACTGTTAAACTGTTAGATACTTGTTGCAATTATTTACCAAATTTCTTACGCTATTTCTTATTGATTTGTCTGTATGCTGGTTTTAGTTCCTAAGTTGGTTCCTGTCACACCCGTTCCCATATTTGGTATTCTTGAATTTGTGATATTAATTTTTTTTGTAGATGTATTCATACTATATTTTACATGTTGATTCCTATTAATTATGTTGTATTTTATTTAATTATATTTTTGTTTATTGAGGGAGACTACCCGAGACCAGTAATGAACACCTTGGCAATTATCATGAACCCATGCTAGGGCCCGTATGTAGGATGAATATCTGACCCGATTCACTTTTGGAACCACTAAGCCTATTTTGGATGGTTATGACTGCATGAGGATTAGTCATGACTAGAATACCCATTTTTTCTCTTGTGTAAATATACTCCTTTTTCTCTCTCCTCTCTTTCAATTTTTTATTTCTTTCCTTTACTTCTTCCTTACTCTTCCTTCTTCCCTCCAGAGCTCCCAACCGAAACCCTAAACCCTAGTCCTAGACTTGGTTCTAGGAAAATGTTTGTTAGTCCACCAAGGCAAATACATCTTGCGCAAAGTGGTGAAGCCATAGATTTTCGTATTTTTGCATATATGTAGTAATAAAATATGTTTGATAGAAAATGTTCTCCTTGATGTTCTCATTAGTTTTAGTTCTTTGAGTTTTTGGTTTTGATGAACGGTTTTTAGTAGATCAGAGTTTTCAAGTTTGGGTTTTTCATGGGTTCCAAAAAAATTTCTTGGTTTTGATCTATTAAAACATGGTATTTTAGAAAAATAGTTTTTATAATTGATAGATCACTTTATTTCGAGTATTTTGGCTTTTAGTTCACTTGATTCGGAGTTAAAATAAAAAATTTATGAAAAAAACAAATTTTTGAATTTTTGGAGCTTTTTTGCCATGGCTGAACTTGTTGTTTGGAGAAGACGAAGTTCTCATGCGGCTAGCACCATATGCGGCCGAGACTTCCATACGGCATGATCCTTATGCGGCCTTGACTCTTTGTCGCATAACCAACCAGCATGCGTCCATCTTGTTGGATGCATGACTGACCATTACACAAAGTGTTCTGGAGCTAAGTGACAGAACTTCTTCTGTTTTATTCGCTGGACGAATAAAAAATTCATTAAGTCCAAAAAGAAATATGTGGCCGAGTGACTTATGCGGCAAGCAGTGTATGCGGCCACCATTTCTTGGACGCATGAGTCTGAACCGTTGGCACATCTTTCTTTGATTTTGTCTATTTTCTCTGACACTTTATGGCTTGTCACATCCATCACTTCAGTCACTTCTCTGACACATCACTTTGGCACTCGTCCCAAAGAGTGGACTTTTGTCCGGAGCATGCGGCTTGGAGGAGTATGCGGCCTTGGTCATATGCGACCTGAGGTAGCATGCGACCGACAGTCCATGTGGCACCCGTCTCATGCGCCAAGTTGTTCATGCGGCTTAGCTATTTTATTTGGAATGCTTATTTATTCTATGTGGTGGTTGGTCTTGATAATTGCTTGTGATTGATCCTAAGGAAGAATGAACATAGTAACCCGACCTTGTGCTAGACATGACCATGTACTAGAATTGACTATGTCATAAGTGACTAACCAGCTATGTGCATAATATGAGCTACATGTCCCAATGTGATAAGGCTCATATGACTAACTGTAAGTTTGGTATTTCGAGTCAATTTCTTGTATTCGTGCTGATGCAATTACTACATACTATGTATACACGTGTTATAAGGTGCCCTGAGGTACGACCATATTATAATGTGCACTGAGGTACGACATAACTTGCTACGTGCTATAAGATTACATGTTTCAGATTGTGCATCGAGAATGCTCCATATACTACGCGACATGTAATATTATTATATTATTTTTCCAGCACGGACATGGTATGTGGGTCAACTACCAAAACGTGGTTAGGACTTGTGTTGATTGTTGCATCACACTAGGGTGAATCTAAATTGAACTGCCAAGTAAGAAAGTTGATTCGTATCTAGTGTGCCCGTACTACGGTACAACATATATGAGGATTGATCATGTGACCACGCCATGTGATTCCTAACATAACCATAGGGTTAATTTAGAAAACTAAAATTTGTAGAGCGTTGGGAGGGATAAAATCCTGAGATCGTGCACATTAGCTATCTCAGACAACTGTCATGACGTGTAAGGCTAACCCTCATGGATATTGGTCACGTCCGCACTAGTAGACGGCAATATCTGAATACTTATATTGTACAATACGTTCTGTGTGATCTTAGCACGGTGGCCTTACGAGGGACCGATACATAATATACAATGTGCTACGTGATACTATGGCTCGGTTAGCCCTGCTAAACAGCTCACGATCTGAGAATTTCAACATTGTATTATTCTATTCTAAGATAACTCAGACTCCACATAACAAGTCGTGGGATTGATTGGCCGATTTAAAAGAGTATGTGCTGATAGTCTAGGGACTTGAAGTATTATGGTGCGACGGTTCAACCCTTGTCCTTGTTGGGTTGTAGGTTTGCGCCAATGTGTCATAATAGGTCATGTACCGAAACTGCATATTATACTTATATCTTAGCTGGTATTGTGGCGTGTGTGTTCTGGATTATACTAATGTGTTGTATCTTCGTCATATTCATAATTGGTGAGTCATACCCTGTCTCGGCGTAGTGCCACACCTCTTGTCCTTGTTTGGTTGTAGATGTGTCATACTGCACCGATAAAAGGTCATACGCTTGCAGTTGTGGCATGGATTCATATTTTATATACTTTATTAGTTTTTACTTCATTCACTTGTGCTCCTTTGTGGTGTTTGCTCTCGGGGCCTAATCCCGTTGGTTTTGTTTGGTCAGGTTTAGTAGCAGAGCCCAAGGATCATGTCCTGTATCTGACCAATGGCGAACACTAGGAGGATGTCGCCGAGGAACTTGAGTGGGTTTCTTCTTCCCCACTATGAATATCATTTTGTATTACCTTTTTGGAGTTTAGCCAACGACACTTGTTAGTCAGTTTATCCGGACATTAGTTCCTCTACATGATTGAATATTATTCAGACCGAGGCTGACTTACAGTCATGTACTCTTGGCAGTGTACTAGTGTACCATCCTGTATAACTAGTTTCATGATCATTCTAATAGAGCGTCAGGGACGTCTAACTGCTTTATCTTACATGTTCATTTTTATTGGTTCTTGGTTGATGATTAAGACAAAGATGTTCTTAACCCTAGGTTACTTGATTGTAGTATGTACCCTCTTGTCTAGCTACAGCCGTGATCGCCGTACGACGTATAGTACCTTATACGGGGTAGCTGACCATGTCCGCCTCCGTATTCCGGTACCAGAGCTTGACAAGATTTTAGTGGTAGCCCATGCAGGTCCGTCTTTTTAGACTTGTGGGGTGTCTTTTTCTAGGAGTCTCAATCAAAACCGTTTCCCTTTATATCCTGAATTTGTCTTCTTCGATACCGAGCTTGATCTATCAACAGTTTGCTTTATTGTTCTTTATCGTCCTGTCCTTTGATGTCTTCTGTCCTTTTTCTTCAGGGGCACCTCCTTTCCGCCTATTAGAGCAGCAAATATGGTGGAACATCTATCAGAGCAAGATCCCATTGAGCACCAGCAAGAGACAATACTTCCTCAAGATCAGCTTCGAGTAGAGCCAATATGTGGGCTGTAATCCCACTGATTTTCAATAATTTTTAAATTTGGATTTTTCACAATTTTCTGGAATTTTCTGGAATTTTTCTGTAATTAAATTCAGGTATTTTAATTATTAAATAATTTTTAATTATTATTAAATAATATTAAAATATTATAAAAATAATATTTTATGGTGTAAAATAAAAAATTAGACATAGGGTAATTTTCCGGGAATTTATTGGACCCCGGATGGATTTTTAAAGCCCTAAAAACTAATTAATTAATTAAACCAAAATAAACCAAACCAAACCAATTTCTGAACCGGGTTTATTTAATTAATTAAACCAATTCTTAGCGGGTCGGATCCGGGTCCAACCCAGACCCGACCCATTAACCCGAAATCCGACCCGCTTATCTGATTTCGGATCGGGCCGGATCCGCTAGGACCCGACCCGTCCGCCCAACCGCTCTGAACCCGACCCTGCCGCTTCCGCTCCGCCGGTCGCACCCGCCGCCTGCTCGCCTCCCCGATCCGCCTCGCCTCCGGAACGGCCGCCGCCGACCCGCTCCCACTTCCTCTCCCTCCACCGGCCGCCCCACCAGCTCCCCGCTCCCCCGCCAATATAAATCCTTTCTCCCCCTCGACTCCGGCCAAATCCCCTCCGACGCCGCCACCTGCAACCCGACGCCGCCACCTGCAACCCGATGCCGCAACGCCGGTACTACTGGCTCCAATTCTCTTGCTACCCTTCCATACTAGTTCTAGAATCCAAAAGAACCTATCAGCCTACCCTACCGAGGGTAACAATCTTCTCAGAGATTATTGCACAATCACGTCTTCTGCCGTCTGAACTACGATCTTCTTCTGGAGGAACCCATCAGGCGCAAGCGTCTGTCTTCCGCATAATAGAGGATGAGAAATAATGATAACGATATTGATGGAAATTGAACGAATACAAATTGGAAGTCCAAGGGCGATAATCACATACAAGAGGAGTTTTAAAAATCGGTTATGGATTGAGATCTTATTCACATTAATCCTAAGTTGCAGGCTCGTTCGGTACAGTAACGTAACCGAAACGATTTTTTGTTGACCTGCATGGGCCACCACTAAAACCATGTGACGCCCCAGTCCCAAAATCTATGGGACCAGACACGTGGCAATGGCCAGCTGGTACGACTTCGTAGGGCTTTCCAATTTAATGGACCCGACGAAGTGCACTTACGCTGTCCATGGTCAAGTGATCCAAGTAATAATCTATTTCTAATATACAACAACTAAATCTAAATCTCAATCCAGGATAAGTAATCTCAAGAAGGAACGATACGCATCATCAGTCTGCAGCCTAACAATACATCCGCTCGAATAGACCAGAAGAACAATATAGGTCTATAAACACTAGGCTATAAAAGCAGAATAAAAAGGAAAGTAGTACATAACTGAAATAGCTGAAAATGTAAATATACCTGCAATGATGTCCACACTCTAATAGATCAAGTATCCTGCAACTGCACAAACAACCTGGAAGGGATCCAGGTCCTCAGAGGGACGTAACAAGATACAAAAATACATGCCATAAAGTAAATACTGAATAAATAAATGGGGGTGTGCTAACCATCTAAGTGAATGCAATTTGAGGATAACTTGAGTGTATGGGAATGTGTAGGCTAGACATATGCTGACGTAATTCACCAATCGTGACAACCGGCTAGTGTATGCCACATATGCCCCCTATAACACGGGCACCTGATAACGTCCATCTCCGAGGAGCATGGTATCTGAAATAGTATAACGTCCAACGTTCTTTAGAGTGTGGTATCTGCGATATGTAACAAGTAACGTCCAACACTCTAGAGAACGTGGTATCTGCAATATATATACGTCTGTATCACTCTGCCGAGTGCGGTATCTGTAATAGAAGGAGTGGGTGTCCCATACGCCTACTAGTCGTCCTCCCCGCCCAATGATCTAAGTATGTTGTATCCACAACACGCCTCCGCTACTACGCCGGGGCGTCGTAACTCTGGCTCATAGTCAACGTTAGAGCAAGGGTCCATCCCTACAACCAAACAAGGACAGGGATAGGACCATCGTACCACGCTAGTCTATGCTCTACCTACTGATAACTGCTAGTCTTCTAATATGCATCACTATTAGCAGTTATACCCTATCCGTCGCACGCCTATACGTACAGGTGGCCAACCACATACGCAGGACCGTGCCCTACATGAGACTCACAACACGTGTACGAGATGTGTCAAGGCCTGGGAGTCATACCAATAACTCCACAACTTTAGGTGGGTCTACTAGACACTAAGTCAGACACAAGTCCTAACGTCAACATTTTCGTTGACTGCACCCGAGTCTTCTCGGACGCGCACAGTTATATAATATTAAATTAATAAACATGCAACTAAAAACAACTGACTTTAAACAGTACTACAAAGGCAAGGTATACTTGCCTGCGCGAGGCTGCTGATGACGGGGTCCCGGTATCGCGTCCAAGCCCTCAGGTCCTGCAATACCTAGAGAAGAGATACAAATCTGAATTAATACTCTACTTAAGACAGACAGGTGTGCTACACACAGCTACATCTAGACTCAGTCTCAAAAATTTTCTAATATTTTACCGTCCTCAATTATTTGTCTCGTGATCCGATATAATACCCATTCCGAAATAATTCACCTACTCCCCATGTCCATCACCCTTTTAATTATCAATTTATTTTTCGTCAAAGCTTTAAATAACTAAGCCACAATCACAAATGCATGTTTAATAATTTGGACATCCGTCACATTTGGCATTAACACTCGCCCTCATTTGCGTGTATTACATAACCTCAATCAATTCCTATTTTAACCGCAATACTTGATTTTAATATTTATTTATCAACCATGCATATTATCCATAACCTCTATTTGGATCCAAACCCTAATTCTACATTAAACCCATAAGTAAATGCCTCCAACACATACAACAAATCATATTTTTCCAAGTCCTTTTTAAATCTTAATCCATCATCAACATGTCCTACTAATGAAACTTTCATACTACAACCACATGAGAACCCATAGGTGAAACCCTAGCTAATACTAATCCATCTCCATATATGTAAATAACAACCCATATAATTGATATGTAATAATCTGGAATTTAAAACGAGAGGGGGAGAGTGAACCTCAACGAGGTCGTCGACCGAGGTTGGCCGGAGAACAGCGAGTCCGTAGGGTGGTGGTGGTGATCGGCTAAGGTGGTGGATACGACGGTGCAATGGAGGTGGTGGAGCAAGGTGGTGCTGGCCGGATAGGGGAGGCAGCTCAGTGAAGTCGGGGGAGTGAAAACGGCGCCGGCGGGGGACGCACGCAGCATCGGGGAAGAGGAACTGCGCCGGCGGGGGACACGGCTGCGGTGGCAGCGGTCGGCCGCTCAACCGCGGAGGGGAACGCTCGCTGCAGGCGGTCGGCTGCACAGTACCGACCGGAGATGTGGCTGCTCCGGCCTGGAGGAGACCGGATGAGGAACGGCAGTGCGAGCTCTCGGCGTGGGGTGGCTGAACCGATCGGGGCGGGAGCAGCTGCTCTGAACGGGAGGAGCTGGGCCGGCTGTTCCGCCGGAGGCCGTCGGTCTGGGGATGGCCGGCGGTCGGGGGAAGGTTGGTCGGCCGGCTGGAGTAACTTAAGTGGGGAGAGTGGGTTAGGGAAAGGAGAAGAAGAAGGAGAAGAAGAATGAAGAGTGAAGAAGGAGAAGCTTTGCATGGGGAGTAATAAATGGAGGAGGAGAGAGAGTGGTTTCTCTAGGAATTAGGGCCGGTGGTGTGTTGAGGGTGGGGGAAAATGTTGCTTTATAGGGGGATGTGTGGGTTTGAATGAGTGGTTGGGATCCTCCTAGGAAAAATGAGTGGTGGTGATTTAATATGGATAGGGTGTGGGATTGCTTCATGAGGGAATGAGGGAATTGAGATTGGGACCCTATTTTGGGACCCTACAAATAATCATGACCAATGAGGTGTTGCCAACAATTTGTTAATTGCAAATAAGCCCCCGTAAATTCGGGAATTTGCATGAACACATGAAATAACGCAAAAAATTTCGGAGAAAAATATATTTAAAATTGTCATGGTGAGGGGGTGGTGCGCGTTAGGCGCGGGTCAAATTTGAAGGGCATTGGGATTAATTTAGTATTAAAATATAATTTACAAAGTTAGTAAATCCCGATTAAAATAGAGATAACGCAATCCGCGAATTTAATTTAATTGGGTCCCGCGGGGTCAAAATCTGGAAACGGCGCAAAGGCCAAAAATGGTGGGGGCTTAGAGTCAGTCTTGGACCCTTTAGTTGGTCAGGCTCAATGGGTTAAGTTGGTATCCCAAAATCAAGGGTAACGACACAGGTGTCCAATACGGAATTAAAATACGGGTTACGATTTTCTGAATGTTGCGCAATTAATTTAGAGCACACGAAAGTTGATTTTTAATAGTCAGAAAAGTCCAGTGCCTAATTTGGCGAGTTGAGTCGAGTGTACAATATTTGTACGAAATTTATGGGCTGATAATGGGCTCCGAATAAATAGACAAAGATAGGGTACGCCAAGGGTTAAATTTAATTGGATTAAAATTTCAGATAAAAAAATCCTCTACTCTAGACCTCAACATCTGCCATCAAATTTTTTCCTGGTCCACACTAACTATCTACAGAATAAATCGAGGGGGTTTACATTCTTCCCAACTTAGAAAAATTTCGTCCCCGAAATTAAAAGTAAAGCACGATATTATCTAACAGAATTTAAAATAACTAGTAATTAAATTGTCGTATTTAAATTCGTACCTTGCTCCTCAAATAAGTACGGGAATCGCTGCCGAAAAGAATTCTCGCGCTCCCAAGTAGACTCGCCTGGTGAATGGTGCTTCCATGCCACTCTGACCAGTCGAATCGTCTGCCCTCTCAAAGTCTTCTAGCTGCGATCGAGAATCTCAACTGGCTGCTCTACGTAAGACAGGCTGGGCCCGACTGTAATCTTCGAATGATCAAGCACGTGGCTAGGGTCTGCGACATATCTCCTCAGCTGCGATACGTGAAATACGTCATGTACTCCCTCTAATGATGGAGGTAATGCCAGACGGTACGCCACTTCGCCAACTCGTTCCAGAATGTCAAAAGGTCCGATGTACCTCGGACTCAGCTTGCCTCTTCCTCCGAATTTGATGATACCATGAGTAGGCGATATCCTCAAAAATACATGGTTACCCTCCTTGAACTCCAATGGCCTGCGGTACGCATCTGCCCAATGTTTCTGTCTGTCCGGTGTTGCACGCAGGTGGCTCCGAATCTGCTTGACCTTCTCTACTGTCTGTGTCACTAACTCAGGCCAAGCATCTGACGCTCTCCCACATCACTCCAACAAACTGGCGACCTACATTTCCTGCCGTACAGTGCCTCATAAGGTGCCATCTGTATGTTAGCCTGGTAGCTGTTATTGTAGGAGAATTTCACCAAGTATAGGTGGTCCTCTCAAGATCCTCCAAAATCAATCATGCATATCCTCTAATATATGTATCGTGCGCTCTGACTGGCCATCAGTCTGTGGATGATATGCAGTGCTGAACTTTGAGACGAGTTCCTAGGCTCTCCTGCATACTCCGCCAAAAATGCGACGTAAATCTGGAATCACGATCTGATACGATGCTGACAGGCACTCCATGTAGTCATACTATCTACCTCATATACATGTCAGCTAAAATCTCCGTGGACTGCCCAACTCTGAAGGGCAAGAAATATGCAGACTTGGTGGGTCTGTCTATAATAACCCAAACTGCATCCTTCCCGCTAGGGCTTCGCGGGAATCCTGTGACGAAGTCCATGGTAATGTGTTTCCACTTCCACTCGGGGATGGGAAGCGGCTGCAATAATCCTGCAGCTCTCAGGTATTTTGCCTTGACTCGTTGACATACCAAGCATCTCGCTACGAATCTCGTAATCTCTCTTTTCATCCTATGTTACCAGAATTGTTGTTTCAACTCCCGGTACATCTTCGTACCCCCGGGATGAATAGAATAATCGAGCTATGAGCCTCGGCCATCAGCTCTTGGCGTAGCTCGCCACTCGGAACATATAGGCGATCTCCATACCTCAGTGTTCCGTCTTCATGAATCTTGAATCCCGTTTGCAGGTCGGCCTCTGTCCTTTCTCGCAATCGTCTAAATCTCGTATCTGTAGGCAAGGCTGCCTTGATCCTCTCAATCAATGTAGACTAAACCTCGAGACTGACCATCTGTCCATCTATGCCTGGCAATACAATCTCAATCCTGAGTTTCTGAAAATCCTCTAACAACTAGCGATGAGTCGTAAAAATATGCCATAGGCTTCCTGCTCAAGGCATCTACTACTATATTCGCCTTGCCAGGGTGGTACTGCAACTCGATATCATAATCTGTCATCAACTCTAGCCAGTGCCACTGTCCCATGTTGAGCTCCTTATAAATCTCAACATGCTCTTCATAAAGGTAGTATCTCCATAGCTTTAGTGTAAATATCACTGCAGCTAGCTCCGAGTCGTGCGTCGGATAGTTCTTCTCATGAACTCTCAGATATTTCGATGCGTAGGCTATCACCTTGCCATTTTGCATCAGTACACATCCTAATCCGCTCCCTGACGCATCGCTATACACTACAAATCCTCATGATCCTGAAGGTAGTGTCAAAATCGGTGCTGGTGTCAGACGCTTCTTCAGCTCATCGAAAGCCGCCTGACACTCGTTGGTCCAGATGAACTCCTCGCCTTTACGCGTCAGTTGCGTCATTGGCGCAGCTATCCTCGAGAAGTTTTCCACGAACCTCCGATAATATCCGCCAAGTCCGAGGAAACTCCTAACCTCCGTAACTGAGGTAGGGGTAGGCCATGTCCCAACTGCAACTATCTTCTCCGGGTCAACTGATAGTCCATTTCCGGTGATTAGGTATCCCAGAAATGGTACTCTATCCAAGCAGAACTCACATTCGCTGAGTTTGGCGTACAGCCTCTCGTGCCTCAGCGTCTCCAACACGATCCTGAGATGTCTCTCGTGCTCCTCTTGGCTCTTATAATATATCACGATATAATCGATAACTACCACCACGAACTTATCCAAGTACTGGTGAAAAATATTACTCCTCAAACTCATAATTACCGCTGGCACGTTGGTTAAAACAATCATGACTAAAAACTCACATTGGCTATACTTCGTCTGAAAAGTCGTCTTTGGAATGTCCTCTCTCCGAACCTAGATCTGATGTTAGCTGGATCTAAGATCGATCTTCAAGAATACATATGCGCCACTTAGCCGATTCAATAAATCATCGATGTGTGGCGGTGGATACATGTTCTTTATCGTTACAGCATTTAGCGCCCTGTAATCGATACACAAGCGTACCGTCCCGTCCTTCTTCGGTACAAACAGAATGGGTGCTCCCCATAGAGATACACTAGCCCGTATGAAACCCTTATCCAAGAGATCCTCCACGACGGACCTACAACTCAACCAATCTCCTTCGGTTGTAGTCTGTAAATAGGAAAATTAACTGGCTCGGCTCTTGGAGTCAACTCTATAACAATTCTATCTCTCTGTCAGGTGGCAGGCCTGGAAGATTATCTAGAATCACATCCTCAACCCTGATATAATATGGTGGTACACTGGTTTACCTCATGCGTTGTGTACTCCTAAGGTAGATGGGCACCATGCTCCCAGACTCCCCGAAGTAACTCAAACTCAGGGTAATCTGGTGGCCATAAATAACGTAATCACGTCGACAATCTAGTGTCGCATGATATTGGCTCAACCAATCCATGTCTAGGATAATGTCATAGTCTAGACTTTAATCTCGAGATAAATTCCCCTGTTCTATTTTCAACATCAATCCCCAAAAGAAAATGTTTCTTTGCCTAATGTATAATTTCTCTTCTCCTCAAGGTTTCCCTAGAATTTTATTCCTCGAATTTCTTCTCTTCGTTATTCATCTCTCCAAGTCACAAGTACAATAATGGTATCACTCAAGCACATACTAGAATTCCTGGAATCCGATCATTATCTTCCAAGTGAGAGCCTGAAATTTTATCTTCTCTAGTCCATAATATCATTCCTGATATTGCTATCATATACAACCACTAGTTCCCAGCATTGGGCTATGCATTTTCCTTAGATTATTCTAGGTCTTGGTCAACAATCTTTCCAGCTCCTTGTACTTCCAAGATTACTGCTATCTCGAGTACGAATAGGGTACTACTGGCTCCAATTCTCTTGCTACCCTTCCATACTAGTTCTAGAATCCAAAAGAACCTATCAGCCTACCCTACCGAGGGTAACAATCTTCTCAGAAATTATTGCACAATCACGTCTTCTGCCGTCTGAACTGCGATCTTCTTCTGGAGGAACCCATCAGGCGCAAGCGTCCGTCTTCCGCATAATAGAGGATGAGAAACAATGATAACGATATTGATGGAAATTGAACGAATACAAATTGAAAGTCCAAGGGCGATAATCACATACAAGAGGAGTTTTAAAAATCGGTTATGGATTGAGATCTTATTCACATTAATCCTAAGTTGCGGGCTCGTTCGGTACAGTAACGTAACCGAAACGATTTTCTGTTGACCTGCATGGGCTACCACTAAAACCATGTGACGCCCCAGTCCCAAAATCTATGGGACCAGACACGTGGCAATGGCCAGCTGGTACGACTTCGTAGGGCTTTCCAATTTAATGGACCCGACGAAGTGCACTTACGCTGTCCATGGTCAAGTGATCCAAGTAATAATCTATTTCTAATATACAACAACTAAATCTAAATCTCAATCCAGGATAAGTAATCTCAAGAAGGAACGATACGCATCATCAGTCTGCAGCCCAACAATACATCCGCTCGAATAGACCAGAAGAACAATATAGGTCTATAAACACTAGGCTATAAAAGCAGAATAAAAAGGAAAGTAGTACATAACTGAAATAGCTGGAAATATAAATATACCTGCAATGATGTCCACACTCTAATAGATCAAGTATCCTGCAACTGCACAAACAACTTGGAAGGGATCCAGGTCCTCAGAGGGACGTAACAAGATACAAAAATACATGCCATAAAGTAAATACTGAATAAATAAAGGGGGGTGTGCTAACCATCTAAGTGAATGCAATTTGAGGATAACTTGAGTGTATGGGAATGTGTAGGCTAGACATATGCTGACGTAATTCACCAATCGTGACAACCGGCTAGTGTATGCCACATATGCCCCCTATAACACGGGCACCTGATAACGTCCATCTCCGAGGAGCATGGTATCTGAAATAGTATAACGTCCAACGTTCTTTAGAGTGTGGTATCTGCGATATGTAACAAGTAACGTCCAACACTCTAGAGAACGTGGTATCTGCAATATATATACGTCTGTATCACTCTGCCGAGTGCGGTATCTGTAATAGAAGGAGTGGGTGTCCCATACGCCTACTAGTCGTCCTCCCCGCCCAATGATCTAAGCATGTTGTATCCACAACACGCCTCCGCTACTACGCCGGGGCGTCGTAACTCTGGCTCATAGTCAACGTTAGAGCAAGGGTCCATCCCTACAACCAAACAAGGACAGGGATAGGACCATCGTACCACGCTAGTCTATGCTCCACCTACTGATAACTGCTAGTCTTCTAACATGCATCACTATTAGCAGTTATACCCTATCCGTCGCACGCCTATACGTACAGGTGGCCAACCACATACGCAGGACCGTGCCCTACATGAGACTCACAACACGTGTACGAGATGTGTCAAGGCCTGGGAGTCATACCAATAACTCCACAACTTTAGGTGGGTCTACTAGACACTAAGTCAGACACAAGTCCTAACGTCAACGTTTTCGTTGACTGCACCCGAGTCTTCTCGGACGCGCACAGTTATATAATATTAAATTAATAAACATGCAACTAAAAACAACTGACTTTAAACAGTACTACAAAGGCAAGGTATACTTGCCTGCGCGAGGCTGCTGATGACGGGGTCCCGGTATCGCGTCCAAGCCCTCAGGTCCTGCAATACCTAGAGAAGAGATACAAATCTGAATTAATACTCTACTTAAGACAGACAGGTGTGCTACACACAGCTACATCTAGACTCAGTCTCAAAAATTTTCTAATATTTTACCGTCCTCAATTCTTTGTCTCGTGATCCGATATAATACCCATTCCGAAATAATTCACCTACTCCCCATGTCCATCACCCTTTTAATTATCAATTTATTTTCCGTCAAAGCTTTAAATAACTAAGCCACAATCACAAATGCATGTTTAATAATTTGGACATCCGTCACATTTGGCATTAACACTCGCCCTCATTTGCGTGTATTACATAACCTCAATCAATTCCTATTTTAACCGCAATACTTGATTTTAATATTTATTTATCAACCATGCATATTATCCATAACCTCTATTTGGATCCAAACCCTAATTCTACATTAAACCCATAAGTAAATGCCTCCAACACATACAACAAATCATATTTTTCCAAGTCCTTTTTAAATCTTAATCCATCATCAACATGTCCTACTAATGAAACTTTCATACTACAACCACATGAGAACCCATAGGTGAAACCCTAGCTAATACTAATCCATCTCCATATATGTAAATAACAACCCATATAATTGATATGTAATAATCTGGAATTTAAAACGAGAGGGGGAGAGTGAACCTCAACGAGGTCGTCGACCGAGGTTGGCCGGAGAACAGCGAGTCCGTAGGGTGGTGGTGGTGATCGGCTAAGGTGGTGGATACGAAGGTGCAATGGAGGTGGTGGAGCAAGGTGGTGCTGGCCGGATAGGGGAGGCAGCTCAGTGAAGTCGGGGGAGTGAAAACGGCGCCGGCGGGGGACGCACGCAGCATCGGGGAAGAGGAACTGCGCCGGCGGGGGACGCGGCTGCGGTGGCAGCGGTCGGCCGCTCAACCGCGGAGGGGAACGCTCGCTGCAGACGGTCGGCTGCACAGTACCGACCGGAGATGTGGCTGCTCCGGCCTGGAGGAGACCGGATGAGGAACGGCAGTGCGAGCTCTCGGCGTGGGGTGGCTGAACCGATCGGGGCGGGAGCAGCTGCTCTGAACGGGAGGAGCTGGGCCGGCTGTTCCGTCGGAGGCCGTCGGTCTGGGGATGGCCGGCGGTCGGGGGAAGGTTGGTCGGCCGGCTGGAGTAACTTAAGTGGGGAGAGTGGGTTAGGGAAAGGAGAAGAAGAATGAAGAGTGAAGAAGGAGAAGCTTTGCATGGGGAGTAATAAATGGAGGAGGAGAGAGAGTGGTTTCTCTAGGAATTAGGGCCGGTGGTGTGTTGAGGGTGGGGGAAAATGTTGCTTTATAGGGGGATGTGTGGGTTTGAATGAGTGGTTGGGATCCTCCTAGGAAAAATGAGTGGTGGTGATTTAATATGGATAGGGTGTGGGGTTGCTTCATGAGGGAATGAGAGAATTGAGATTGGGACCCTATTTTGGGACCCTACAAATAATCATGACCAATGAGGTGTTGCCAACAATTTGTTAATTGCAAATAAGCCCCCGTAAATTTGGGAATTTGCATGAACACATGAAATGACGAAAAATTTCGGAGAAAAATATATTTAAAATTGTCATGGTGAGGGGGTGTTGCGCGTTAGGCGCGGGTCAAATTTGAAGGGCATTGGGATTAATTTAGTATTAAAATATAATTTACAAAGTTAGTAAATCTCGATTAAAATAGAGATAACGCGTCCCGCGAATTTAATTTAATTGGGGCCCGCGGGGTCAAAATCTGGAAACGGCGCAAAGGCCAAAAATGGTGGGGGCTTAGAGTCAGTCTTGGACCCTTTAGTTGGTCCGGCTCAATGGGTTAAGTTGTTATCCCAAAATCAAGGGTAACGACACAGGTGTCCGATACGGAATTAAAATACGGGTTACGATTTTCTGAATGTTGTGCAATTAATTTAGAGCACACGAAAGTTGATTTTTAATAGTCAGAAAAGTCCAGTGCCTAATTTGGCGAGTTGAGTCGAGTGTACAATATTTGTACGAAATTTATGGGCTGATAATGGGCTCCGAATAAATAGACAAAGATAGGGTACGCCAAGGGTTAAATTTAATTGGATTAAAATTTCAGATAAAAAAATCCTCTACTCTAGACCTCAACATCTGCCATCAAAATTTTCCTGGTCCACTCCAACTATCTACAGAATAAATCGAGGGGGTTTACAGATTTAGCAGACGAGATCTACCCTGAGGTGTACGGAACAGGAGCACTTCTCGGAGCAGTATAGGAACCTGAAGACGAGGTGCTCGCTGAGGACTTCTCCTGAACAACTGCTTCGCCATGCTCAGTTTATTTGGCCAATAAACTCTTTATTTTCCTGTTTAAGTGAACTTTTGTAAACAGACTTAATATCGGGTTGTTCCCCGATTTTTAATTACTTGTAACTGGATATTGTATATTTCTTTTGATATTGCTATCTTTATTCTGTGGATGAGAATAGTAAACCCTGACTGTTGTAATACAGCTTAAGTATGCCCCGATGGATCCATTAAATTGGGTTTGTCCATCGGTGCGTACTGCTGGCCATTATCACGCGTCCAGTCCCTCGATATTTTGGGACTGGGGCGTGACATGGTTTTTGTGGTGGCCCATGCAGGTCAACGACTAAATTGTTCGGTTTCAACTTAGGGACCGAACAGGCCTGCAATAAGAATAGAATAAGTTTTTAGGATTTTATCCACTTGCTTGAATCGTTTTTGATATCTGTATCGTATTCGAACTAATTTTTGACTTGCATCTTGCCTTGATTCCTGTACGCCTCTTATAGTTTATTTTGATGCAGAGTAATGGATTCACAAGTAAACGACGAAACTCCAGCAAGAACACCAATAGGTGCTGAAGTCACCTACGGAGAAGATGAATTGACACTATTAAGTGGAGATTCCTCTACTCACCGAAGCCGCCAAGCAGATCCGCAAGCTTCTAGATTTCGGCGTGATGACATCCAACCTCCTCCGCAGTTTGTTCCACCGATGCCTGTATTCCCTCAAGGGCAGCCAATTGACGGACAACAGATATTCCAGATGATCTATGCAATGATGCAAGCCCAGCAACAAGTCCAAAATGAGGCCCAACGTCGCGAGGTTGATTACTTGAGGAACAGTCTAGTAAATGCACTGGAGCAGGCCAACCTACCAGCTAGACGATAACCGACAGGCTCTATCACTGATTTTCGCCAACTGAAGCCTCGTACCTTCTCAGGCAAGGAGGAGCCCACAGAAGTTCATGAATGGCTCATCAACATTCGGCATCAATTAGAAGCAGCTGAGCTTCCACAGGAACGTTGGATGACCGTCGTCAGAATGCAGTTGACGGACAATGCTCACCACTGGTGGCTATCTGAAGAGAGAAGGCTCAGACCAGACCGAGTTACTTGGGAAGAGTTCTCCAGACTTTTTTAGGAGATATACATATCGGCTATCGCTCGATCAGAACTTCGGAACAAGTTCAATCGTCTCACTCAGGATGCTATGACGGTGGAAGAGTACAACACCGAGTTCATTCGTCTAAGTCGCTTTGCCCCAACATTGATCCCGACAGAAGAAGAGAAGGCCGAGAAGTTTTTCGACGGACTCAACATCGAGTTACAGAAACTAATTGGATCTGTCGCACCAACTTCATACTCGGACGTCCTGGCTACAGCCCGACGCATGGAGCGCGTCACCAGGAGAGAGACCAGTCTGAAGCGGCCTTCTCCATCAGCAACATCCAAAGCACCACAAGAAGAAGCTGCAAAGAGACCTCACCAGCAGCAGAAAGCAGCTACACCACAAGTGATAGTCCTTCCTACTTGTCACTACTGTGGCAAAGTAGCCCATCTCGCCAAGGAATGCCGACGCAGATTAGGGCTGTGTTTAGCATGCGGATCCCGTCAGCATTCGGTAAGGGATTGCACTCAACGAGGAGAAGGAGCACCAAGGGCAAACCAACAAGCTCTACCAGCACCAGGAGGACATCAACCAAGGCCACCCTTGGCACTTCAAGCAGCACCCTACCAGCAAGCCCAGCAACAGCAGAGGGCACCACCTCAAGGACGCGGCCAAGTTTTCGCGATGACTGTGGGAGACGCGCAGAACTATGGAGTAGCTAATGCGAGTAAGTTTTTGTAGTTTTGTTTCTAGTATTGCTTTAGTTCGTGCCTGCTGGTTCGTGACCCTAGACTTAACCTGATCATTAAACTTGCTAATAATTGATAACCTAGTGTTAACCTAGTAATTTTGAACTTATAATTTAGAATATTTTATAAATGATAAACTGATATGTTTTGAAAGATAACCTGATTTTCTAAAACAGTAATTTTTTAGATTTCCCCCATTTGGGAAATTTTATAACTTTTAATGCTTAGGGAAATAATTTTTCCTAGGTGTTACTCTTAACCTTGATTCTCCTTGAGTTTGATGTGCTACGAACAATGTTTGAAACCGTATCATCTCTGTTGACCGGTTACTCTTTGATTGCGAGGACGCAATCCTCTTAAGGGGGGTAGATTGTAATCCCCTGATTTTTAAGAATTTTTAAATTTGGATTTTTCACAATTTTCTGGAATTTTCTGGGATTTTTCTGTAATTAAATTCAGGTGTTTTAATTATTAAATGATTTTTATTTGTTATTAAATAATATTAAAATATTATGAAAATAATATTTTATGGTGTAAAATAAAAAACTAGACATAGGATAATTTTTCGAGAATTTATTGGACCCCGAATGGATTTTTAAAGCCCTAAAAACTAATTAATTAATTAAACCAAAATAAACCAAACCAAACCAATTTCTGAACCGGGTTTATTTAATTAATTAAACCAATTCTTAGCGGGTCGGATCCGGGTCCAACCCAGACCCGACCCATTAACCCGAAACCCGACCCGCTTATCTGATTTCAGATCGGGCCGGATCCGCTAGGACCCGACCCGTCCGCCCAACCGCTCTGAACCCGACCCTGCCGCTTCCGCTCCGCCGGCCGCACCCGCCGCCTGCTCGCCTCCCCGCGCCGCCTTGCCTCCGGAACGGCCACCGCCGACCCGCTCCCTCTTTCTCTCCCTCCATCGGCCGCCCCACCAGCTCCCCGCTCCCCCGCCTATATAAACCCTTTCTCCCCCTCGACTCCGGCCAAATCCCCTCCGACGCCGCCACCTGCAACCCGACGCCGCAACGCCGCCAGTGATGCGTCCCTCGCCGCACAGCCGCCTCCCCGTCGTGCGCCCCCGGCCGTCTCCCTCTTCTCCCCCTTCCTCCCAGCACTCCCCTGAACCCTAGCCCTCTCCGGCCCTCACGGTCGACTGCCTCCCCGCCCGCAGCGGCCATAACTCGACCCCGAGCCGGCCTCCTTCCCAGCAGCTGCTCCCTGCGCCGCCTCTGGTAGCCGCCGACGTCCTCCGCCTCCGCCTCCGGCCGCAGTGCCCCCGAGCCGCCGGAGCTCTGGCAACAACCCAAAGAACCCTAACCCTAGTTCTTGCGTGTGTCGGATACGTGTCGGACACGGAATATTTTAGGTTTTTGGACCCTGTTCAGGTACGCGTATTTCCCTGCTCGTTTATCCATTTTCATTTTCGTCAGTTGCATCGCGTAGCCTGCATGACCCCCACGGTGCCCGTGCAAACCGCTCGGTGCATCGCGTCCTGTGGTGATCGCGAACCGCGATCCAAAAACAGGAAAACCAACGCCCTGTTTCACCCCAGAACTGAGTGCGCCCCGCCAAAAGGGATGACTTGGTCGCGTGCGGTCTTCACCGATACTTGCGCGTCATTGATACGGACGTGCAAGATTTCGCAGAAGCTGATTCGGATGTGCATGCACACCGAAATCAGTACGTATCCGCGGACAACGCCCCATATCCGACCTTTCTGAATCTCGCTGTAACTTAGTGTACATACGTCAGATCGAGACAAAACTTGCGCCATCGGACTCGTAGCAATATGCTGGTCCTGTGAGCCAAGTTTGGTTCGATTCTGAGAACGTTGACAAAATCGCGTGTCGTGGGTCCCATATGCTCCACTCGACGGGCGATTTTGAGAACGGCTCATCGGAATCCAATTCTGGAAGTTTCGTTGGGTTCGTATCATCGTTCCTGACCCGTTGACACTAAGTTGGACTGATTTGGAGACCTTTGACCCTGACACATTTTTCGGTGCAAAGCGGCCCACGTGTGGACCCCGCCTTGACCTGAAAATGTCATTTTTGCCCTTGTCTCCAAATTGGACTCAAGGATAGGCATTTCTAGCTGATTAATATTTTTTGGATCTGATGGTGATGTTTGTTTCAGCAACCGGAGTACTGACTGCAATCCCCGCTGAAGCCAGAGCCACAATTGGAACCGGAAACCCAAGCAAGTGTACCTTGCCAAACTTGCAGTTCTTGTTATTTATTCCTTTGACTATATATATATATATATATATATATATATATATATATATATATATATATATATACTTGTGCATGCTTAACCTAGGGACGTGTGACTTGCTTAGCGTCCGATTATAGTCGGGTGCCAACACCGTACGCGGGGTTGTGCAATGTCAACTAGAGATGGATATCGTGACATTTACATTCTCGTACTTGCCATATCAAGTACATTATACCCATGACACTTGACACAGATCATGAGACAGAATCTTCCTGAAATATTCAAGGTGATTCTGTATAGGATACAGAATTATGACATCTTTACAAGCTTAGATTTTATCCTGACTTATTGCATTAGTTTAATCTTGCGTAACATGAACATTGTGAACTGTGACGTGAGATTACATTAGGTGGAGAGAGTATTACCATATCAAGGCTGATTATAATATAAATAATGTTATCTGGAGGTGTCTTAGTCTCTGATACAGAGCTTTGGCACAAGTTCTGGCCCTTCGAGAAAATACTGCTATGGTTTCTTTGACACTGATCCTGTAGTAGTCTCAGCCTGAGTATGACTAAAACTCTCACTTGCATTATCACTTAGCTGGTTATTTACCCTATTGTTTCCTTTATTTCTGCACTGCATTATTTTGGCTTGTGTTTTCTGTACCTTGCTATGTCCCCAGAGGACCTGGAATGGATGATGTCCCCAGATTTAGCAGACGAGATCTACCCTGAGGTGTACGGAACAGGAGCACTTCTCGGAGCAGTACCGGAACCTGAAGACGAGGTGCTCGCTGAGGACTTCTCCTGAACAACTGCTTCGCCATGCTCAGTTTTATTTGGCCAATAAACTCTTTATTTTCCTGTTTAAGTGAACTTTTGTAAACAGACTTAATATCGGGTTGTTCTCCGATTTTTAATTACTTGTAACTGGATGTTGTATATTTTTTTTGATATTGCTATATTTATTCTGTGGATGAGAATAGTAAACCCTGACTGTTGTAATACAGCTTAAGTATGCCCCGATGGATCCATTAAATTGGGTTTGTCCATCGGTGCGCACTGCTGGCCATTATCACGCGTCCAGTCCCTCGATATTTTGGGACTGGGGCGTGACATGGGCAACATGTACCAGAGATCCTGGTACCCCCGGCAGTTCCAGTAACACCAGCAGCACTTGATACTCTAACACTGTTAAAAATTATCAGAGGTATGATGGCTACACAACAGCATCAGATAGCTGTTCAGTAGCACCAGCAGCTTCGACAACATGATCAGAATGTCCTATTAAACCAACGATAGCAAACGGCACTGGAGGAGAGTGAAAAAGAAGATTATAGAATTTTATACAAATTATGTCAACTCAACCCGAGCTATTTCGAAGGCACAGAGGATGCTATTACGGCGGATGCTTGGCTTCAAGACATTGAGACTATCATGGCAGCAAGTAAGGTTCCAGTAGAGGAGCAAGTCAATCAAGTCCATTTAAAACTACAAGATCTGGCTCGTGACTAGTGGACGATGGAGGAAGTCGGCTTGAAGCATCCTATCTCTTAGTACAACTTAAGAACCCGGTTCCGGACCAAGTATTTCGGAGCAGTGGTGCAGTACGAGCTGTAACAGGCACTGAGGTGCGACCATATTATATTGTGCATTGAGGTACGACATTACTTGCTACGTGCTATGAGATTACATATTTTGGGTTGTGCATCGAGAATTCCTCATATACTACACGACATATGATATTATTATATTATTTTTCTAGCACGGGCATGGTATGTGGTTCAACTACCAAAGCGTGGCTAGGACTTGTTGTTTGTTACATCATGCTCGGGTGAATCTAATTTAAGCTATTAAGTAACAAAGTGGATACGTATCTAGCGTGAACCGTACTACGGTAAGACATAAGAGGATTGATCATGTGACCATGCCATGGGATTCCTAATATAACTATAGGATTAATTCACGCAACATAAAATCCTGAGATCATGCACATTAGCCACCTTAGGCAACTATCATGATGTACAAGGCTGACCCCCGTAGATATTGGTCACGTCCGCACTAGTGGATGGCAATATCCGAATACTTATATTGTATAATAAGTTCTATGTGATCTAGCACGATAGCCTTACGAGGGACCGGTGCATAATATACAAGTGCTATATAATTTCTATGGCTCGGTTAGCCCCACTAAACGGCTCATGATCTGAGAATTTCTCTTATGCATATAATCTGAGATAACTCTGACTCCACAGTAGCAAGCCGTAAAATTGATTGGTCGTTATATAACTGTATTTTGTTGTGATTGTATTATTCTGTTAGTAGTCTAGGGACATGGATTATCATAGTTTGATGGTTCAACCCTTATCCTTGTTTGGTTGTAGAGTTGGGCTATTATGCTAAGATAAACTATGGACCAAAACCATGATGCAGAACCTATATTGTACCTATCTATTGCTTTGGGTTTTATTTCTCCATTTCATATTTTCTTTGTGGTACTTACTATTTGGGTCTAATCCCACTGGTTTTGCATGGCCGGGTTTTGAGCCAGTTCTAGAGGATCAAGCTTACTTTTCCCTTCCTGATGGCGCGCACCAGGCGGATGGTCACTGAAGGGCACAAAGTGAGTTTCATCTTCCCTGCTCGTTACTGCACATTTTACTCTTTTGGACATTTAGCCACCGGCACCTGATAGCCGGCAAGTCTAGACATTTAGTTTCCTTTACATTATTGTAATTAATCAGACCGAAGCTGATCAAGGCCATGTACTTTTGCTACTCTACCAGCTTTTTATTTTTTACAGCTAATTTTCAGAATATTGTGGCGGTGTTGTTCTCCATTAAATCAAAAGGAGAAAAACTTGATTTGATTAACAAACTTAAGAAAGTACAGAGAAGTTCTAGAAGATAATCTAGGTACAATTTTTTTGGGGGGGGGGGTTGACGATGGAGGGTTATGAGTGTAGCAACTATTTTTACTCTGTGGACGATCCGATGCAGAAGAACTTCTCTCTCTCTCTCTTGAGTGTAGGTTCGTAGATAGCCCGCCAGCCCTTTGTATGGGTGTGGTACCTTGCTATTTATAGCCATCCTATGGACATGTTATGGATGTCACATATGTTCCTGCTTGGTGGCCGCATAGGTCTACTTCAACAGCCTGCGGTTGTAATTGTGGCCGTGCATCACGGGGAAGCTGCTACGTGAGTTCGGTTCAGATATATTGTTGATGGGATCTCGTGGTTGTTATCAATCCGTTGTGGGCGTGACTTGGTCAGGTGGACACGTAGTCAGCACCAACTGTACGAAGATCTCTGATGTTATAATGGAAAGATCTTGTGAGCTGGAGGCCGCAAAACAACTTGGCCGTATGATGACAAGGACTCATAGGTCTTGTAGCCGTATACATACTCTCGTTTGGGCCTTATTCGAATGGACACTCTGGCCGCATGGTGGCAAAGTCGCTTGAGTCTTGTATCTGCATACGTGCCCTCGTTTGGCCTTGGTCGGATGGACACTCTAGCCGCATGTTGGCGAGGTCGCATAGAGCATAGCATCATACAAGGGAACACGTGGCATGTCATATTTGTCGAAGCAACTGATGTGACTTATTTTCTTTTCCTGAGTCGTTGTCTTCACGAGTCTCAAAGTGTCTCAGAGTGATGAGTGATGTGTCATAGCTTCTGACAGACATCAAAATCTGTGTCAGGGGGTCCTTATGCGGCTTTATTTGGTTGATCATGCCGCATGTGGCTCTTCTGCGGCTTGATTGTTCAGGCCGCATATGACTTCTCTGCGGTTTGTTGAGGGAGCATGACATTTATGCGGCCTGCATAATTTTTTTAATTCTTTTACAAGACCCCCTTCAAAGTTTTCAAAATGATAAGTTTGTAATACTTTGAAAGAAGCATGGATGAGTGCTTTTGGCCGCATATGTAGGATATGCCGCATAGTCTTGTTGCCCAAGTTGTCTCTGACAGGTTGTCCGATCATTAAATGAGGAGATTTACTCTGTCTTTGACCGAATCTCTTAGGATTTTGTGCCGTCTCCTGATACGGGGCTCGAGGCATCAGTTTCCGGAAAGATTAAAGAGGATTACGTGGATCGAGGTATCAGGTTTATCTCATTAACCGCTCGGTTTATTGTCTCGATCCCTTCACGCAGTTTTGAAGCCTATTATCACTACCACATTTTAGGAAAAAGGGTATTTTAGTAATTTCCTATTTAAATAAATATTGTGCATGATAAATAATTTTTGTTGTATTATTTAATTGTTGTTGGATGTTATTTAATTATTTTGGAATTATTTTAGTGGACCCAACTAGTGTAGTTTGGACCCATGGACCAACATGAATTAAATAGTTAGATTTGGCCCATTTAGAAAGCCTATAGTTAAGGAGATGGATTAAATTAATTAAGTGATTAGACTAGAAACTTCCTTCCTTAATTATTTCTTCATGAGAGGCCCCAAGGGGTACATTGGACATTTTACAATTGCTTGGGGAAGGGGGCATGGCCGGCCTATATAAGAGGGGGGAAATTTCTCTCTCCTCTCATTCTCATTCCAAATCTAGATCTAGAATTTTCTACTCCCAAATTCCCTCCATTCCCATTCTAATTTTCCACCAAATTCATTCCAAATTCTTCCCAATTCACCATTAGAAAGTTGAGAAGCAAGGATCTAGAAGGAGGAAGCAAGGATCTACAAAGAGGAGCAAGGATCTACAATTTGGAAGCAAGTTCATCTCAATTGGAGGTTTCATTGGGAATCCATCTCCCAATAGGTATAATTCAATTTTTCCTACTAAAATAGCTTCTAAATCTGAGATTTAATCATGTAAAATCAACCTATATGTATGTACTATCCATAGGAATTTGTTTTGTGTTCATAGGAGATCCATGAAGAAAGTTATGGTGCTTTTTGTGTCAATTTTGTTGGAATTCCGAATTTACATTTTGTTGTGTGTGTCAATTGATCCTATAGATCAATTGGATATGTGCTTATGTGTTTGGGGCTTGTGTCGTGTCCATATTTGGGTACATGTGGTTCGTATCCCAACTATTTGGTGATACATATCATTTTGGGGGTTTTTCCTCCGACACGGGACTTTGAACATGTCGTATTTTGACACGGACACATAGATCTACTTTTGACACTTTGATTTGTTTATAAATATTAATTGTGACTTGTTTGTGTCCTTCGGGGTACAATTGGTTGTGTGTTGGACTCGTGTCACATACGTATCCTAGATCTAGTGGGATACGGTGTGATACTCTCCAATTTGGTGTGTTTATGTGTAGATCTAATTATTTATGCTTTAAATTCTTCATTTATAATTAGTAAATATATATAGATATTATATATTATTTTAGTGTATTTATTATGGTATTTATTGTAGCATAGATCTATAGATATTTCTATGTGTTCTAATGTGGTGTATAAATATATGTATGTAGCTTTCTTGCATGCAATTATATATGTACTTATGTTAATAACATAAATTATACATAAATATTTTATAAAATATATTTACGTGTTTAAATGTGTAATTATATTATTTATAATTATTATATATTTAATTGTTAATTTAATGAATGTATTTTTATGTGTGCTTCTAGCCATGTAAAATACGTACATTAATATGTGCATGTGTTATGTAACTATTGATATTTAATTGTGTAAGTTTATATGTATATATATATATATATATATAAGTATATAGTTATTAAATTGTTTTATATATATATATATATGTATTTTGATTTATATATCTTATATATATATGTGCTTTTGTGAGGTATAATACTAGTAGTAATATATTATATTATTTGTATAAATATTGGTTTGTATATACTTTATATTAGAGTGTATATTATTTATACTTTGTGTGGGTACCAATTGGGATCAAGACCTTGATTCCTAATTGTGTATTTTTATTCTATATTATTTATATAGATGTCTTGTGAGGATGACCTTGGTTTGACCATGTTTGACTTTAGTTGACTTTAGAGTTGACCATAGTTGACTTTTGACTTAGAATTTATTTATTGACCTAGAAGTTGACTAGTTTGACTTGTTCTCTTTCCGGGACCTTGTATTAATGTGGTATTCTATATCTAGGTCTTCGAGATACCGAGTCAGACATCTGTGAGACTGTTCTTTGGACTTCAGGCGAGTACATTCTCTGATAGTTTCTCATTTATGATATCCTCTATGTTCGTTGTATCTAGTGTAGATATACATGTTTCTCTTGACACTATGGTTACACGGATTGGTATATCCGGATCTCGTCATGAGATGTTATTCCTTGGTATATGGTGTATATGGTGCAAGTATTGTTTCATTGGTTATCTTGTACATGTACAGACACCGATTTTCGGGAGGAGTCGCTCTCTTTTTGGGGAATCTAGTGCCATAGCATACCGTGGTTGGATCTATTATACCAGTTGGGGGTGGGGAGTATTAGTATAGATATGTGATCAAATCCCTATTGAATAAAGTATTGGTAAGCGAATAGTGTTGATCATGCACCGCACGTATGATTAGCCAGGCCGCATTGTATCTTGCCCAAGCCGATCACATGTTAAGCTAGTACTCACACACTTAGTCATTAGTATTATTGTTTCATTGGCATATTGTTCATTATTGTATTTCTTTCCAGTAGTTCCTTATTGTCTATATATCTTTTGTATCTATTTTGTGCATCTTGTTTATCCACAGCTATTTACTGTTACATAGTTTTTATCATGGATTAGAACTGCTGTTAGAGATGTACTCTGCTCCTTTCCTGACTGGATATATTTTTTCAGATGACACTGAGGAGTACCCTACCTATTATGGACTCCAGGATGTTGTGGGTTTAGATTCTGAGACCCTGGCTCAAGAGGAACTTATCCCAACTGAGACAGTTGACCCTGGAGTTGTAGCTTTGTAGTTTGGTAGTATTCTTTTGTACTGGATTTGTCTCCAGCTTATTTTTGTTACTCTTCAGACTCATTGATGTATTATTTTGAACTCATGAGTTGTATGATGACTATTCTATTCTTATCTGATTCATGCTCATTCTATCTTAGTTCTGTGATTGAGTATTCTATCATTATTGGTGGTTCATTACATTAGATAGACTATCTAGACAGCGTTCTACCGCCGATTCTGCGACGTAGGCTGGGCGTTGTTTCCGACTAGTATCCTTACACCGGGTACGGGTCATGACACCTATAAATAGGCAGTCAGGGGGGAGAGAGAACTTTTATCTCTTTGCCTTCTTCCTCCTTTTCCTGCGAAAGATGTCGCGGGCTGCGACCCTTCTCGCCGAGGAGTTAGTCAGGGGCGGTCTTGATCCTTGGCCCCCTGATTTCGGTTCTTTATTCGGAGGTAGGGGAGCGCCTTTTCACCAGACTCCAGCTTGAGCGCCTTTTCACCAGGCACCTCAGCAGCAGAGACAGTTACAGCAAGCTCCATGCAATTTCTGCAAGAAGTCCGGCCACATCTGGGAAGTTTGCAGGAGGAGGCTAGGAGTTTGTTTGTATTGTGGTACTGAAGGGCATCAATCGAGAGAGTGTCCTCGTCGTGCAGTTCAGGGAGCAGCTCCAGCTCCAAGGACACAGACGAGGCCACCTGCAGCACAGCCGAGAGGACCGCTTCCGACACAGCAGCAGCGTTTTGTCCAGCATCAACAGCAGGGAGGTGCTCGGCAGGGATGAGCGTTTGCTATGACCGTCGAAGAGGAGGAACCCACCGGAGATGTCATCGCAGGTTCTATTCTTCTTGATTCCATTCCAGCTTTAGCTTTGTTTGATAGTGGTGCTTCCCATAGTTTTGTATCTGTTTCTTTTGCTCTGAAGCATGGTTTGGTAGCTGAGTCTTTGCTTAGGACTTGCAAGATCATGACCGGGGGAGGCATTATCCTGGTTAATGATATTTGCAAGGATCGGAGAGTTATTCTGGGAGGCCGGGAGTTGAGTGCGTGTCTACTTGTAATGCCACTTCCGAGCTACGATATTGTACTTGGGATGGATTGGTTGAGTAGGCACCGTGCTAGCATAGACTGAAGAGGAGGTAGAGTTTTGTTTGGTTCGCCAGGAGAGCCAAAGTTCGAGTTTGGTAGAGGAGCTGCGGAGCAGGGAGAAGGCATTATTTGTGGAGCTATGGTAGAAGACAAGGAGTTGCCACATCGGTTGATAGCAGAATTTTTGGATGTGTTTCCTGAGAAATTGCCAGGATTGCCACCAGATCGAGATATTAAATTTTCTATAGACTTGGTGCCAGGTGCAGAACCAATTTTGCAACATGTCTATAGAGTAAACAACAGCGAGCTGGTCGAGTTAAAGAAGCAGGTGGACGAATTACAGGATAAGGGGTTTATCAGATCGAGTTCTTCACCATGGGGAGCCCCGGTATTGTTTGTACCGAAGAAGGATGGATCGGTGCGTATGTGCATTGATTACAGGGCTTTGAATAATCTCACTATCAAGAATAAGTATCCTTTGCCACGGATTGATGATCTGTTTGATCAGTTGAGTGGTGCGAAGGTGTTTTCTAAGATAGATTTGAGATCAGGCTACCATCAGGTGAAGGTGAAGCCGGAGGACATACCGAAGACTGCTTTTAGAACTCGGTATGGTCAGTACGAGTTTATGGTGATGCCGTTTGGTTTGACTAATGCACCGGCTGTATTTATGAACTTGATGAACAAGGTGTTCCACCAGTACCTTGACAAGTTCGTGGTGGTGTTCATCGACGACATACTCATATACTCGAGGACACCGGAGGAGCATGAGGAGCATTTGAGGATTGTGTTGGATGTGCTGAGGAAGGAGAAGCTTTATGGGAAGTTGTCCAAGTGTGAGTTTTTCCTGGACAAGGTAGAGTTCTTGGGGCATGTTGTGACTGGTGATGGTATTTCAGTGGATCCGAAGAAGATTTCAGCAGTGGAATCTTGGAAGACTCCGAGTTCGGTAGTAGAGATCAGGAGTTTCTTGGGATTGGCAGGCTACTACAGGAAGTTTGTGCAAGATTTATCGAGGATTGCCGAGCCGATGACCAGACTCACAAGGAAGGATGTGGAGTTTGTTTGGACGGAGGATTGCCAGGTTGCTTTTGAAGAGTTGAAGAAGAGGTTGACGTCTGCTCCTATTTTGACGTTGCCATCAGGATCCGGAGGTTTCACTATTTATAGTGATGCATCGGGGAAGGGTTTAGGTTGTGTTCTTCAGCAACATGGGAAAGTGATTGCCTATGCATCCAGGCAATTGCGTCCTCATGAAAAGAACTATCCTACCCATGATTTGGAGTTGGCAGCCGTCATCTTCGCTCTGAAGTTGTGGAAACATATTTTGTACGGAGAGCGTGTGGAGATCTTCACAGACCACAAAAGCTTGAAGTACGTTTTCACGCAGAAGGAGTTGAACATGAGGCAGCGTCGGTGGTTGGAACTGATGAAGGATTTTGATATCTCTTTGCAATATCATCCTGGAAAAGCCAATGTAGTTGCCGATGCTTTGAGCAGGTATCCGGTAGCTATGTTCTTGACACAGGATCGATATTTGTTGGAGGACTTGGAGAGCTTGGGCATTGAGGTGATTGTTCCTGGGTGTGCTATGCAGATATGGGGATTGCAGATACACTCAAATTTGATGGACAGGATCAAGGCAGCACAGTATGAGGATGTATCTCTGAGGAGTATCAGAGCTCAGGTGAGAGCAGGATTGGAGGATGATTTCACTATTGCAGAGGATGGATCTTTGAGGCATGGAGATAGGTTGTGTGTGCCTAGTGGGGAGTTGCAAGAGGAGGTGTTGCAGGAAGCGCATCGCTCTCAGTATTCCATACATCCAGGTTCTAACAAGATGTATCGGGATATGCGAGAGAGTGTGTGGTGGTATGGCATGAAGAGGGAAGTGGCACAGTTTGTATCCAGATGCTTAGTATGCCAGCAGGTGAAAGCCGAGAGGCAGAGGCCAGGAGGTTTACTTCAACCATTACCCATTCCAGAGTGGAAGTGGGAACACATTACTATGGATTTTGTGTCCGGACCTCCAGGAGGGAAAGACGCGATTTGGGTCATTGTTGATAGGTTGACCAAGTCGGCCCACTTTTTGCCTTTCAAGGTGGGTTTGTCTACGGAGAAGCTGGCAGAGATGTATGTGAGGCAGATCGTTAGGATACATGGAGTTCCCGTCAGCATAGTCTCAGATCGAGATAGTCATTTCACTTCTCATTTCTGGAGAAGTTTGCAGGAGAGTTTGGGCACTCAGCTCAAGTTCAGTACTGCATATCATCCCCAGACAGATGGACAGTCAGAGAGGACTATCCAGAATCTTGAGGATATGTTGCGCACTTGTGTACTAGATTTCGGGGGTTCTTGGGAGGACCATCTCCATTTGGTAGAGTTTGCTTACAACAACAGTTACCAGGCCAGTATAGAGATGTCACCTTTTGAAGCTCTATATGGTCGGAGGTGTCGTACTCCTTTGTCTTGGGACGATGTTGGAGAGAGAGTTTTGCTTGGGCCAGAGATGGTTGTGGATGCAGCGGAGAAGGTTCAGTTGATCAGAGAAAGACTTCGAGTGGCGCAGGACAGACAGCGGCATTGGGCCGATAGCCATCGGAGACCTTTGGAGTTTGAGGTATAGTTTAGATTTTGTTTGTGCTTGTTCTTGTTTGTTATAGATTAAGTTCTTAAGATGGTGTTTGGTTCTAGGTGGGTGGTTTGATGTTTCTGAGGATTTCTCCGACACGAGACACGATTCGCTTCGGTGGAGGCGGAAAGCTTAGTCCGCGATTCATCGGACCTTTCACTATTCTAGAGAGGGTCGGTGCAGTTGCTTATAGACTAGACTTGCCACCTGCATTGGAGGGAGTGCACAACGTGTTTTATGTGTCGCAGTTGAGACAATACGTGGCAGATCCTAGTCATGTATTGGATCACTCAGAGATAGAGGTGGGCCCTACTCTTAGCTATCCAGAGCAGCCAGTTGAGATTATGGATCGGAGAGAGAAGGTGCTGAGGAACCAGACTATTCCTTTGGTACGCGTCGCATGGAGGCATCACTCTCCGGGGGAGTCTACTTGGGAGAGGGAGGATGACATGCGAGAGCGTCATCCATATTTGTTTGTACCTTGAGGTATGTTATTTCTAGTTATGTTCTGTTCATTGTTATGTTCTGTTCATTAGTTAGTTGTGATTCTTTAGTTCTGTTCTGTGTTTTTCTGGGGGTAGTTTTCGTCTTTGAATTTCGAGGACGAAATTATTTTAAGGAGGGTAGACTTGTCACTACCATATTTTAGGAAAAAGGGTATTTTAGTAATTTCCTATTTAAATAAATATTGTGCATGGTAAATAATTTTTGTTGTATTATTTAATTGTTGTTGGATGTTATTTAATTATTTTGGACTTATTTTAGTGGACCCAACTAGTGTAGTTTGGACCCATGGACCAACATGAATTAAATAGTTAGATTTGGCCCATTTAGAAAGCCCATAGTTAAGGAGATGGATTAAATTAATTAAGTGATTAGACTAGAAACTTTCTTCCTTAATTATTTCTTCATGAGAGGCCCCAAGGGGTACATTGGACATTTTATAATTGCTTGGGGAAGGGGGCATGGCCGGCCTATATAAGAGGGGGGAAATTTCTCTCTCCTCTCATTCTCATTCCAAATCTAGATCTAGAATTTCCTACTCCCAAATTCTCTCCATTTCCATTCCAATTCTCCACCAAATTCATTCCAAATTCTTCCCAATTCACCATTAGAAAGTTGAGAAGCAAGGATCTAGAAGGAGGAAGCAAGGATCTACAAAGAGGAGCAAGGATCTACAATTTGGAAGCAAGTTCATCTCAATTGGAGGTTTCATTGGGAATCCATCTCCCAATAGGTATAATTCAGTTTTTCCCACTAAAATAGCTTCTAAATCTGAGATTTAATCATGTAAAATCAACCTATATGTATGTACTACACATAGAAATTTGTTTTGTGTTCATAGGAGACCCATGGAGAAAGTTATGGTGCTTTTTGTGTCAATTTTGTTGGAATTCCGAATTTACATTTTGTTGTGTGTGTCAATTGATCCTATAGATCAATTGGGTATGTGATTATGTGTTTGGGGCTTGTGTCATATCCATATTTGGGTACATGTGGTTCGTATCCCAACTATTTGGTGATACGTATCATTTTGGGGGTTTTTCCTCCGACACGGGACTTTGAACATGTCGTATTTTGACACGGACACATAGATCTACTTTTGACACTTTGATTTGTTCATAAATATTAATTGTGACTTGTTTGTATCCTTCGGGGTGCAATTGGTTGTGTGTTGGACTCGTGTCACATACGTATCCTAGATCTAGTGGGATACGGTGTGATACTCTCCAATTTGGTGTGTTTATGTGTAGATCTAATTATTTATGCTTTAAATTCTTCATTTATAATTAGTAAATATATATAGATATTATATATTATTTTAGTGTATTTATTATGGTATTTATTGTAGCATAGATCTATAGATATTTTTATGTGTTCTAATGTGGTGTATAAATATATGTATGTAGCTTTCTTGCATGCAATTATATATGTACTTATGTTAATAACATAAATTATACATAAATGTTTTATAAAATATATTTATGTGTTTAAATATGTAATTATATTATTTATAATTATTATATATTTAATTGTTAATTTAATGAATGTATTTTTATGTGTGCTTCTAGCCATGTAAAATACGTACATTAATATGTGCATGTGTTATGTAACTATTGATATTTAATTGTGTAAGTTTATATATATATATATATATATATATATATATATATATATATATATATAAGTATATAGATTAAATTGTTTTATATATATATATATGTATTTTGATTTATATATCTTATATATATATGTGCTTTTGTGAGGTATAATACTAGTAGTAATATATTATATTATTTGTATAAATATTGGTTTGTATATACTTTATATTAGAGTGTATATTATTTATACTTTGTGTGGGTACCAATTGGGATCAAGACCTTGATTCCTAATTGTGTATTTTTATTCTATATTATTTATATAGATGTCTTGTGAGGATGACCTTGGTTTGACCATGTTTGACTTTAGTTGACTTTAGAGTTGACCATAGTTGACTTTTGACTTAGAATTTATTTATTGACCTAGAAGTTGACTAGTTTGACTTGTTCTCTTTCCGGGACCTTGTATTAATGTGGTATTCTATATCTAGGTCTTCGAGGTACCGAGTCAGACATCTGTGAGACTGTTCTTTGGACTTCAGGCGAGTACATTCTCTGATAGTTTCTCATTTATGATATCCTCTATGTTCGTTGTATCTAGTGTAGATATACATGTTTCTTTTGACACTATGGTTACACGGATTGGTATATCCGGATCTCGTCATGAGATGTTATTCCTTGGTATATGGTGTATATGGTGCAAGTATTGTTTCATTGGTTATCTTGTACATGTACAGACACCGATTTTTGGGAGGAGTCGCTCTCTTCTTGGGGAATCTAGTGCCATAGCATACCGTGGTTGGATCTATTATACCAGTTGGGGGTGGGGAGTATTAGTATAGATATGTGATCAAATCCCTATTGAATAAAGTATTGGTAAGCGAATAGTGTTGATCATGCACCGCACGTATGATTAGCCAGGCCGCATTGTATCTTGCCCAAGCCGATCACATGTTAAGCTAGTACTCACACACTTAGTCATTAGTATTATTGTTTCATTGGCATATTGTTCATTATTGTATTTCTTTCCAGTAGTTCCTTATTGTCTATATATCTTTTGTATCTATTTTGTGCATCTTGTTTATCCACAGCTATTTACTGTTACATAATTTTTATCATGGATTAGAACTGCTGTTAGAGATGTACTCTGCTCCTTTCCTGACTGGATATATTTTTCCAGATGACACTGAGGAGTACCCTACCTATTATGGACTCCAGGATGTTGTGGGTTTAGATTCTGAGACCCTGGCTCAAGAGGGACTTATCCCAACTGAGACAGTTGACCCTGGAGTTGTAGCTTTGTAGTTTGGTAGTATTCTTTTGTACTGGATTTGTCTCCAGCTTATTTTTGTTACTCTTCAGACTCATTGATGTATTATTTTGAACTCATGAGTTGTATGATGACTATTCTATTCTTATCTGATTCGTGCTCATTCTATCTTAGTTCTGTGATTGAGTATTCTATCATTATTGGTGGTTCATTACATTAGATAGACTATCTAGACAGCGTTCTACCGTCGATTCTGCGGCGTAGGCTGGGCGTTGTTTCCGACTAGTATCCTTACACCGGGTACGGGTCGTGACACCTATAAATAGGCAGTCAGGGGGGAGAGAGAACTTTTATCTCTTTGCCTTCTTCCTCCTTTTCCTGCGAAAGATGTCGCGGGCTGCGACCCTTCTCACCGAGGAGTTAGTCAGGGGCGGTCTTGATCCTTGGCCCCCTGATTTTGGTTCTTTATTCGGAGGTAGGGGAGCACCGCGTTCTTCGTGTCGGGCTTCCATGGACATAGAGACACCCATGCACAGTCTTGCTCCGTGGATGAGAAATCGTCTAGAACAAGTACAGACTTTTTACACAGCCTTGTCGCATGAATGTGAGATCATCACGAACATGCGCAGGCTTTCTTCATTAGTCTGTCGCATGGATGGGCAACCATCATGCGGCAACTAAGATCCTGCCACAGGGATAAAGGCTCGACCTGGACATGCGACAACCAAGACTCTGTCGCATGGGTGAAGGTTCGATCCGGACATGCGACTACCATGGCTCAGCCGCATGGAAGATACCTCATACGCCAACTAGGCTCTGTCGCATAGACATCAACTTTATTTTTGTATGCTGATGTCATATATTTTTCTTGTGCAGGCTTTGTTCCCCCTCACGCGATTCATGATGGAGCATGGAAGAATATCATAACACCCGTTGTTCGGGGTAAAGACCAACTTTATGTGGCAGTTCGCCAAGAACTGATATAGTAGACGAGGACAGTTTGGCAAAAACTAATCCAGGAGACGAGGATGAACATCATGCATCGTGCGCTGAGCGTTCCTTATTCATACAGCATGCCAGTTGCGTTTTTCCCTTTTATGCGGTTTGTTATCGGCCGAGAGACTGCGGGGTCGATGACAGGATTTGGATTAATTATCATTCATGTCGTCGGTCTTCCCGCATGATTATAGAGCGGCTGCTCCTGCTCCTTCCTTGCTATCCGTCAGAATGGATTCGTTTCCATATACTTAGGTTTGTACTGTGGAAGGATGTTCCACAAAGCATTGAGTTCTGCTGTGGGCTCGACTTGTGTCAGTAGCGACGACATCATGGAGGGCGCTTCTAATAAAAAATGTTTGTATTAGCGAGATTTCATGAAAACCCTTTGAAACAAGTTTCCATCATATATACTCATGACCTTGAATATTAATGAAAACTCTTAAATGTAATGGATTTCGATCATATGTACTCATGATCTTGAATATTAATCAATAAAGTCTCTCCTTTTTCAAAATTTTGTAGGTTGTGGACTTTTGGGTATTGTACTAGAGGCGATATGGACGAAGTACAATACCGTAGCCTTTTAAGGATATCCCGCTGGGGGGTCTTTGATGGACTTATTACTTTTTGTGCACTAGGGGGATAGTAATAAGTTTGAAACAGGCCTTGCCAGAGGTGATATGGATGTGGCAAGTTTGGTGGACTTAATACCGTTGGCGCACATAAATTTAAGAGCAGGTGATAAGTTGAGATGACGACTGGTGATAGTCGTAGGGAGAGATTTGCTCATAGATCACTTGGACATGGCACACTCTCGGGGAGGATGTGAGGACGATAGCTCGGAGGTGATGTAGACGTAAGCTGATCAATAGCCATACCGAGCAGTTAGGTACGATCCTGGTATTTTTGTGGAAGGAGAAGAAGCGCGCCAGAGGTAGTATGGACGTGGATGTTTGCTTCTATTAAGAAAATTCCACTGGGGACTCTTGGTGGACTTATTATTTGTTGCGCACGTTGAGTGCAAATAATAAATTCGAAAATAATCCCTATCAAAGGTAATATAGACGTGATAGTTTTTGTGGACCCATTATTTTTTGTGTATGTTAGTGCAAGTAATAAGTTTGAGACGAGCCTTTCCAAAGATAATATGGACGTGACAGTTTTTGTGAACTTAAAACCGCTGGTGTACAATGGTGAGTACGGGTGATAAGTGGGGATAACAACCGATATCAGAGGTAATATGGACGTGATGATCGATAACCAAAAACCGGAAGGTTTGCTCAGAGGTAATATGGATATGGCAAACTCAGCCGAGGAGAAATATTATGACAGTAGTTAAGAGGTAATATGGACGTGAACCAATATCCGAGAAACTCGCTGAGGAGTAATTTGCTGAGTGTGGTCTATCCGAAAATGAGGATAGACCTGAGGATTACTTCGTTGGGAAGATTGGTGGGACGATAGCTCAGAGGCAATATGAACATGGCTAGCGTCTAACGAGATTGATTTTTGAGTAGTCACTACGGGAGTGTGCGTGTGGACCTGAAGACTGCTCCGTAGGGGAGAATTTAGGGATCCATCATCCGTTGCGTATCCAGGACTCTTGGATACATATGATGGATTTTACTGGAATTTGCAAAGAGAAGTGCATATTGTGCAAAATGTAGGTACTGTATATTCTGCATTTGCTGGAGAATTTCTCCCATGATTAGCAAATCTTCCTTAGGCTCTACGAGCATGTATACATTGTTGAGTCGAGGAAACACCATCCTTGATATCTTTGATAGAAGGTTGGATCGAGAAAACATTGTCCTCGGTGTCCATCTTGTCAACCATGGCCAGAAGTTTATGATTTTGGCACTCTAGCCCTATAGTTATCGACTTGTCGGAGTGATGATGCGTACTAGCATCTCCATATCCTAGCCCTTTGTGGGTGTTGTTGTAATAACTATCAAATTATAAAGAAATACGTCGTCATTTATCAAAGTTCAGACCTTCAGTTTTTTGGAGGTCATAGCCCATCTTCGACATGAGACAGAGTGATTGTTGGCTGTAATGATAGAACCATGGCAGCTCATCATTTGTTGCATTGAATATTTTTGATGACTTAGCTTGTGTAGAATAAGAGGCTCTGTGCACGGGAATAATGTCACGTATACACGAGAGAGTTGGCTGAGTTGTGCGCGTAGGATCACTGCCGCGTGCGCACGATTGTCTACCACACCGAGGACCACCGCTTGTCGCGTGTTTTTGTATATCGCGCAGGGGAACACTACATGATTCCCATAAGGATTAATTTCGAAGAGAAGTACTATCGTGTGCATATGAAGTATGATACGTCCTTGCGCTGAAGACTTGCTCGGATGCGTACAATGGAACGCTGTGTATCATATGCCATTGCTGATGAGTCATGCGAGACTTGGCTCTTGTGCACACGGAGACTTGTTGATCTGTGCTGAGCATCCGAAGTCTATAGTTTATGTTTTCTAAGGAAAGGATCATGCGGCCCGGCCTGCATTGCTTTTCCTTTGACCTGGTCATTGAAGGTGCTTTGACGTCGGGCACCTCGGAATCCCGCTGGTAGGCAAGGCCCGACCTGGTTGCCCCTGCCCAGACCTCCTCAGTGGTGGAAGAAACCATGTGGCAGGACTTGGCTTTTCGTGTTTTAGGACTAACGGCGGAAGGCGCTGCTTGCTGCGTCAAGTCTGGGACAAGATCCGGGTGGACCCACATGATTTTGCCCCGATGTATAGTAAGAGGTGTCAGCCCGACTGCTTGGTCGCGAGCTGGTGGAAGATTGACTACCTCCATTGTTGCCCTCGGGATCAGTATGACTCTGTCCTGGGCTTCCATCGCGGGGAAGTTACCGAACTGGAGGGACACCATGTTGGCGGCAACCGTCTTGTCGTCGAAGTCCAAGGTAAGGGCCTTGGTGTCAAGCAGGCGTTGGATGTACCGCTTGAGGGTGTAGCAGTCCTTCGTCGCATGGTGGACATAGTGATGATAGTGGCAGTATTTTGGATTGTTTATCTCGGCTGCCTCTACAGGACATTTGACATCGGGGAGCCGAAGCTTGCCACCCTTTATCAACACATCGAAGATGGGCATGACGTCGTTATCTTCAAAAGAGTAAGTCTCCTGGGGCTTTGGAACCTCAGCCGGCTTTTGTTCGGACTTCTTGGTTAAGTTGGCCATCAGGGCCTGCTTCCCTTTTCCTTCATGGTTGTTATTGTTGGGACATTTTCCCTTGTCATCGGCGACAGGGATATGTATGCCCAAGAGTCGGGCGTCCTTGACTTTCTTCTCGGTGTCGACGACTCTTATGATGAACGAAGTCCAGTCTTTAAACTGACTATCACCCATCCAGAGGCTGACGGCCGAAAGTAGGTTTCTCCAGTACATCTCCATCATCGTCGTCTCGGGATTGCCAGGAGGCAACCTCAGCGCAGCTTGTCGGAACCGCTCGATATAATTTCTTGCAAGTCCCCATTCCCCCTGGATGACATCCATCAGGGAGGACATCGTCATATCGTTTTTGCCTCATAGAATCTTCTGAGGAAGAGACTCTTGAGATCGTCGAACGATGAGATACTGTTATTTGAGAGGCTGCAGAACCAATCGAAGGCTATCCCGGACAATGCCACGATGAAGAGCCTAGTGAGAATAGCATCATTGCGGAGTAGATGTCCCGTTGCGGTCTCGAAGTAGCTCATGTATCGGCGGGAGTAGGACTTTTCGTCAAATGTGTCAATATTGAAAGATTTGTACTTGGGGGATATGGTACATCCCTCCATTCTAGCGGATATGGTTGCTTTTTCCAAGTAGTAAAAAAAATTAAAAAAATATTATTCTCAAATAATAATAAAATATAAGATTATTCTTTGCTATCCCAACTAAGTATGAAATAAGTGTGACATACGTACATATATATTAGTATTTAATAATTGTAAAGGTATTAAAATCAAGTAATACCAAACAATAAAAACCCCTATATAGAAAAAGTTGTATTAAAAAAAAAAAACTTCTATAACACCTAAGAAAAGAAATTTGACCTATACCATTTGTTTTCTATATAGGAGGTCAACTCTGTAATTGTTGATAGTTCAATAATAATACTAAATTAAATAGTTAATAATGTGCCTAGTGGAGTCTGAGGATAACATTTAGGGAATTATATGAAGCAAAATAGCAAATAGAGAAACGTGTTGTGCACGTGCCACGAGTAAGAATGTCTAAAGAACAAATTTATTGTTTAGATAAAATAAATAAATAAAATTCCACCAGCATGCATCAATCTTAATCGGTTGAAAATTACGAATTCTGTACAGGAGAGGATCCAAATTGATGATCTAAGGTACTCATAGAAACCTTACATCCGGCTCAGCAATGCGTTGCTACATAAGAAAGTATTGCTTGTCAAGCATAACATTTCAAGAAAATATTAACAACTAATTTTATGTACAACACATTGGTGAGCCGGATGAAAAAAAATTAAAATTAAATTTAACAACTAAGAAACAAATTAAAATATTAAAATTAAAAAAAATTATTAGTTTAATTTTTTTTCTATCATCAAAATTAAATTTGTGCATGGATGAATGAAAATAAAATAAAATAATAATATTATTAATATTTAACAACTAACGAACAAATTAACAACTAAGGAACATAGTAAAATATTAAAATCAATTAAAAGAAAAAATAATATTGATCTAAGTCAACATTTATCATCAACATTTTATAACTGATTATTGATACAAATATATATAATTAATTTATACTTTATACTTGAGTCAAACTGTTACTATTATACCACAAATCATTATTAACTATTTTGAAAAAAATATTAAATATACAAAAATTTCTTCAGACGATCTAACCAAATTTAAATTTGTGCATGCACATATTTTGTTTGACGAAATGTATAGCAGAATAAATTTTTCCGAAATTTTTTTTGTTTTTCCTTTTTCTTAATTTCTTTAAACTTTATTTTCTTCCTATAAAATTATCTGTAGTATTTATATCTCCTAATTAATAATTAAGATTGGATTATCATAAGGCAGACAGGAATTAACAGGTAGGTGGTGATAGTGACGTTTGGTTTCCGCTACCGTTTCTGGGGGTGGAGGGGGTGGGGTTTGTATTAGTTAAGGAATGCAAACATTAGTTATTAATTAGTTAGTTATTTGCTTAGGTAATCTCACTCAACCAATAGGCAATAGGGCTGTGATTGTGACAGCGACGTGAAGGGCATATTTGGAAGTTCCAAGAAGGGAGGGGAAATCCCATCAATGTCAAGTACAAGTCAATCTTTAAAGTAGTATACAAGTATTGCATTGAGTTGTATGCAATTGTTTTATTGAAATAGTGTAGATTTTGTTGTAGCTTCTATATGAATTACAATTGTTGTAATTTGGGAAAGAAGAAAAAAAAAACTACAGCTCAACACCACTTGACAAATTATAGGGTGTATTTAAAAAAGTTATAAAAACGTGGTATAATATCAACAGCAAGATAATAGGTTTAGGTCTCGAATTTGGTTGGTGAATTTTTTTTTTACCTTTTTTAAAAAAAATATATTTTTTATTAAAAAATACGGTATTAAAAAATGTCCAAAAAAATGAGAGAAAAAGTGAATAATTGTGGTGAAAAAATAAATTCATTGGATGAGTGGGAAAAAAAATCCATTGAGAATCATTTTTTTTTTTTCATTTTTTTTTGTCATCCAAATACAAAAAAGAAATGACTTATTTTCTCACGATTTTGATTTCGCGAACCAAAACGTAATCTTAAATAACTATCTATACAAGACTTAGTGTTGAAATCCTAATTGAAATTTAGAATCCTGGACATGAAATTGATATTTCTTACCTCAACTTTGTTAGATTATCAAACACTTGTTTTATTTACATGTTCCATTAGAAAATTTGTTTGGTCAATTGTATATATTAATGTTGTACAATGGATTAAGAAAAAGTTGTAAAATAATTAGCTGCACAAGGATTTGAAATGTTCAAATTCATAAAAGTTTTAACAAGGATACAAAAACAAGTGACAACATTCTAGTACAATTTCAGTCATTTTATTGCATCGGAAAGAAAAAAAATGCATAATGTTCATGACTCCATAAATATTTAATATGGCTACCAACCTCTGACAACATTTGCGTAGAGCTGCAAAGCTTTAAATACAGTTTTATTTGTTACTCATCTGACATAAGCTAAAGTTTCAGTAGTAGACAACGTTCGTGCAGTTGTTATTAAACAGTTGAAAAGGTGGCATGGCTTCAAGAATGCAACAAATAACACGATAACACATGTCACTCGTGCAGAAGACAAGAGTCAAGTTCCTACACATTGAAATTAGTAGACGAGAGATAACGACTACAAACAAGAATTTCAATTCTAAGCAAAGGTATAACACTAACCAAGCCTAATATCATCATGTCATAGGCCATCAATAATATCCAAAAAGACAATTATACTAAGCTCTCCTATATTTTCGGTTTATTAAACGAATCTTCCTTATTTTGAAAATAATTACACTAATATTTTCTATATTTTGTATTTACTATACAGACTTCTCCTATATTTTATGTTTATTATACGAAATTATTCTAAGTTTTATATTTTATGTAAAGATTATTACACTAACCATCCTTACAACATAAATGGAAGGATAGATCCGTGTAATTATTTTTAAAAAAAAAATTGTTTAGTAAATCGAAAATATAGAAAAGGCTAGTGCGATAAAACTTATATTAAGTGTTATTGGCATACAAATATAAAACATTTATAAATTCGTGTAGGATGTCATTGGCATACATATATCATGTATGCTATAGATACCCTATTCTATCATATTATTAAGACTTTATAACATACCCCCATACCGTTGTATGCTGCAGTCAGGCAAACAAATACTATTTATTTATGTCTATAAATACCGAAAAAAAAAACTGTCATTTTCCGATCTACTTTAGATAAAACACGAGGGCATCATAGTAATTTCGGGACGTGGCCACTCTGTTTGGCAGGTACTGTTGCCCTCCTGCAACGTTCCCTATGCCAGGCAAACGGTTAAAGCTACAAAAAGCAAATCCCGGAAAATAAATAAAACAAATATTAAAAATAAATAAATAATAATAATTAGAAAGAAAAAAAAACATTTGTAAGAACCAAAGCCAAAGGCCGGCCCAGTGCCCCCCCCCACAAATTCTCTCTCTCTCTCTCTCTCTCTCTCTCTCTCTTGCAACAATTTTTACTTTTATTTAGTTTGTTTTCTTCTCTTCCTCTCTTCATCGTCTCCAGTGGAGTCGAGTGTAGGTAGATCCAGGCAAATGATAGAGAAGAATGCAGGTAGAGTCCTAGCGAGGAGCATTCCGATGGGTGGTGGACACCACCACCAGCAAGGCCCGCTAGTAGCATCCGAAGAAGAAGAAGAAGTATCGAAGTTGTCAATTTCTCGTAGCCGCAAAATCGCTCCCATTGCCGCCACAACATCACCACCACCAGCGTCGGCGGCGGCAGAGAAGCTCCTCCCCAACGGAGACCTCTACCGCGGCGGCTCCGCCCTCAGCCGCCCCCACGGCCCCGGCAAGTACCTCTGGCTCGACGGCTGCATGTACGAGGGCGACTGGCGCCGCGGCCTGGCCGCCGGCAAGGGCAGGCTCTCCTGGCCCTCCGGCGCCACTTTCGAGGGCGAGTTCCGCCGCGGCCGCATGGAGGGCTTCGGCACCTTCACCGGCTCCGGCGGCGCCACCTACCGCGGCGCCTGGTCCGCCGACCGCAAGCACGGTCACGGCTCCAAGTCCTACTCCAACGGCGACTTCTACGAGGGCACGTGGCGCCGCAACCTCCAGCACGGGCACGGCCGATACGTGTGGCGGAACGGGAACCAGTACGTCGGCGAGTGGAGCAACGGAACCATCTCCGGCCGCGGCGTCCTCATCTGGTCCAACGGCAACCGATACGACGGCAACTGGGAGGACGGGGTGCCGAAGGGGGACGGCGTCTTCACCTGGCCCGACGGGAGCTGCTACATCGGCAGCTGGAGCCGGAACCAGCTCACCGGCACGTTCTATCCCCCGCCGGCAAATGCAACTCTGGATCGGAGCATCGGGAGGGGAAGGAGTAGTATCGGCAGCGTCGCCGGAAGCGACAAGTACTTCCCGAGGATTTGTATTTGGGAGTCCGATGGGGAGGCTGGGGATATCACCTGTGATATCATTGACAATTTGGAGGCTTCCATGCTCTATCGGGACGGAAATGGCGGAGGCGGCCAGGTGTTCGATAGGTGCGTCCAGTCGATGCAGAGGATCGGGAGTGGGCCTTGCTGTTTCAAGACGGGAGGGGAGGTGAAGAAGCCCGGGCATGCCATTTCCAAGGGGCATAAGAACTACGATCTTATGCTTAACCTGCAACTGGGCATTACGTATGGATCGGAATTCGAATTTTTTTCAGTTTGGAATTTGGTATCGGGTGTTTGCTAATCTTTTGGTTTGGGATTTGCAGGTACTCTGTGGGGAAGGCGTCAGTGACGCAGAAGAGGGGACTGAGGCCGGAGGATTTCGACCCGAGGGAGAAGTACTGGACGAGGTTCCCTCCGGAAGGATCCAAGATCACTCCGCCTCACCAGTCTATCGACTTCTGGTGGAAGGACTATTGCCCGATGGTGTTCAGGTTGAGAATTTTTCCTCTTTTGTTGGGGTTGTTTATATGCTGTTTTGGTGTTAATTTTGCTAAGTTTTTGTATCAGACATTTGAGGAAATTGTTTGCGGTTGATCCGGGGGATTACATGATGGCTATTTGTGGCAGTGATGCTTTGAGAGAACTATCATCACCTGGGAAGAGTGGGAGTATCTTTTATCTGACCCAGGACGATCGCTTCATGATAAAGACGGTGAAGAAGTCGGAAGTCAAGGTTCGTGAATACTGCAATTTTAGAGAGTTCATTATAGTTATTGTGATTACAAACCTCCTTCAGCAACAGTTGGCATCACCATTGCCAATGTAATGGGCATTTTCGTCTCCTTAGTTTGATGCCAGATGTTATGTAGCTCTTATTATGATCAGTTATTGTAGTACTATGAACAACTTTTTGAAATCCTCTCAAAGTTGAGCTAAATTTGGTACCGAAGATGAGAATGTATCTTTTTTCATGGTCAATTTTCTTAACATTGTACAATTACAATGATTGGAAGAGCACTATAGGATGGAGAACCACAATGCGGATGATTCTTCTTTCTTGGTGATCTATGTACATTAGAAACAACTGCCATTTACTTTATGTATTCCTTTGCAGGTACTTATTAGGATGCTGCCTAGTTACTACAGGCACATGTGCCTCTACGAGAACTCGCTAGTCACCAAGTTCTTTGGCGTGCATTGCGTGAAACCCTTTGGTGGGCAGAAGGTATAAACGAGATTTGGTTTGATGCTAGTTCAATTGCAATGCCAAAATTTACTAGAGTGTTCTTCTAACCCTTATGTGCATGATTTGTGACAAGCAGGTTCGTTTCATCGTAATGGGCAATTTGTTCTGCTCAGAGCATCGAATCCATAGGCGATTCGACCTCAAAGGCTCGTCCTATGGCAGGACGACTGACAAGACTGAGGGAGAAATCGATGAAACCACGACTCTCAAGGACCTTGATCTAAATTTCGTGTTTCGCCTGCAAAGACCATTGTTCCTGGAGCTTCTGCGGTACTTGAATTCCCTCTTACTTGATGCATTGATGACTTTTTTCTTTCTGTTTGGCTGGAGGTCATCCTATCCTATGTGATCTGATGCAATTGCATGTATGATGATGATCAGGCAAGTCGACAGAGATTGTGAGTTCTTGGAAGCTGAGGGGATTATGGATTACAGTCTATTGGTTGGGCTTCACTTCTGTGACGATATTTCAGCTTCTAAGTTGCGGACATCACCTCTCTCTGCTTCCCCAAGTAAGTAAGACTACCTTAAAATGTCTGTTTTGTATGTAAAAAATCCTGTGTAATCAATCTAATCCATGAACTTGTGCTTTTTTATTAGGAAATATTGTCAAGAGAGACTCATTCCATGTGGGGAGCCTCGCAGCTGAACGTAGTTTCACAGAGTCAGGGCGGAAAGATCTTGGTATTTTGGACATCCGGTATGTCTTCTCTCTTATATCCTCGTCTTTAAACTTCTGGCTTATATACCTGGAAGGCATTACCAATTCATTTGCTATATTACAACTGCAAGCAGCCATTTGGATGGAATGATTTTAGTATTTCTTAACGCATTTTGCCACCATCATGCCAGCAACACATGCATTACCAATTCATTTGCTATATTACAACTGCAAGCAGCCATTTGGATGGAATGATTTTAGTATTTCTTAACGCATTTTGCCACCATCATGCCAGCAACACATGCATCGCCCGATTTGTCGCATTCAGATGTTATTCCCTAACTTGCGATCATCCTTAAGTCTCTTTCATGTTTCATCTTCCCTTGATTTTAGAGAGCGCGGGACTTGGTCTTTTTTGTTGATATAGTGAACAATTATAGAAAAATAAATTGGAGTAAGGGTTCTTGTAATCATCTTTGATTCATGCGCAAGAAGCCATGAGCTTGGTTTTTATTGTCTCATACTTTGTTGGGATACTCATTTTAATTTAACAGTCTCTTGGTTTCCGCGGCAACCTTTACAAATTTACTTGTTTTCCTATGTGGAAGATTAGTTATATGGAATTGCAATTGCCAAGAGACTTTTATAATGTTTCCTTGATTTTCAAGGTGTATTACCAAAACTACCGTCAATTTATTACATTTAAAAAAAATGAAATTTATAGCTTTACTTATAAATTAAGAGTAATTTTGGTTACCCATTTTGAAAATCTTTGGACATTGTAAAAACTTCCTTAACAATTACAGTTTTCTAGTTATATCTTCATCAAGGAGACAAGTCTAAATGGGACCTATCCAGTCCCCACAATTAGTTTCTATACCTAATGATGCACTTCCATCATCATTGTGCAACTCCATTGCCTCTGCCTGGCCAGCAAAGGATTGAGTGTTCCAATTGTATCTGGTCCTAGGTGTTTGCTCCAACTGCAACCCATGGAGTTATAACATGATTTCTTAATTATTTCTTTCATGCTAATGATAATTGTTGATAGTTTAATCCGAGTTCACTTGTAACATCCGATTTTTTCTCATCAGGAAGCCAATCGCTCGGTTGGGCTCAAACATGCCAGCTAGGGCTGAGCACTTATCCAGAAAGAGCAACTTCGAACCGTATCCTCTGGTTGTTTGTGGCAGTAACGGAGGGTTGCGGATACCACCACAAGGTGGCGGCGATGTCTATGACGTAGTCCTCTATTTCGGGATCATTGACATCCTCCAGGACTACGACATCGCCAAGAAGCTCGAGCACGCTTACAAGTCGCTGCAGGTGGATCCCTCCTCCATCTCGGCAGTGGACCCGAAGCTCTATTCTAGAAGATTTCGTGATTTCATCCGCAGGATCTTTGTGGAAGACTGACAAGACGATTCAAAAGCGTACACTATCTCTCATTGAATTGGTAGAATCCCATTGAATCGGAATGTTGTCCGAGGAAGGGAGGGAGCATGAGCACTATCCATCGGCGCTCTTGATATTTTGATATTACATAGGAACACTCAGGTGAGAGGCTTTGATTTAGCCTGTGGGCCACAGTTTGAGGAGGGAAGAACATCCTTGGAAATGTGATGAATGGGTGGTGGCATTGTAGCTAAAATCTGAAAGCTCGGCCACGGAGGAGGGGATATGTACATGTTGGTTTGAGGAGGGAGAATTGGTTTCAAACTATTATTATTATTATTATTTTAATCTTTTTGATGAGGAAGGAGAAAGGAGGGGATTAACTTGTTTAAAGTTACGAATAAGAACATGTACAGATAGTGAGAGTGTAGCAATGCATATGAGAGTATGGTGAATTATATTCCGTATGAAAGTCTTCACTCAGTGGTCCCTTTGTGTTTATGTTACATTTATTTGTTGGTCCAAGTGATGTTACTTTTTCCCCAAAGATGCAGCAAGTAGCAGGGCTCATTACTTGGCTTGTGAATGTGGTGGTGCCGCTGCTGGATTTTGTTGAAAGTGTGAAAAAGTGGTAGAGGGAGAGAGAGAAGAGTATAATAGTACGATGGGAGAGAACATCAAAAGGAGTGAAAGGAAGACGAAGATGTGCATACATTGTTCTTTTGTTAATATTTCATCTCTCTCTCTCTCTCTCTCTCTCTCTCTCTCTGGTCTTAATTGTTTTCTCATTCATCCCTAGTTCCTCTTTTGCTTTCTTAGGACCGGGTCAGCCTCTCCTTTGACCCCATGTGAATTTGGCAATTGAATCCAAGAACACTGTAATTATTCGGCTAATTTTGCATTCACTACCTTAAACTTTGAAACATTTGCAAGTAGGTATATGTGAATGCTTCCTATATATTTTACTTTTTAATGGGCAAAAATTGTCCCCAGTTAGTTAATTGCTTTACCACTGATTGGCAAATAAGAATTTATGTTGAGGACACTTAATTTCAAACCCTCGTCTCTATCTCTACTATTATAAGTGCAACTTGAAAATAGTTCAAAAATGAGACATATAAGCCATTTGTAAATTTTCAATCATTTAATTAAAAATATATGGAATATTAAATTTTGAACATTTTTTCCCTTTTGTGTAACAAATATCCTCTCTTTAATTGACATATATCGAAAACAAATTATAATAAAAATATAACTAAATTTGTAAAAAAATTAAGAAAATTTTTGAGTTATCCTCCACTTTTTTTTACCACATTTAAGGATGCACCCCACAATTTTTCATAATGTACATGTCCCCTCATATTTGACAGAATTCGTCCAGAATTAACGATCAACTGCTTTGATCAAAAAAAATTGACGAAAATGCCCCTCCCCGTTTTCTTCTTTCCCTTCCATCCTCCCCCCTCCTCCCTGTCACCGCTGCCGCCTGCCGCCTGCCCCCGCTCCCCCCTCCCCGCCATCTCCCCCTCCCCACCCACGCTCGTCCCCCTCCCTCCCCCGACGTCGACCCCCACCCTCCCCGCCACTGCCTCCCCCTTCCCGCGCTCGCCCCTCCCCCCACCCTCCCCACGCTCGCACGGGATCTATGAATCCGTTTGGACATTTCTAAATGAACCATACACCACTCAAGAATCGAGTCACCCAATTAAATTCTCAATCGTGTTCGCATCAATCGCTAGCATATTCACCAAGTCGTTCCTTAGAATTTATGCACGATACTTAAGCATCGCTTGGTAAATCTAGTCTCGTATATATATTTTATGTTTATAGTCATCCAAGTAAATCATATTCGATTTGTATCTTCCGACACGAAATACCGTCCGAGCTACTTCCCAAAATGTAATCACCCTAAAATTTTCAGATTTTTAAAATCAATTTTTGGAAATTTTCTGCAATTTTTCAGGAATTTACATAGCTCCTGTGGTGATTTTATAATTTTTAATTACTAATAACTAATATTAAAATGTAATGAAAATATGATTTTATGGTGTAAAATAGAAAACCGGACTTAGGGTAATTTTTCTGGATTTTATTGGGCCTCAGACCTATTTTTTAAATACCCAAAAACTAATTAAACTATTTATTAATTAATTATTTTTATTTATTATTATTATTATTGTTTTTTTTTCGTTTTGGGCCCGGCCCGGCCCAGTGGGCCGAGCCCAGCAGCCCAGCCCAGCACCCTAGCGGGTCGGGCGGGTCGGCCACAACCTCACCCGAACCCGACCCGGCTCCTCACCCGTACCCCACGACCAGCCCCACTCGCCCCGATCCCTCCGCCGCCCGCCGCGTTTTTCGGCCGCCACGATCCGCCTCCCCGCGTCAGCCCCGCGCCACGACCCCCCTCGCTCCGCCATTTCCGGCCAGCCACCCCCGCGTCTCCCCCTATAAAACCCCTCTCCCCCGTTCTCCTCCTCCCTCATCCCCCTAGCCCTAGCCCTAGCCCTAGCTCCGGCCCCGGTCCCCTCCCCTAGCCGCTGCCCTCCGCCGGACCACCGCCTCCTGCGCCGACCTCCTCCCGCCGTGAGCCACCCCGAGCCCACAACCGGCCTCCCCCTTCTCCTTCCTCTCTCCTCCCAGTCGAACCGCTGCCCGAGCCGCCTCCGGCGACCCTCTGCCGGCGCCGCCTGCATCCCGAGCCCCCAGCGGTGCCTCGCCGACCGTCGGCCAGTCCCGCAGCCTCAACGGCCCTCAGCCCTAGGCCGAACACGCTGCTGGACACGCGGACACAGTGTCCAGAACGCGTATCGGACACGAAAAACCCTAGTCTCGAAGGGCCTCGTTCAGGTACTCGTATCTTGCACCCTGCATCTCCGATTTCGATTCTGTAAATTGCTACGCGAAGCCTGTATGACCCTCTCGGTGCCCGGACAAACCGCTCGGGACATCGCGTCCTGTGGTGATCGCACACCGCGATCCAAAAACAGGAAAAACCAGACCCTGTTTCACCCCGGAACTGAGTACGCCCCGCCAAACGGGACGACTTGGTCCCGTGCGGTCTTCACAGATACGTGCGCATCGTCGATACGGACGTGTGAGATTTCGCAGAAGCTGATTCGGATGTGCGTGCACACCGGAATCAGTACGTATCCGCGGACATCGCCCCCTATCCGACTTTTCTGCAATTCACCCTAACTTCGTGCACACCCGTCGGATCGAGACGAAACTTACGCCATCGGACTCGTAGCGATACGCTGGTCCTGTGGGTCAAGTTTGGTTCGATTCTGAGAACGTTGACGAAATCGCGTGTCGTGGGCCCCACAGGCCCCACTCGACGGGCAATTTTGTGATCGGCTCATCGGAATTCAAATCTGAAAGTTCCGTTGGGTTCGTATCAGCGTTTCTGACCTGTTGACACTAAGTTTGGTAAATTTTGAGACCGTTGACCCTGACACATTTTTCGGTGCAATGCGGGCCCACCGGTGGACCTCCGAAATTACCGTTTTTGCCTTTGTCTCCAAATTGGACCCAAGGACAGGCGTTCCTAGCTATTTGATACCTTCTGAGCATGATGGTACTGTTTATTTCAGCTTACAGAGACATCTCTGGAAATTTTCGAGAACAGGACCTAAGTGGAATTCAAACATCAGGCAAGTGCACCTTGCCAAACTTGCAGTCTTTATCTTCATATTTCCTGTAATAATACTTTGCTGGATGTCTTGTGTAAATTCAGATAAACTTGTTTAAACTGCTTAACCTAGGAAACGTATGACGTATCTAGTGACCGATCATAGTCGGGTGCCAACACCGTACGCGGTGTTGGGTTCGTCATTTAGAGATGGATTTACGATACCCCTTTACTTTTGTACTTGACATATCAAGTACCCTACAACCCAGGACACTTGACACTATACATGGACAGAATCTTCCTGAGATATTCATGGTGATTCTGTATAGGATACAGGACTTGACAGAGATATTTTAGTTATAGACAGTTTGACTTGTTGCATTAGTTATAATCCCGCTGACATGGACATGAGACGTTATGGTCATGGTTTGCCTGATTATATTGGGTGGGGAGAGAGACACAGGCTACAGGCTGTTCTATATATATATCTACTATTATTGTGAGGTTGTAGACTCTCCAGCAGAGCTAGATCCTTTACGTGTTATTACTGCTACCGGCTCCCCGACACAGAGCTTGTAGCGGTCTCAGCCTGAGTACTAGTGTTGCTCTCATTTGCATATCACATAGATGGTTACATAGTTTACCCTGCTGTTTCATTTAATTAAATTGCACTGCATTTATTTGGCTTATTTTATTTTGTGCCTTGCTATGTCCACTGAGGACCTGGAATGGATTATGTCCCCAGGTTTAGCTGAGGAGCAGTATCCCGAGGTATACAGGACCGGAGCTGAAGCTATTGCTGGAGCAGAACTGAACCCTGAAGACGAGGTGACTGCCGAAGACTTCTCCTGAGTACCTGTTCCCGTACTCAGTATTTATTTCATGCTTATCTCTTTTGTTCCTGGCCTATTGAGCCAGTGTATTCAGACATAAGTCGGATTATTTCCCCGACTGACTTGTTGTTGCTACTTATTTTCATTTTATTATGCAGTTTATTTCTTTATCTTTATGGATGAGATTAGTGTGATTCTTTGTAGTAGACCTTCGTTACAGCTTAAGTACGCCTTGATTGCTCCAGTAAATTGGGTTATCCATCGGTGCGTGCTGCTGGCCATTGCCACGTGTCCAGTCCCTCGATATTTTTGGGACTGGGTGACATGGTTTTTGTGGTGGCCCATGCAGGTCTCAACTAAATTGTTCGGTTTCAACTTAGGGACCGTACAGGCCTGCAATAAGATAGGATAAGTTATAGGATCTCATCCATTGATTGAATCATTTTTGGACTCTATGTCGAATTCAATTTAATTGCTTGAATTGCATCCTGATTTGATTCCTCTGTGCGTTCTCATTGTTTCCTTTTTATGCAGAGTAATGGATCCCAGAAGTGGTGACGAGAATCCCTTGGGTACACCGCCTGAAGCTGTGGTTACCTGTGAAGCTGGAACGACGCCAGATACCAGAGGACAATCCTCTCAGAACAATCAAACTGGCCAGCCAAGTTCCAGGTTCAGGCGTGATGACATCCCGCCTCCACCCCAGTTCCCTCCTACGAAGCCTGTCTTTCCTCCAGGGCAGGCAATGAACGGACAACAAATGTTCCAGATGTTCTACGCCATGATGCAGGCACAACAACAGATCCAACAGGAGGCCCAACGTCATGAGGCCGAGAACCTAAGAAACAGCCTAGTCGCAGCATTGGAACATGCAAATCCACCAAATAGGCGGCTAGCGACGGGATCCATCACAGATTTCCGTCAACTCAAACCCCGTACCTTCTCGGGCAAGGAAGGACCAACTGAAGTTCATGAATGGCTTACAAACACTCAGCACCAGTTGGAGGCCGCTGAACTTCCAAGGGACAAATGGATGACTGCCGTCCGGATGCAACTGACGGACAACGCGCACCATTGGTGGCTGTCCGAAGAAAGAAGGCTCGGACATGATCAGGTCACCTGGGAGGAGTTCTCCAGACTCTTCCAGGATATGTACATCCCTGCTGTTGCTCGGTCAGAACTCCGAGACAGATTCAACCGCCTGATCCAGGGCAACATGTCGGTGGAGGAATATAACGCCGAATTCATTCGCCTGAACCGCTTTGCCCCTTCTCTAATTCCTACCGAAGAAGAGAAGGCGGAGAAGTTCTTTGATGGACTCAGGTTCGAGCTTCAGAAGTTAATCGGATCGGTCGCGCCCACATCTTACTCCGACGTCCTAGCTGCAGCACGTCGGATGGAGCACGTTACTCGGAGGGAATCGAGCCTGAAACGTCCATTCTCCTCAGCACCGTCCAAGTCTTCACCTGGGGATTCTGCCAAACGGCCCCAGAAGAACTTGCCTCAGAAAACAGCATCAAAGAACCTACCTACTTGTCATTACTGCGGCAAAGTAGGTCATATTGAAAGAGAATGTAGACGCAAGCTGGGACTCTGCCTGGTTTGCAGATCCGGACAACACTTCTCAAAGGACTGCTCGGAACATCGAGAGGGAGTTCCGAATCAACCAGCTCCACCTGCACCTAGGCCAGCTCTTCCAGCTGGGGGAGCAACTCAGACAGGGCCTGGAGAAGCCAGGCCACCACTACCACCTCAGGCAGCTTTGTTCCAGCAGGCTCGTCAGCAAAGGGGTCCCGCTCAGGGACGAGGTCAGGCATATACACTAGCAGTCACTGAGGAAGCTACTGTAGGCGAAGTGATAGCAGGTACCATATTAGTAGCTTCAATTCCTGCTGTAGCATTATTTGATTCTGGAGCCTCGCATTCATTTATTGCTGCTAGCTTCGTAGCCACACATAGAGTAGCTACCGCACCTCTCTCAAAGATGAAGAGAATTCTAACGAGAGGTGGAATTATCCCGGTTAGTGATATCTGTAGATCATGTTCGGTAGTAGTCTGTGGCCGAGAGATGCGAGCCCAATTCCTGATCTTTTCTATGCCTGATTACGATGTTGTACTTGGTATGGACTGGTTAAGTCAGTACCATGCGACACTGGATTGTCGGCTTGGAAAAGTGATATTTAGACCCCCTAGCCTTCCTGAGTTTGAATTTCTTCGAGAAGCTGTAGAACAAGGGATCCAGCCAACTCTTAGGGTATTAACTGTAGAAGAGGATTCAGGTTACCCAAGAGTCATAACGGAATTTGTGGATATATTTTCCGACGACCTTCCAGGTTTACCACCTGATCGGGAGATAGAATTCACAATAGACCTAACGCCAGGAGCCGAACCTATCACTTCATCGGTATATCGGCTAGCACCTAAGGAGTTAGTGGAGTTAAAAGCGCAAGTCGACGATCTTCTGGAGAAAGAATTTATCCGGCCCAGTGTTTGAACTTGGGGAGCACCTATACTTTTTGTACCCAAGAAGGACGGAACCGTACGATTGTGCATTGATTACAGAGCCCTTAATACTGTCACTGTTAAGAACCGGTACCCCTTACCACGCATTGATGACTTGTTTGACCAATTGAGTGGTGCTAGGGTATTCTCAAAGATTGACCTTAGATCCGGTTATCACCAGATTAGGGTGAAGAAGAAAGATATCCCAAAGACGGCCTTCAGAACTAAATATGGACATTATGAGTTCCTAGTAATGCCGTTTGGTTTAACCAACGCACCTGCTGTATTTATGAGTTTGATGAACGGAGTCTTCCATCAGTACTTGGATAAGTTCGTGGTGGTATTCATTGACGATATTCTAGTCTACTCCAAGGACCACGAAGAGCACGAGGAACACCTAAGAATTATGCTAGAAACTTTGAGAAGGGAGAAGCTATATGCCAAGCTCAGCAAATGTGAGTTCTGTATGGACAAGGTGCCATTCTTAGGACATATTATCTCGGGTGAAGGACTGGCTGTGGACCCATAGAAGGTCACTGCTATAGAAACCTGGCCTACCCCTACCTCTGTTGCAGAAGTGAGAAGTTTTCTTGGACTGGCTGGGTATTACCGGCGGTTCGTAGAAAATTTTTCAAGGATCGCAGAGCCGATGACTAAGCTGACACGGAAGGATCAGGAGTTCATGTGGACGGAAGAATGCCAGAATGCCTTTGAAGAATTGAAGAGGCGTCTAACAACAGCACCAGTCTTGACTCTTCCCTCAGGGTCAGGAGGTTTTGTTGTTTATAGTGATGCGTCCGGTAGTGGACTAGGTTGTGTCTTGATGCAACATGGCAAGGTTATCGCTTATGCATCGAGGCAGTTGAAGGTCCACGAGAAGAACTACCCAACGCACGACCTGGAGCTAGCTGCAGTAATTTTTGCATTGAAGATCTGGAGACATTATCTGTATGGAGAGAAGGTCGAAATATTCACTGATCACAAGAGCTTGAAGTATGTTTATACTCAGAAGGAGCTCAACATGAGGCAAAGGCGTTGGCTTGAGTTGATGGTGGACTTTGACATAGATCTGCAGTACCACCCAGGGAAAGCAAATGTTGTAGCCGACGCCCTCAGCAGAAAACCCTCGGCTTATTTCTTAACTGAGCAGCCTCAGCTATTACAAGACTTGCAAGATCTTCAGATAGAGGTTGTTTTACCTGGACAAAATAGTTTGCTGGCTAACCTCGAAGTTAAGTCATCGCTGGTGGAGAGAATCAAAGAAGCTTTGCCTAATGATGCCAGATTCCGAAGGCTGAAAGAGAGAACCGAAGCAGGCATGCAAATGGGACTTTGCATCCACGAGGACGGGACATTAAGGTGCGAAAATCGCCTATATGTTCCAAATGGAGAATTGAGACAGGAGTTGATGACTGAAGCACATAGCTCCATATACTCTGTTCATCCAGGAGGAACCAAGATGTACCGGGACTTAAGACAATATTACTGGTGGCATGGAATGAAAAGGGAGATTGCCCGATTTGTGGCCAAATGCTTAGTCTGCCAGCAGGTAAAGGCCGAACACCAAAGGACTGCAGGTATGTTGCAGCCACTTCCCATACCTGAATGGAAGTGGGAGCATATTACCATGGACTTCGTCACTGGATTTCCAAGAAGCCCTAGTGGAAAGGATGCGGTATGGGTTATTGTGGATCGGCTCACTAAGTCGGCTCACTTCTTGCCATTCAGAGTCGGACAATCCACGGAAGTACTAGCCGACATGTATATGCGACGGATCGTAAAATTACATGGAGTGCCGGTTAGTATTGTATCAGATCGAGACTCAAGATTTACATCTCACTTCTGGCGAAGCATGCAAGAGAGTCTCGGCACCAGGCTCAAATTCAGTACTGCCTATCATCCTCAGACAGATGGCCAATCAGAGCGCACAATTCAGATCTTGGAAGATATGCTGCGATCATGTATACTGGACTTCGGAGGATCTTGGAAAGATCATCTGCACTTAGTGGAGTTCTCCTACAACAACAGCTATCAGACAAGCATTCAGATGGCACCTTTCGAGGCATTGTACGGAAGGAAGTGCAGATCGCCGATATGCTGGAGTGACGTTGGCGAACGTCAATTACTGGGTCCAGAGTTGGTAACGGAGACAGTGGAGAAAGTAAGGCAGATTCAGAATCATCTCCGTGCAGCTCAGGATAGACAGAAGCATTGGGCCGATGCGCACAGACGTCCCCTGGAGTTCAAGGAGCTCCATGCGCCCAGCAGATTGCATGCGGCCTGGACTTCTCGCCAAGCAGATTTTATACGGCCATCTTGTAGGCGCATGGAATAAATTTTTGCACATGCGTCCCTTGGCCAAATGCTTGAAACTTGAACGAATAAAATTTTTCTAAGTCCCAAAAGATTTTATGCGGCAAAGTGTGTATGCGGCCAAGAGGAGTATGCGGCCAGGAGCTATGCGTCCCTCTCATTCTGGACGCATAACTTCTGACTGACTTGGCACGACTTTTTTATAAAAAAAATTTCTTCTGACACACTTTTATCACATGTCACTTTTTTGACTTGACTTGACTTGACTTGCATTTATTGTTTGTCATATCACACATTTTATGAATAGTGGACTTAGCTCTACTCATGCGGCCTTGACCCTATGTGGCTTCGACGTTATACGGCACCTTGCTATGGGCCTTTGCTCCTATGCACCTATTATTTCTTACACACTTTGGAGACTTGTTTGGTTTAATGTGGATATTGATTGAAGATTGTGATGATATGTGTTAACTTAAAAATAAATTATATGACCCAGATGTGACCATGTGCTAAATGACTAAGCACTTGGCATGAGCCTGTAGATATGACCCTTGATGCACTTGCTTGCTAATTATATTACTTTTTCTCGATCACCTTATTATACATTAGACAGAATAAGTGGCGTAGTTCAACTCGGTGGAAGGTCTGCAATTCCGGTCCTTATTTGGTTTAAGGATTGTGGATCTGATCTCGAGGGGTTCTCGCACTACTCTTATTTTATCTATCGATATAATAAAGTGACAAATTATTGTGACCATCATTTGCTTGTCCTATCCTGACTAACTTGCTACTTGATGACTTGTCTACAACCTTGATACTAGAACTTGTTCCTACCCTGACTATTTTATCCGTGTCGATGCACTTGATCGCACCAAGAGTGCTACTAGATATATAGTGAGTCATCGTGCCACATACACTTGCTACGTGATATGTATAATTATTTTCTTGCACGGATCTGGTAGTTGGACAGTAACTTTAGCCATGGCTAGATAGTATTGATTGTTGCATCACACTTGGATGAATCCAGATTTAATTTTAAGAGACAATATGGATTCGTATCAAGAGTGCCCATACTTAAAGTACGATATTTATGAAGGAATGTTCATGTGACCACGACATGAGATTCTAAATTACCTAGGGATAACTAGGCAACTTAATTTATAGAGCATTAGGAGGGAACGATATCTCGAGATCGTGCATGTCGAACCACCCTAAGTTAGCTAAAAGTAAAGGTTGGCCACCACGGATATTGTATATCATCCGCACTAGTGGAGTGCATTATCTGACTTATTATAAGCCGAGCCAGTATCTTTTCTATAGAAAGCCTGGAACTGCTACTGATCATTAAATTAGCCCCGGGCCCTTGCAAGGGACTGGTACATCATATAATCTTGCTTGTATATCATTGGTTCAGCCAGTCCTGCTCGATTAAGACGCGATATGAGGATACTTATATATTGCATTACTGGGATAACTCAGAGATCATATATCAAGCAGTAACACATGTTTGGCCATTAAATCTATTTTAGTTAGAGAAGTGGACCGTTGCAGCATAAAAGCTCAACTAATGTCCTTGTCTGGTTGTTGAGTTGCGCTGTTGTGTTACAACAGGACACAGATCGAAGCTACTTGTTATCACTATATTATTTTACTTAATATGGTATACCTCCTTGTGTATTGTGCCTTCTGTTGAGTGAAATTAGGGACATAGACTATCGTGGCATGATAGTTTAACTCATGTCCTTGTTTGGTTGTTGGGTTGCGCTATTGTGTTACGATAGCCTGTGGACTAAAACTATGACGCAGAGTTATTCTAGCTTGACCATAATCAAGGGATGTATCATATCTTGATGTGGCACTTCCTGTCATTGTTTGGTGAAGGGGTGTCGTATCATGTCATGGATGGGACATATATCATTGATTGTTGGTTTAAGCATCTCATGCTATAGAACTGGTTTTGTTTCTTCATTCCGCGATTCCTTTGTAGTACTTGCTATTTGGGATTTGACCCCACTGGTTTTGTATGGCCAGGTTCAGAGCCAACACCTGAGGATCAAGCGTATCTCACCCTCTCTGATGGTACGCACTAGAAGGATGGCTGTTGAGGGTCACAAGTGGGTTCCTCTATTCACTTCTCATCTTTTGTAAACTATAATCTTTTGGGCGTTTAGCTAACCGACACCTGTTAGCCGGATAATCTGGATACTAGTTTCATACATGACTGTAATATATTCATACTATAACCGACTCACTGTCATGTATACTTTTGATTGTGTATCTGGCATATCACTTGTATTTGCTAGTTCTCTAGAATATTCTGATGCGGCAATGGGGACGCTTTACCACTACGAGAAAAAGTCAAATTAGCGACGTCTAAAAACGTCTCTAAATAACCAAAAATCGTCGCTAATTAGGTTTAGCGACGTTTTAAAGCAGTCGAAAAACACCAAGTCGCTAAAACAAAAAACGTCGCTAAACGTCGCTATGCCGACGTTTTTTAGCGACTTTAATGTGTCGCTAAATTTAGCGACGTTTTGCGACGCCAAGTCACTAAATAGCGACGTTTAAAAAAGTCGCTAAACGTCGCTGATTAGCGACATCTATCGCGATGTTACACCGACGTCTTTAATGACCTGGCTATACTGCCATGTCAGCAATTGGCGACGTTTAGCGACGTCATTAGCGACATCCTTAGCGACATTTTACAGCGTCGCTAAGTAGCGACGTAATTAGCGACGTAAATTAATGTCGCTAAACGTCGCTAAACGTCGCTAATAACGTTGCTAATTTTTAAAAAAAAATAAAAAAAATAATGTGCAGAAGCAAACATTGGTGATTCCCTGCAGTTTTACATCATCTTCATCATACACACTAACATGATTCAATCTAGTTAACTATATAATCCAATTAAATTAAAGACCACAAGAAGTATCAATCCAATTAAATGTGGATAACTATATAATCCAATTAAATTAACTAAAAAATTAAAGACCACAAGAAGCATCATACATCATGTCTATTGTTGAAGTATCAATAATTCATAAATAATAATAAAAATAACTATACTACTATGGATCTGCAGGAGGCTGACCAGCGGCGCGCTTGAAGGATAACAACTCCTCATACTCGTCCCGTGGAATCGACACCGATGTCGATGGAGAAGGCAGTGACGTCGGTGGAGGCCGTGCCCGCTCCAAGTCTGCGAGTCGCTGGTTGTAAGAATCCAGGGTAGATAACAGCCTCGTACTGCTATCACCCATTGAATCCTGCATCCTCATCAGGTTCTCGCCCATCGATAGCTGTGACGCCTGCATCCTCGTCAGTTTCTCGCCCATCGATAGCTGTGACGCCTGCAGCTCTATGATGTTGCGATCATTGGAGGCTCTAATATCATTTGTCAATTCTCGTAGCTCCGTCATGCTGCGGTCGAGCATATCCAATCGTGCGATGAGCATCGGATCGTCCGCCTGCGGCTGGGACCGGGACTGGTCCTCCATACTTCACAGCAAGTCGTCACGGAGAGACGCAATCTGACGGTCAACGGCCTCCTGGACGGCCTCCTGGACTCTGGCCGACGACTGCGAGGGCTGCGACTGCGAGGGGTGTGTGGAATGCACAGCTGTCGGGGAGGCCCTAGATGACTGCGTCGCAACCAGGGCGCCATAGGAGCCCGTACCGTAGTACGTACCCCTCTGGAGACCACCAGCTGCGGTCACCCACAGGTCGTCCGCCGACGGAGATGGACCGGGCTGCGACGAAGCACCAGCCTCTCTAGGTGTAGGTGCACTAGCAGTCGCCCGCTCACGAAGCCTAAGATACTCGGCCTAGAAAAGGTTTAGAAACTCAATAATTGCCTAAGTTATATTAAAATAAACACAAAGTAAAGTAATACTTACATAGGTCTGTGAGGCCCTCTCATCAATGAGATTTTCGTCCTTGCGATGGGTGGTCGACGCATCTTTTCAAGTTCGACACGTACCCGTCTGGAAACTTTAGACCCTGAATCCACCTACAAAGTCTACCTTTATCCTCTTTATCCAGTGAGAAAACTGACTTAGGTTGCTTTAACTTTCCATTCCCCTCCTCTATCAAATGCAATGCAGGACGTCTACATATATCTTCTAAGTCCAACCTCACCTTCGGATTATCTTTCGTCTTCCCTTTTACATCCATTACAGTATTAATTATGTTATCAAACACATTCTTCTCGATATGCATGACATCAAGGTTATGTCTGATCAGATTGGTGCTCCAATATGGCAGATCCCAGAATATACTCCTCTTTGTCCAGTTATGGGTGCGACCAAATCCGTCACACTTGTACCCCTTAGCAGGCTCTTGGATAGCACTTGGTAAATCTTTTACCTCTTCCTATATCGTGCATCCGGGCCACCTTGGCGGTGGATTGGCCTTCTCCACAACTCCCGCACGAAAAGCATTCCGATTCCTCCGGTATGGATGATCCTTCGGCAAAAATTGTCGATGACAATCGAAGAAGCACGGTTTGCCTCCGTGTTTCAAACGGAAAGCCTGAGAACGGTCCATGCAATACGGACATGAGAGACGACCATGGGTGCTCCATCCCGATAATATTCCATAGGCCGGAAAGTTGTTGATGGTCCACATAAGTGCTGCCCTCATCTGAAAATTCTGCTTTCTAGAAACATCGTACGTGTTGGCACCGACTTCCCACAGCTGATTTAACTCATCTATCAAAGGCTGTAAATACACATCGATGTTCCTCTTCGGATTGTTCGGACCCGGAATAATAACGGTTAGGAACATATACGGAGTCTTCATGCACATCCAAGGCGGTAGATTGTACGGAGTGACGATCACAGGCCAACACGAATACTGGGAGCCCGAAAGTCCGAATGGGGTAAAACCGTCAGAGCAGAGCCCCAATCTAACATTACGCGCTTCCTCGGCAAAATATGGATACTCTCGATCAAAGTGCTTCCATGCTTCTCCATCGGATGGATGATCCAATACTCCTTCGATCTGTTTTTGCCTGTGCCAACTCATGTTTTCTGCAGTCTCCTTAACCATAAACAACCGCTGCAACCGCGGCGTCAAAGGCAAGTAGTGCATCGAATCGGTAGGCTTCCTTGCACCGACAGACTTTCCTCTAACAGTGGCCTTGTAGCGATCAGCACCACAGAATCTGCACGCATCTTCATCCTTGTCGTCTTTGTAGTACAACATGCACCAGTTGCGACATGCATCGATTTTCTCGTATCCCATCCAAAGCGATCTCACCATCCTCTTAGATCGATAGAAGTCTTTAGGCAACTTTGCACCCTCGGGCAAGATCTCTATAATCAAATCGAGCAATCGATTATAGCATTCTTGCGACATGTTAAAATCGGACTTGATGCTCAATAATCTTGTAACCACCTCCAACGGTGAATGATCCTCACAACCAGGATATAGTGGAGTCCTTGCATTCTCAAGCAACTCCATAAACTTTGCAGCATCGGCATTCGGTGCCTCCTCAGCTGCATCATAATTGTCCGGATTGAAACTAGGTCCCGCCGCATCATAATTGTCAGGATTGAAACTAGGCCCCGCCGCATCATAAACCATGTTCACCAACCCGTCGTCATAAGCATCGTGGTCTTGGACATCCATATACGGCTCCACATAGGGCTCCGACTCTGATGCTAGAGATACAAGTTCTCCGTGCGTGGTCCACTGATAGTAATTCGGCGTAAAGCCCTTCGAGTATAAATGATATGTAACTTCCACTTCAGGATGATATTTCCTGTTGCGACATCTCACACACGGACACTTAATTTTGGTACCGTCTATGTATTGAGGGAACGCATTTGCGAACTGCAGGAACTGTTGTACACCCTCAATGAATTTATCCCGCACACCGCACATGTCATCAGGATGACGGTTGTACATCCACGAACGATGACGCAGATAGTAATTCATATCCATTTCTAAAAACTTCTACAAAATTGACAGTATGTATCATATAAATCATTACATGCAAAATTAACCGTACTATAAAAATCATAACTGATATAATACATATTTTTATTTATCAAAACTGCAGCTGCCCCCAACCTCATAGTACTATGAACTGCACTATAAGTGTGCAGTCAACACTATAAATAGTGTGTCATACTATAGAACTGCAGCTGCCCCCAACCACACTCCTAGGTCAGTGTCCGTTATGGGAAAAACAGTCATGGCATTGCACTAAGGCACCTGGTGCTTGAACAATTTTTGCATCAAAAGTTTCCCAAGTACACGGGCTATTGCTCTATGAAATGGATAACCCCATGCATTGTGGCTGTACTCACGCACATTTACCGACAGATTAGTGCACTCCCTTTAGTAAAAAAACCTAACCCCCCAAACTGGCACACTGATACACACATACACTCTTAAGAATTCTGTAATCAAAACTCACCTGGTACCAACAACACCTATTAAGTACTCTAAATTCTATACTTCATATAAACACTCCATCTATACTCATATAAATACTCCATCTATACTCCCAGATCTGGGATACACCTATATGAATGCTCAACCTTCACACCTATTACTTATTCTCTTCAACACATATATTCACTCAAACACCTGACTAATACACCTCTTTAAATCAGTCACCCACTGCTACTGCTTACCTTCTTCCTCAATATTTGATTACCCCTTATCCCGAGCCACACACTCATGTGTGCACTATAGTATCACTATGAATACCCAATCTTCTCTCAGATGTTGGTGTTATATCTGACACTTGCCCTCATGTCCTTCAAATCATACGAGTTCAAACCCCATCTCAAACACATCCAAATCCTGCCTTGCACTAGTTGCTGACTGGCTCAGTAAGTTGCTGCACAAGGATGCAGTGTTTATACTGTATTAGGACCCCCTCACACCTGCCTGCAGAAGCTAACAACCAACTACAATGCACCTAAACCTTAATGCACACTATGTTCAGCTGTGCAGTGCCTCCCCAAGTTGCCTGTTGCACATTGGGCTGATGTGCCTCAAGTCTCCCCTGCTCACTGCTAGTAAGCAGTGCTCACTGCTGCTGTTACCTCTCTCGTCGACTTGGGCCATTCGGCCCTAACCCTAACCCTAACCCTAACCCTAACCCCATGTCAACAAACCTAACCCTAACCCTAACCCTAGGTCCTGATCAGTGTCTGTGTCAGTGTGTGTGTGTGCCGTGTCTGTGTCTGTGTCAGTGTCTGTGTGTGTGTCGTGTTTGTGTCAATGTCACATATGTCCTGTGTGTGAGAGAGAGAGAGAGAGAGAGTAGGGTTTACCGGAGTACTCGCGGTGGAGAGCGGGTCGACGGAGGGCGGGGGGGGGGGGAATTTTTTTTCTTTTCGAAATTTCAGCAGATGGGGAAAAATAAAACCGATCCCTAATTAACCAAATTTTAGCGACGTTTAGCGACGTCCAAGAAAAACGTCGCTAATTTAAATTTTAGCGACGTCAATGCATCGCTAAACACGTTGCTAAATATTTTCAATATTAAGGTCGCTATATACGTCGCTAAACGTCGCTAAATTAGACATATTAGCGACGTTTAGCGACCTAAACTGAACTTATAGCGACTTATCTTTTAAAATCTTAATAAAAGTCGCTAAACGTCGCTAAATGTCGTCATTTAGCGACGTCTAGCGACGTTTTAATAAGGAGTCGCTAATTTATATATTATTAGCGACGTTTCTTTGACGTCGCTAAAATACGTCGCTAAGACCGCTTTTTCTAGTAGTGTACTGCTTATTCTGAAATATTCTATGTTATTGCTACTTGTTTGAATGATTAAGATATAAAAGTTCTTGACCGTAGAAGACTTGACTGTAGTATGCACCCCCTTGTCTCTAGACAACCTTAACACATTGCGGGTTATTTCGGTATTCCGCAATGTGTGGTTGGCTGAGTCGTTCCCCTGCTCTCCAGTATTCTGGATCTGGGACGTGACAGTGAGAGAAGATGGTACATGGGGAGGGTATTTTTGTCCAAAAGTTTAGGTCAAAGTAGTTGACCGTTAGTCTTAGACGATTTCCGTCAAAAGTGAGAGATCTTGTACATTATGTAAAAACTGTGAAATGCACCATTAAATATGGTAAAAAAAAAGTGAAAGGTAACTCAAAATTTCTCAAATTTTAATTAAAATATAAATATGTATATAAAAACAATTAATTCAAATATATTTAAATTATTTTTTAATAATGTCAGAAATTATTTAACGTGCAACGCACGTGAGTTTACTAGTAAGTTCATAGTAACGCGTTGCAACGTGCCTATGGAAACTCCAAAAATCTATTTCAAGTGAATTACAGAAGAACCTACCAAGAAAAAGTAGAGGAGAAAAGTCTTTTATCATTCTGGGTGAATTGCACAAAGAAAGTGGAGGAGATAATTCTGCACCCACAGCCATGAAATTTATAGGTGGGTGGTCGAGATTTTATTGAATCGTTAAAAAAAAAAAAATTTAGAAACAGCTTTGATTTTGTAGACTATCCCACTACATTAATTTCAGGCTAGAAATATTTATGTAGTGACTCCCTCCTCTGCAAACCCTGACCCATTATCATAGGCGGAACGAAAAAGATATTTGGCACGTGCGCGTGCACCGCACGCATGCTTGTGTTCGGCGAATGAGGGTTACATTGTCGCCGTCCTCTCCCCCCTCCTGCGTCGTCGTCTCCTCCTTCTCCGTCGCCGCCTCCCCTCTGCCCCCTCCCCTTGCTCCTCCGCCCTCCTCCACCGGGTGCGAGCACGCGCGCAGTGCACGTCCGCGTACCAAACAGTATAGTTGTAGGCGGAGTCGGACAAGGACTGGATTGGACTCCAGTCCACCCCCAAAATTTGAACCAATATATATATATATATATATATATATATATATATATATATATATATTCAGTCCAAATCTAAGGATATTTTAGTTTACTCAAGTCCATCCGAGCTCGAAATTTTGTTTATGCACTTGTCAATGACATTTAGTTGTCCGAAGAAAGTAAGGATTGGATTGTAATTATGGAAAGAAATGGGGGTTGCATGCAAGTGCAACCAATTACTTTGGAGAATGTGCCATAATGTGTCTCTCTCTCTCTCTCTCTCTCTCTCTCTCTCTTTCTCCTGTTTCACTCCTTCACACATCTTCTATGAGGTCAAAGTCCGTGTCAGAGGTTTGCGACGCTTTTCCCGTACCCGTGTCTCTCTTTAATTTTTGTTATTTTTATTTCCACTTTGCTTGCTTCCTCTTATGAAGCTGAATTATTATCGACTGACACTGTTTTAGAAACGGAAATGGGGAGAGGCAGACGTATCCTTGTAGATTCTATAGTGCCCCCACAATCTTTCTTTGATGCTTCCGATTCATTGAGATCTCTCATGTCATGAATGAAAACAATTGGAGGGGTGTGTGTGTTGTTGTTGCAGTGCGTAATTGTACTTTAAATGTTTAGAACCTGTGCTCTCTTTCTTGTTTATACCAAACACTTTGGGGCAGGTATGCTTGTCATGGAAGCTCATTTTGGTAAATTGTTTTTTTGGGAGGGAGTGCATTGCATGCATCACTTTTACATCTAGACATGTCAATGGTAGCCCATAACGGCACTCCCGGAAGGTTGGATTATTCTAGTCAGGACTAAATTTGATTGTTTTTTGCTCTTGATTCTAAAAAAAAAAATTGTCAGAAAAAATGATGGTTAGTGGGGATGACGGTGACGTTGAAATCTCCGGTTCTGACGACGTCCTGAAAGTCGGATTCCGAGTTCCTCTCCTTTAGCTACTCGAGTTCTTTCCAGTAGGAACTCAAAATATGGACCTAGTGGATTGCTACTTTAACTAACAGAGATAAGTTGAGGTGGACCACATAGACTTTATTGACGGAGAGGTGGGGACTTGGGAGTCTGGGAGGTTGTCCTGACCCAGGGGGTTGCTCAAACCGGATGGCTTGTCCGACTTACCCTGAGTCGACCCTGCATAACGGCATAACTGACTATTTATCTACCTCCAAGGCTTTGAAACGGCTCCAAATAAACTTTGTACTCCAAACCGTATGTATATTCTCGTATAATTAAAAAAAAATTTAAAAACTAGCTAATAAGTTAACTATATATATATATATATAACAAATCTTAATTAAAATATATTTAAATTATATCTATAATAAATTATAATTTAAACTATTTTTCAATAATATAAAAAAAATTTATTACGTGCAACACAAGTGAACATGACTAGTAAAAATAAATAGGTTATTTAGTTTTATGGTCTCGTGTAATATTAGAAATTTACTTTTATGTCTCCATATTGTCCAGAAAAGGAATATAATCTTGTCCTAGTTGTTGATTTGGGCTTGGCTTCCAAAATAGAGACCTAATAAAAATATTGTCACGTCTCGCTCCTATAAAACTGGGGAATATGGGGATGGACGAGGCAAGCTACGTCGCACGAGATACTCTTAAACGTCATGCGACGGTCACGACTTTACAAACAGACGAGTGGGAATACTCTAACACGAAATGAGACGTCAGTCCTACGACCGACGAATCCTAGTATTGATCTCAATCCATCAAATATTAAACACAAGAATATATCATAGATAAAAAGTAGTAAGATGTCTCGAACACTATATCACATGATCATGAAGTTACTGGATACAAAATGTTGTACTAGCAGAATACACAATATATACATGATGATCATAGAGCTAACAATGGTCTAGAATATACAACCACGTAGCTCGTAAACATTGGGAACATGCTCCAAAAATATAAGGGTAGACACTAGTCTTAGCTATACACCCAAAAAATGAATATACACAAAAAAGTTTACACAAATTTTAAATATTACACAAGACCCTGAAACTAAACATAAATATGTGAGGATTATGTGATTTGGGTTATTTAGTTTTGAATGGTTGTATGGCTACTGAGATTGGAATAGATGCTAACAACAGTGTCACAAAGTCTCATTCTCGATTGGTCATGACAAAACTAAATGACCGAGTCACAAAATCTCTATCATGCAAAACTAAATAACTCAAGTCACAAAACTCTTACAATTTTTTTTTTTACTTTTAGGTTTTTGTATAATAGTCAAAATTTACGTTTACGTCTCTATTTTGGACGGTCAGCAAAGTCAACTATTAGGACAAGACCCAAATACAAAATTTATTCTGGACAATATGAAGATCTAAACGTAAATTTCTAATATTATACGAGACCCTAAAACTAGATAATCCAAATTAAAATCACAATGAACTGTACAAATTATTAGATGAGGTAGCAAATTATTTTCTATATTTTTTTTTTTGTCTTTTATCGAGGTATCTCATTAAATGTCATCTTTTTTATGCTAGATATGGATGAAATTAATATGTAAATCCAATAGCGTATCCCATGATATGCATTGCTTGCTACGGATTATATTGATCCATAAAAAATAAAGTAAAGATGTTTTAGAACTAGTAGGACAAAAATATATTATACATAATGGAGAAGTGTATACAGAGTAATTTGTGATTGCATAAAATCTTTGAAGTTTGGAAGTTTTTTTTTTTTATAAAATTTCTATAAGACTAGTTATATTTTATGGATTAAAGTATTTGACCAACTAAACATGTCTAAAAAATTATTGTAGCAGATGGGTTTGAGAATATTTTCAATCCATCGTAAAATATATGCTAAAATATAGAATAAAAGAAGAAGAAGATTATTGTTCGAAAGTTAGAGGTAACATAAATTAAACATCATGTAAGAGAATCTAAGAGATGTAACTGAATAGATGTTCAAGTAGACGCAATCGGCATCTGATGTTCGACCGGTGCGCAGCACGACTCAAAAAGAATAGCTTAGTCAAGATTGGATCGAGTATTCTTATATTATCATATTTCTACTAAATGGTTCTATTGCTGCTTGACGGCACTACTGCTAACGTCATCGTCATTGCTGGTGCAAATAACGTTAGGTTTGGTTTACAAAATCATGTTTTTGAAAGATTTTTTTTTTTTATGCGTTTGGATATCAAAGAAAATGAGAAATAAAAATTTTGATTCTCAGAAAAATGAAAAAAAAAAAAAAAAAATCTACTATCTCATGGATTCACTTTCCATTTTCAATTATTTACTTTTTCTGCCAACAAATTCGGGTCTTCCAAATACTGATACAAAATTGATGATATTTAATTTTTCAAAGAGGTTGATTCCTAATGCCTCGTCGCTGCTATTGCACCTATACCCCTTTAGCTTCCATAGCTGCTGCTGCTGCTGCAAATGTTGGGTTGAAGCAGTTCTCTTGAGCAGCTCAATGACACAAGCGCTGCTGCACGCAGCACATATGCATATCATGTGCATGATATAATCAGTTTTGATGCAACTTGTTGCTTTGCCACATAAACTATAGGAAAGAAGAAGAGGGGGAAAAAAAAAACTGGTGATGACATGCCAACAAGAATATAATAAACCCATTCATCGAGAATTAATGAACAACAAGCAACAGAAGTCATGATATTGATTATTAAGTTGATTTTGAAAAATAGATATGCACCACATGTTTGATATATCATTTGCTTGGTTTCATGTGCTAGGATTTTTTTCTTTTTCTTTTTCTTTTTTTATAATGGCAGTTAGATTTCTTACCTTATATTTGGGTGGCAAGTATTTTATAACAAACAGTAGGGCCTTGCTGGGAACCTTTTTGGTTTATCTATTATCGAAGCCATTGATGGAGGGCAGCCCAAGAGAGAGAGAGAAAGAGATAATCAAGTCCTTTGAATCAAGTCAAGATTATAAAATCGAGTCGAGCCGAGCCGAGCTAGCCGAGCCGAGTCATGCCAAGTCAAATTGGATCAGACTGGTCGATTTTAAAACCGAACCAATCATTTGATTAGTTTGATTCGACTGCCATTATTTTACAGTTGAATAATTTCGATTTGACTGCGGTTGTGACCAAATTGACCGATCACCGGCAGATACATGGTCCTAATAGAAATAGTAAAAAATGATCCAGCAACATAAATAACCTTTGGTACCAAAGATAAAAAAAAATTATGGTCGTCAAAATAAAATGTGAAATCTAGAATCTAGAAATTGGGACTCCAAATTGAACCTTATTATTCTACAAAATGAGTTCCAACATTATGAATGTAGAAATTTTATGAACAGGCTGTTGCTCATGTGGTTGGGACGGATCATCATGAGGCTCCAATTAAACCTTACTATTATACAAAATGAGCTCCTACATTCTGAATATAGAATCTAAAAATTTGGATGAGCCTTACTATTGATGCTCGTGTTAGAAAAATTTAACATAAAGCATGCAAAAAGCTAACTGGGTAAACTAGAAATAGAAACTGAAAGTAGAGGATTTGAAACACCTTACATATGATGTCCTTAGAATATATTTCATTCCCACGAACAATGCAGTAGGAAGTGACGATCTACCACCGTGATACAATGAATCTTGACGATTTGCGACACCGTGCACCTGGTGGCGAATGATTTTCTCAACGAGAAGATGAAAAATCGAAACGGTTCCTGATCTTGAACTGGAGATTGTAGCGGGCTAGTGAAAACGTGTCGCAAATCGAAACGGTTCCTGATCTTGAACTGGAGATTTTCTCAACGACACTATGCACCTGGTGGCGACATCGTGCATATTGTAGCGGGCTAGTGAAAACGTGTAAACAGTACATGACGAAACTAGTGGATCCACACGTGAGTTTATATAATCTTGAACTAGAGATTGTCGATTGACTCTTAAAGTGGTTCCATATTCATGAATAGGGGTGAGCATTATTCGGGTTCTAGACCGAAAATCGAACCGAATCGAATAAGATATTCCGTTCGGTTTAAAAAAAAATCATTTAGGTTTTGGTTTTAAAAATAATAAAATTTCTTATTCGATTTCGGTTTTGGTTTTGGTTTTCGATTTCGGTCCAAAACCGAAAATCGAATAAAATTTATGCAATTATATAAATATTCTAATTCTATGCATATTTTGTTAATAAAAATGTGTATATTTGAAAACTATATATATATATATATATATATATATATATATATATATATATATATATATATATATGTTTTGAAGCTTAGTTTTGGACACAGTTTTGAAATACAACAAACGTGTGTATGAAATTATAATTTTTAATATAATTTATTTACGACCTCAACTTTTGGTCCGATCCATTAAACAATATCAATAGTTCAACCGAACAAACCGAATAAACCGAATAACTTATTTGGTTTGGTTCGGTTTCGATTTTGACTAATTTCAGTTAGATTTCGGTTTTTAATTTTAGAATTTCGATTTTGACTATTTCGATTCGGTTGAAACCGAATACTCATCCCTGTTCATGAAAAAACAAGCGAAATTAAGTAGAGTGAAGTTATGTCGGGTTAAAGAACGGGTTTTGAGTCCCACACCTATAAATAGAAAGTTGGTGCCAAACAAGCATAGAGGTAGCTACTTATTCAAAACAAATTAAAAGCATAAAAATACACATTGATTTCTTTGTCTGCTGTAACAAAGAAATAAAAATGTCCGTGGAATTGTAACATGTTGGTTACGATGAGAGGTTTTCGTGGAGATTGATACGTTTCAAATTTTTTTTTTTTTTTAATTTAGTTCATAATCTAATAGGAAAGACATATCGAAAAGAACAAGGAAACAAAAATAAAAGAAAGTGCTGCTAACAATTGTTCAATGAGATCCATTCCACTCGATTTGTTGGGACTAAGCTGTGTCATATTATTACAGCCCGGTTCAATCCAGACCCAGACCCAAACGTACTCCTTTGAAAAATGGGACCCCAGTATGTTTGGATTTCAATAATAGTAGTGGGCCGATCGACCAGTCCAGCTTAGTATTTTTGTCCAATTTTTTTTACTAAAACTATTCGACAATTTAAACTGTTATATGCAACAAATTATTATATTTTATAAAACAAAGATTCGGCAATACCAAATTTACATGACAGCCATATGATATCATGAAATGACAAGGATCAGCATAATACGTGACATATTTATTAGTTGGCATGATAAACTAAGTTAATTAAAATTAACTGAAACACTCTTTTTTGAGTGTGCACAACTCAACATGATATGCGTACTTTTTAAAGCAATATATGAAGTCGTCATGTCCGGCTCAAGATAAGAACATGTTGGTCCCGAGACGGATCAAAGATGGTAGAACTCGGACCATAGCAGAACTGTTAGCGAGATCCGAATGTTCGTTCTCTAATGAAATCCAAGTTGTCGTCGAGATCAGAGATTCACACAAGAGTTCCTCATTTGATATTTCTCGATTCCAACAAAGCACAAACCAAGAACATGTTACAAACTGGTTTCGAAGAAATTGAAGATTACAACAAGCAGCAACTAGAAAAATGTTCTTCTCTTTACGTTCGTAGACGCTACAATGAGAAAGAACGAAGCAAAGAAAAAACTGAAGAGAAGCTCCTTGCTGGGGTGGCCAAAACCACCGTTGCTCAAAGCAAGATTTATCGTATAGACGATTTGCCCCCAGGAACCAACAAGTTCACAAAAGAACTTCTGGAACGCTCAAAGTCTGTAAACCCCCTGAATTTTTAAAATTTTAAAAACTGGATTTTTCACAATTTTCTGGAATTTTCTGAGATTTTTCTGTAATTTAAAAACAGGGTTTGAATTATTAAATGATTTTTAATTGATAATAAATGATATTAAAATATTATAAAAATAATAGTTTTTGGTGTAAAATGAAAAACTGGACTTAGGGCAATTTTTCTGGAATTTATCGGACCCCGGACCTATTTTTAAATACCTAAATAGTATTTACTTATTTAATTATTTATTTATTAATTAATTATGGATTTTATTATTATTTTTTTTATTTTTATTTTTATTTTTTTTTAAATTGTCCAGCCCGTTGGGCCGGCCCAGCCCGGCCCAACAGACCCGAACCCAGCCCGCTCCCCACCGGGTCGGGTCTGACCGCCGCCCGACCCGCACCCGACCGACCCGTCTCCACCGAGCCCCCGCACGACCCGCACGCCGCCCGCGCGTCCCGGCCGCTCCGCCCGCCTCGATCGGCCACGCTCCGCCCGCCCGCGTCCCGCGCGGCCACGTCCGCCTCGACCTCCGCCTTCCCCGGCCACCATCGCCCTCGCCCTCACCTATAAAACCCCGCCCCTCCGCCGCAGCCACGACCACTGCCACCGCCACCACGCCGCCCTAGCCAGCTCGCCGCCACCGCTGCCCCTCGCCGCGCCGCGCTGCCCCGCCCTAGCTCCGGCCGGCCTTCCCCGCCGCAGAGCGCCGTCCACCTCCCTCTTCTCCCCCTCCGCTCGACAGCAGCTACAGCCGCAGCAAGCCGCAGCCGCCGTCGACGCGTCCCCAGCCACGCCGCGCCGCCCTCCGCCGCGTGCCCCGAGCCCGGCCGCCCAGCAGCCGCCCTCCGCCGGATTCCGACGAAGAATCCCCAAACCCTAACCCTAATTCTGCCCTGTGTTCGACACGAGTCGGACACGAATCGACCCTGGTTTCCGGGTCCCCTTCAGATACTTGTAACTTTTTGCTCGTAGCTCCGTTTTCGATTCCGCAAATTGCGTTGCGAAGCCTGTATGACCCTCTCGGTGCCCGGACAAACCGCTCGGGGCATCGCGTCCTGTGGTGATCGCACACCGCGATCCAAAAACAGGAAAAACCAGACCCTGTTTCACCCCGGAACTGAGTACGCCCCGCCAAACGGGACGACTTGGTCGCGCGCGGTCTTCACAGATACGTGCGCCTCGTCGATACGGACATGTGGGATTTTGCGGAAGCTGATTCGGGTGTGCGTGCACACCGGAATCAACGCGTATCCGCGAACATCGCCCCGTATCCGTACTTTCTGGAACGCGTCCTAACTTTGTGTACACACGTCGGATCGAGACAAAACTTACGCCATCGGACTCGTAGCGATACGCTGGTCCTGTGGGTCAAGTTTGGTTCGATTCTGAGAACGTTGACGAAATCGCGTGTCGTGGGCCCCACAGGCCCCGCTTGACGGGCGATTTTGTGTTCGGCTCATCGGAATCCAATTCTGAAAGTTCCGTTGGGTTCGTATCAGCGTTTCTGACCTGTTGACACTGAGTTTGGTGAATTTGGAGACCGTTGACCCGGACGCATTTTTCGGTGCAAAGCGGGCCCACCGGTGGACCCCGTTTTGGCCCGAAACTGTCGTTTTTGTCTTTGTCTCCAAATTGGACCCAATGACAGGCGTTTCTAGCTGATTGATATTTTTTGGATCTGATGGTGATGTTTGTTTCAGTAATCGGAGTACCGCCTGCAATTCCAGCTGAAGTCAGAGCCGCAATTGGAACAGGAACCACATGCAAGTGTACCTTGCCAAACCCTGCAGCTTGCTAATTATTTTCTGGATTTAATTATGCAATAATGGACAAGTAAAGCTTGCCAAATATCAGTAATTCTTGACATAGTATTTTAATGGATTTCTTGTGGAATTAAATATAAACATGTTTAACTGCTTAACCTAGGAAACGAGTGACGTGCTTAGTGTCCGATCATAGTCGGATACCAACTCCATACGCGGGGTTGTGTAACGTCACATAGACATGGATATCGAGACCCGATAATTTCTCGTACTTGTCCTATCAAGTACACCAGAACCCAGGACACTTGACACTATTCCATGAGACAGAGTCTTCCTGAGTCATTCGAGGTGATTCTGTATAGGATGCATGGTTATGACATAGACTTTACATTCTTAAACAATTGATTCATAGCTATCAGACTTGCTGCATTAGTTATAATCGTGCGTGACATGGACATGAGACATCATGGACATGAGACGTGGGATTACATTGGGTGGGGAGAGACACACAGACTACAGGCTGATATTATATATATAAAACATAGTATATATCATAGTGTAATTCATAGTTATTGCCGCTACCGGCTCCCCGACACAGAGCTTGTAGTGGCTTCAGCCTGAGTTCTAGTGCTGTTCTCATATTGCATATCACATAGTGGGTTACTTAGTTTACCCTGATGATTATTTTATCTGCTGCACCATATTTATTTTGGCTTGTATTTTCTGTACCTTGCTGTCCCCTGAGGACCTGGATCCGGATTATGTCCCCAGGTACAGCTGAAGAGAACTACCCAGAGGTGTACGGTACCGGAGCACTCCTTGGAGCAGAACAAGGAACAGAGGACGAAGTAGTGGCCGAAGATTTCTCCTGAGCACCGGCTTCAACTACACAGTATTTCCATTTTCAGCATTTCTATTCCTGTCTATTTTTCCTTAATTGTAACAGAATAATTCTCGGATTTGTTTCCCGAGACAACCTTATTTGTTATTGCATATTTATTTTCATTGCATTATTTCTGGCAATTAATCTGTGTTATTCTGTGGATGAGATTAGTAATACCTGAGACTTGTAACTTATTACTGCTAGACTACAGCTTAAGCATGCCCTGATGGATCCATTAATTTGGGTTGTCCATCGGTGCGTGCTGCTGGCCATTGCTCGCGTGTTCAGTCCCTCGACATTTTGGGACTGAGGCGTGACATGGTTTTTGTGGTGGCCCATGCAGGTCAACGACAAAATTGTTCGGTTTCAACTTAGGGATCGAACAGGCCTGCAATAAAAATAGGATAAGTTTTTAGGATCTCATCCACTTGCTTGAATCGTTTTTGATATCTGTATCGTATTCGAACTAATTTGAACTTGCATCTTGCCTTGATTCCTGTGCGCCTCTTATTGGTTATTTTGGATACAGGGAAATGGACCCCCAAGAATGCAACGAGACTCCCGTCGGAACACCACAAGCTACAGGTGTCACCTATGACGACGAAGTGACACCAGTCGGAGGAGTTCCCTTAACTCAACAAAGCCAGCAGGCAGGTCAACCTACCTCCCGATTCCGACGCGATGACATTCCACCTCCGCCGCAGTTCGTTCCACCAACGCCCGTGTTCCCACCAGGGCAGCCAATTGACGGGCAACAGATATTCCAAATGATCTACGCGATAATGCAGGCGCAGCAACAAGTCCAACACGAGGCTCAGCGTCGCGAAGCTAACTTCTGGAGGGACAGCATCGTAACTGTACTGGAGCAGGCCAACCTACCAACTCGACGACCAACTACAGGCTCAATCACTGACTTCCGCCAACTGAAGTCCCGCACCTTTTCTGGAAAGGAAGAGCCCACAGAAGTTCATGAATGGCTCACCAACATTCGGCATCAACTTGAAGCAGCTGAGCTTCCACGGAAACGCTGGATGACTGCCGTCCGAATGCAATTGACAGGCAACGCGCACCACTGGTGGTTGTCTGAGGAGACGCGACTCGGACCAGACCGAGTCACTTGGGAGAAGTTCTCCAGACTCTTCCAAGAGATGTACATTTCGGCTATCGCTCGATCAGAACTGCAGGACAAATTCAATCGCCTCACCCAGGACTCTATGACGGTGGAAGAGTACAACGCAGAATTCATTCGTCTGAGCCGCTTCGCCCCAACCCTGATCCCGACAGAGGAAGAGAAGGCCGAGAAGTTCTTCGACGGACTGAACTTTGAGCTACAGAGACTCATCGGATCCGTCGCACCTACCTCCTACTCGGACGTTCTCGCTGCAGCCCAACGCCTGGAACGCGTCACCAGGAGGGAGTCTCGCCACAAGCGGCCAATCACCTCAGCACCAGACAGGACGTCACCGGAAGAATCTGCAAAGAGATCTCACACGCACCAGCCACCCAGGACAGCTTCGCAGACCCTTCCTACCTGTCACTACTGCGGCAAGATAGGCCATGTCGAGAGGGACTGCAGACGCAAGTTGGGATTGTGCCTGATTTGCGGCACCAATCAACACATAGCCAAGGACTGTCCTCAACATCGAGATGGAGCACCAAGGGCAACCCAACCTGCTTTATCGGCACCTAGGCCACCTCTGGCTCCTCAGGCAACACTCTTCCAGCAAGCCCAGCAGCAGCAGAGGAATCTACCTCAAGGACGAGGGCAAGCTTATGCGTTGACTATGCAGGACGCTGATGCGAGTAAGTGATTTATAGTTATCCATTTTTAGTCTTGTGTAGTTCGTGCCTATTGGTTCGTGACCTCAGCCCCAACCTAGTAAATTGCATTTTGTTAATAACAACCTGGTTTTGATAAAAGTTATAGTTTTCACTAGATTTTCCTGGAAAGTGTAAACTTTCAATTTTTAGGGAAACGGTATTTTCCTGAAGTCTCTTGTGATGTGTTTTTCAAACGATGCTTGCGACCGCGTCATCTCTGTTGACCGGTTATTCTTTGATTGCGAGGACACAATCCTCTTAAGGGGGGTAGATTGTAAACCCCCTGAATTTTCAAAATTTTAAAAACTGGATTTTTCACAATTTTCTGGAATTTTCTGGGAATTTTCTGTAATTTAAAAACAGGGTTTGAATTATTAAATGATTTTTAATTGATAATAAATGATATTAAAATATTATGAAAATAATAGTTTTGGGTGTAAAATGAAAAACTGGACTTAGGGCAATTTTTCTGGAATTTATCGGACCCCGAACCTATTTTTAAATACCTAAATAGTATTTACTTATTTAATTAATTATTTATTAATTAATTATGGATTTTATTATTATTATTATTATTATTATTATTATTATTTTAATTTTTTTTAAATTGCCCAGCCCGTTGGGCCGGCCCAGCCAGGCCCAAAAGACCCGAACCCAGCCCGCTCCCCACCGGGTCGGGTCGGGTCTGACCGCCGCCCGACCCGCACCCGACCGACCCGTCTCCACCGAGCCCCCGCACGACCCGCACGCCGCCCGCGCTTCCCGGCCTCTCCGCCCGCCTCGATCGGCCACGCTCCGCCCGCCCGCGTCCCGCGCGGCCACGTCCGCCTCGACCTCCGCCTTCCCCGGCCACCATCGATGAAGACCGCGCACTCAGTTCCGGGGTAAAACATGGCGTTATTTTTCCTGTTTTGGGATCGCGGTTCGCGATCGCCACAGGACGCGATACACCGAGCGGGTTGCACGGGCACCGAGAGGGTCACGCAGGGTTCGCAATGCAACAGACGGAATCAAAAACGGGTAAACGAGGAGAGAGAAACGGGTAGCTGAACAGAGCTCCGAAAACTACGTTTTCGTGTCCACGTGTCGAGTTCAAAGGGCCGTGTCCTGTGTCCTGTCGAATCCAACCCTAGGGTTAGGGTTTCGAACTGCTGGCCGGAGCTCAGGCGGGGGAGGCCGGTCGGAGGGAGGCTGGGGGCGCGGAGGCGGCGCGGTGGCGTGCTGGGGCAGCGCAGGCGGCCGGCGGCGCAGGGCGTGGGCGGCCGGAGGGAGGCTGCGGCTGGGTCGGGGGTCCACGGCGGCTGAGGGGAAGGAGGAAGGAGGAGGAAGAGGTCGGGGCACGGCGGGGAGGCGGCTGCGCGGCGAGGCGGGGGCGGCGCTGGGGTGCTGATGTGGAGGGGCAGCTAGGGTTCAGGGAGGGAGGCGGCCGGAGGGGGTTTCTATGCCGGAGTCGAGGGTTCAGGGGGGAATTTAAATAGGGATGCGGCGGGGGTCGTGGCTCCGGACGAGGAGGAGCGGAGGGCGGCGCTGCTGAAGTCGGGCGGAGGGTTTCTGAGGGTCAGGGGAGGAGCACGGCGGGGCTAGGGGGCTGTGAAGGGGAGCGGCCAGGGTTAGGGTTAGGGTTAGGTTTAGGATTAGGAATTAGGGATTTTCTTTTAGTAATTAGGGATTAGGGATTTTTCTTTTTTTTCTTTTTTTTTGTGGAGAAAAACTAGGGAAAGTATGTATTTATACATACAAAAATTGGACTAGGGTTTGACCTAGGATTTGGACTGGGTCAACGCTCCTTGGGCTTGGCTTCGGCTCTCATGGGGATGTCGGGCGTTTGGCACGGGTTTAATTCGGTTTAATTATTTAATAGTTTCTAGGGCTTTAAAAAGGATTTCGGAGTCCAATAAATTCTCGAAAAATTACCCTATGTCCGATTTTCCATTTTACACCATAAAATATTATTTCTATAATATTTTAATATCAATTAAGAGAAATTAAAAATTATTTCATTACCAAAGGCCTAGGTTTTTAATTACAGAAAATTCCTAAAAATTTCAAAAAAATTCTGAAAAATCCAAATTAAAAATTCTTGAAAAATCAGGGGGATTACAATCTACCCCCCTTAAGAGGATTGCGTCCTCGCAATCAAAGAATAACCGGTCAACATTAAAAGTTTGAGGGTGTAAGAATAACACGGTTGCAAATATTGTTCGAAGCACATCATGATCAAGAAGAGTCAAGGTTGAGGGTGTAAGAATAATACAAAGGGAAAATTATTTTCCTAAGCATTAAAAGTTATGCAATCTCTCGTATGGAGGAGATCTAGAATACTACAGTTCAGAAAAACTAGATTATTGCTTAAGAACATACTAGGTTATCAATTATAAAAAGCATACTAGGTTATTAGCAAGTTCAAAATGACTAGGTTAAGGCTGAGGTCACAAACCAACAGGCAAAAACTAAAGCAAATCTAGAAGCAGATAATTATAAAAACTTACGTGCATTAGCTACTCCATGAATCTGCGCATCCTCCAAAGTCATCGCATAAGCTTGTTTGTGTCCTTGAGGGGGTGCCCTCTGCTGTTGCTGGGCCTGCTGGAAGAGTGCTGGTCGAGGTGCTGTCACGCCCCAGTCCCAAAATGCTGAGGGACTGGACACGTGACAATGGCCAGCAGCACACACCGATGGACAACCCAATTTAATGGATCCATCAGGGCATGCTTAAGCTGTAGTCTAACAGTAAATAGAGCAAATATTACAAGTCCCAGGTTATTCTAATCTCATCCACAACAGATAATCACAGATTAAATGCCAGAATAAATGCAAATAATATAAACTAACAATCTCAATAAAAGTGTCTCGGTGAACAATCCGAGAACAAGTCTGATACATCAAGCAAATAGACAGGAAATAAATAAACTGAAAATAGAAACAAAAACAGAAATAACTGACTATATACAGCCAATGCTCAGGAGAAGTCCTCTGGTGCGATCTCGTCCTCAGGTCCTGGTACAGCTCCTGGAAGTGCTCATGTACGGTGTATCTCTGGATGGATCTCTTCGGCTATACCTGAAGACATAATCCGGATCCAGGTCCTCAGGGGACATAGCAAGGTACAAGAAAGCTCAAGCCATAATCATGCAGTGCAGAAAATAAATGAAACAATAGGGTAAACTATGTAACCAGCTAAGTGATATGCAAGTTGAGAGCATCACTAGAACTCAGGCTGAAACTACTACAAGCTCTGCGTCGGGGAGCCGGTAGTAGTGATATCATGTGGTTGTCTAGCTCACAATGGGAGACTACGACGCCGGCATAATATAATCAACCTGTAGCCTGTGTGTCTCTCCCCACCCAATGTAACCACGCATATCATGACCATAACGTCTCATGTCCATGTCAAGCGGGATCATAGCTAATGCAACAAGTCATATAGTATCTTTAAATACAATATCTCTGTCAAGTCCTGTATCATATACAGAATCACCATGAATGTCTCAGGAAGACTCTGTCTCATGAATAGTGTCAGGTGTCCTGGGTTATGATGTACTTGATAAGACAAGTACGAGAAATATCGGGTCTCGGTATCCATGTCTATGTGACGTTACACAACTCCGCGTACGGGGTTGGCACCCGACTAGTAATCGGACGCTAAGTAAAGTCACTCGGTCCTAGGTTAAGCATGCACAGCAATATAAATAAAGCAAGAAAATATGCAACAAGAACTGTAAATTTGGTAAGGTATACTTGCCTACTGATGTATAACTAAGTCAAGGAAATAAGTAGCAAGCTGCAGGATTTGGCAAGGTACACTTGCCTGGGGTTCCGGCTCCAATTGTGGCTCTGACTTCAGCAGGATTTGCAGAGAGTACTCCGGTTGCTGAAACAAACATCACCATCAGATCCAGAAAATATCAATTAGCTAGAAACGCCTGTCTTTGAGTCCAATTTGGACACATGGACGGAAATGACAGTTTCGGGTCAAGGCGGGGTCCTCATGTGGCCCACTTTGCACCAAAAAATGCGTCAGGATCAAAGGTCTCCAAATCTGTCCAACTTAGTGTCAACAGGTCAGGAACGATGATACGACACCAACAGAACTTCCAGAATTGGATTCCGATGAGCCGATCACAAAATCGCCCATCAAATAGAGCCTGTGGGGCCCACGACACGCGATTTTGTCAACGTTCTCAAAATTGAACCAAACTTGGGTCACAGGACCAGCGTATCGCTACGAGTCTGATGGCGCAAGTTTCGTTTCGATCCGACGTGTGTACACAAAGTTAGGACGCGTTCCAGAACTGACGGATACGGGACGGTGTCCGCGGATACGCGTTGATTCCGGTGTGCACGCACACCCGAATCGACTTCTACAAAATCTCACACGTCCGTATCAACGACGCGCACGTATCGGTGAAGACCGCGCGCGACCAAGTCGTCCCGTTTGGCGGGGCGTACCCAGTTCCTGGGTAAATCAGGGCGTTATTTTTCCTATTTTTGGATCGCGGTTCGCGATCGCCACAGGACGCGATGCCCCGAGCGGGTTGCACGGGCACCGAGGGGGTCATGCAAGCTACGCGACGCAACTGACGGAATCGAAAACAGAGCTACGAGGAGAAAGATACAGGTACCTGAACGGGGCTCAAAAAAAACGAATTCTACCGTGTCCGACACGTGTCCGACACACGCAAGACCTAGGGTTAGGGTTTCGGGGCTGCTGCCGGAGCTGGGAGGCGCTGCGGTGGGGGAGGCCGGCCGGAGGGGGCTGGGGCGGCGCCGACGAGGCTGGGCGGAGGCGGCGGCGCGGGCAAGGCGGCCGGAGGGCTGCTCGAGGTCGGGATCTGGCGAGGGAGGAAGGAGGGGAGGCCGAGGCGCGCGGCGGCGGGGCAGCGCTGCGGTGGGGTCCGGGCGGCGCTGGAGGAGGGGGATATTTGAGTCGACGGCGGCGCAGCGGGGTCGGGCGGTGGAGGGATGCGGTGAGGAGCGGCGGTCGGAGTCGGAGCCGGAGAAGGAGGAGGAAGGGGGAAATATATAGGGGGAGCTAGGCGGTCGGGGAGGCCGAGGGAGGCGGGCGGAGCGGGCGACGTGGCCGCGGGGTGCGGGGCGCGCGGCCGGGCGAGGCGCCGCATGGCCGGAGGTGGCGGATTCGGCGGTGGACGCGGGGGGGATCGACCGGGTCGTGGGGAAGCTGGGAAGAAGCGGGTTCGGGTGCGGGTCGGGTTCGGTCGGGCGGACCCGACCCGACCCGATAGCCCAACGGGCTGGGTTGGGCTGGGCCTAGGGTTTAGGGCTTTGGTTTTATTTAAAAAAATAATAATAATTAAAATAAATAATAAAAACAGTTTTTGAAGTGATTAAAATAGGTCTGGGGCCCAATAAATTTCCAGAAAATTACCCTAAGTCCAGTTTTTTATTTTACACCCAAAAATATTATTTTTATAATATTTTAATATATTTTAAAATCATTTAATTTTATTTAATGCCAGAAATACCTTGTTTTAATTAGTAAAAATATCCGAAAATCCCAGAAAATTCTGAAAAATCCAGTTTTAAAATATTAAAAAATCAGGGGGTTTACAATCTACCCCCCTTAAGAGGATTGCGTCCTCGCAATCAAAAAATAACCGGTCAGCAGAGATGACACGGTTGCAAGTATCGTTCGAAACACATCACAAGATACTTAGGGAAATATCGTTTCCCTAAGAATAAAAGTTATGCACTTTCCAGAGTAAAGAAAATCTAGTTAAAGCAAAAGAACTATAATTTTTAGAAAACTAGATTATTATTAACAAGTTTCAAATTGCTAGGTTGGGGCTGAGGTCATGAACCAAATAGGCGCGAGCTAAAACAAGACGAGAAACGGTATCTACGAATCACTTACGCGCTTTAGCTACTCCACGAGTCTGCGCGTTCTCCACGGTCATCGTCAGGGCTTGCTCGCGTCCTTGCAGTCGATTCTTCTACTGCTGAGCCTGCTGGAAAAGTAGTGCCTGGGGTATCAAGGGTGGCCTCGGCTGATACCCTCCTGGAGCTGGTGGTAGGACTTCTTGAACTTCCGTTTGCGGTGCTCCCAATGTTGTATAGGCTGGCCTCGGTATTGGTAACGCTTGCTGGTTAACCATTGGTGCTCCGTCTCGACGCTCAGGGCATTGCTTCACTAAATGTTGACTGGATCCGCAAGCTAAACATAATCTCATTTTTCGTCTGCACTTGTTCTCTATATGACCTCGCCTGTGACAATATGGACAGACAGGTATTGCCTGTGGAGATGCTTCTGATGGCTGGTGTATGTGAGGTCTTTTTGCAACTTCTTCTTGTGGTACTCCGGCTGGTGCTGATGTGGATGGCCGCTTCAGACTGGTCTCTCTCCTGATGATGCGCTCCATGTGTCGCGCTGCAGCAAGGACGTCCGAGTACGAAGTAGGTGCAACGGATCCAATTAGTTTCTGTAGCTCAATGTTTAGTCCGTCAAAGAATTTCTCAGCCTTCTCTTCTTCTGTCGGGATCAATGTTAGGGCGAAGCGACTTAGACGAATGAACTCAGCGTTGTACTCTTCCACCGTCTTAGCATCCTGAGCGAGGTGATTAAACTTGTCCCGAAGTTCTGATCGAGCGATAGCTGGAATGTACATCTCCTGGAAGAGTCTGGAGAACTCCTCCCAGGTGACTCGGTCTGGTCCGAGTCGCGTCTCCTCAGACAACCACCAGTGGTGCGCATTGCCTGTCAATTGTATTCTGACGGCAGTCATCCAACGTTCCCGTGGAAGCTCAGCTGCTTCTAATTGATGCCGAATGTTGGTGAGCCATTCATGAACTTCTGTGGGCTCTTCCTTGCCTGAAAAAGTGCGGGACTTCAGTTGGCGAAAGTCAGTGATAGAGCCCGTCGATGGCCGTCGAGCTGGTAGGTTGGCGTACTCCAGTGCAGTTACGATGCTGCTTCTCAAGAAATTAGCCTCGCGACGTCGAGCCTCGTGTTGGACTTGTTGCTGGGCTTGCATCATCGCGTAGATCATTTGGAATATCTGCTGCCCGTTAATCGGCTGCCCTTGTGGGAGTACGGGCATTGGTGGAATGAACTGCGGCGGAGGTAGGATGTCATCACGCTGGAATCTGGAGGTAGGTTGACCTGCCTGCTGGCTCTGTTGAGTTGATGGAACTCCTCCGACTGGTGTCACTTCGTCGTCTTAGGTGACATCTGTAGCTTGTGGTGTTCCTGCGAAAGTCTCGTCGCACGCTTGTGAATCCATTGCCCTGCATCCAAAATAAACAATAAGAGACGCACAGAAATCAAGGCAGGATGCAAGTCAAGAAATTAATTCGAATTCGATATGGATATCAAGAGCGTTTCAAGCAAGTGGATGAGATCCTAAAACTTATCCTATTCTTATTGCAGGCATGTTCGGTCCCTAAGTTGAAACCGAACAATTTAGTCGTTGACCTGCATGGGCCACCACAAAAACCATGTCACGCCCCAGTCCCAAAATGTTGAGGGACTGGACACGTGACAATGGCCAGCAACATGCACCGATGGACAACCCAATTTAATGGATCCATCAGGGCATGCTTAAGCTATAGTCTAACAGTAAATAGAGCAAATGTTACAAGTCCCAGGTTATTCTAATCTCATCCACAACAGATAATCACAGATTAAATGCCAGAATAAATGCAAATAATATAAACTAACAATCTCAATAAAAGTGTCTCGGTGAACAATCCGAGAACAAGTATGATACATCAAGCAAATAGACAGGAAATAAATGAACTGGAAATAGAAACAGAAATAGAAATAACTGACTATATACAACCAATGCTCAGGAGAAGTCCTCTGGTGCGATCTCGTCCTCAGGTCCTGGTACAGCTCCTGGAAGTGCTCCTGTACGGTGTATCTCTGGATGGATCTCTTCGGCTATACCTGAAGACATAATCCGGATCCAGGTCCTCAGGGGACATAGCAAGGTACAAGAAAGCTCAAGCCATAATCATGCAGTGCAGGAAATAAATGAAACAATAGGGTAAACTATGTAACCAGCTAAGTGATATGCAAGTTGAGAGCATCACTAGAACTCAGGCTGAAACTACTACAAGCTCTGCGTCGGGGAGCCGGTAGCAGTGATATCATGTGGTTGTCTAGCTCACAATGGGAGACTACGACGCTGGCATAATATAATCAACCTGTAGCCTGTGTGTCTCTCCCCACCCAATGTAACCACGCATATCATGACCATAACGTCTCATGTCCATGTCAAGCGGGATCATAGCTAATGCAACAAGTCATATAGTATCTTTAAATACAATATCTCTGTCAAGTCCTGTATCATATACAGAATCACCATGAATGTCTCAGGAAGACTCTGTCTCATGAATAGTGTCAGGTGTCCTGGGTTATGATGTACTTGATAAGACAAGTACGAGAAATATCGGGTCTCGGATCCATGTCTATGTGACGTTACACAACTCCGCGTACGGGGTTGGCACCCGACTAGTAATCGGACGCTAAGTAAAGTCACTCGATCCTAGGTTAAGCATGCACAGCAATATAAATAAAGCAAAAAAATATGCAACAAGAACTGTAAAGTTGGCAAGGTATACTTGCCTACTGATGTATAACTAAGTCAAGGAAATAAGTAGCAAGCTGCAGGATTTGGCAAGGTACATCTGCCTGGGGTTCCGGCTCCAATTGTGGCTCTGACTTCAGCGAGATTTGCAGGGAGTACTCCGGTTGCTGAAACAAACATCACCATCAGATCCAAAAAATATCAATTAGCTAGAAACGCCTGTCCTTGAGTCCAATTTGGACACAGGGGCGGAAATGACAGTTTCGGGTCAAGGCGGGGTCCTCATGTGGCCCACTTTGCACCGAAAAATGCGTCAGGGTCAAAGGTCTCCAAATCTGTCCAACTTAGTGTCAACAGGTCAGAAATAATGATACGAACCCAATGAAACTTACAGAATTGGATTCCGATGAGCCGATTACAAAATCGCCCGTCAAGTGGAGCCTGTCGGGCCCACGACACGCGATTTTGTCAACGTTCTCAAAATCGAACCAAACTTGGGTCACAGGACCAGCGTATCGCTACGAGTCCGATGGCGCAAGTTTTGTTTCGATCCGACGTGTGTACACAAAGTTAGGACGCATTCCAGAACTGACGGATACGGGATGGTGTCCGCGGATACGCGTTGATTTCGGTGTGCACGCACACCCGAATCGACTTCTGCGAAATCTCACACGTCCGTATCAACGACGCGCACGTATCGGTGAAGATCGCGCGCGACCAAGTCGTCCCGTTTGGCGGGGCATACCCAGTTCCGGGGTGAATCAGGGCGTTATTTTTCCTATTTTTGGATCGCGGTTCGCGTTCGCCACAGGACGCGATGCCCCGAGCGGGTTACACGGGCACCGAGGGGGTCATGCAAGCTACGCGACGCAATTGACGGAATCGAAAACAGAGCTACGAGGAGAAAGATACAGGTACCTGAACGGGGTTCGAAAAAACTGAATTTTACCGTGTCCGACACGTGTCCGACACGCGCAAGACCTAGGGTTAGGGTTTTGGGGCTGCTGCCGGAGCTGGGTGGCGCTGCGGTGGGTAGGCCGGCCGGAGGGGGCTGGGGCGGCGCCGGCGAGGCTGGGCGGAGGCGGAGGCGCGGGCACGGCGGCCGGAGGGCTGCTCGAGGTCGGGATCTGGCGAGGGAGGAAGGAGGGGAGGCCGAGGCGCGCGGCGGCGGGGGCAGCGCTGCGGTGGGGTCCGGGTGGCGCTGGAGGAGGGGGAGATTTGAGTCGGCGGCGGCGCAGCGGGGTCGGGCGGTGGAGGGATGCGGTGAGGAGCGGCGGTGGGAGTCGGAGCCGGAAAAGGAGGAGGAAGGGGGAAATATATAGGGGAAGCTAGGCGGTCGGGGAGGCCGAGGGAGGCGGGCGGAGCGGGCGACGTGGCCGCGGGGTACGGGGCGCGCGGCCGGGCGAGGCGCCGCGTGGCCGGAGGCGGCAGATTCGGCGGTGGACGCGGGGGGGATCGACCGGGTCGTGGGGAAGCTGGGAAGAAGCGGGTTCGGGTGCGGGTCGGGTTCGATCGGGCGGACCCGACCCGACCCGATAGCCCAACGGGCTGGGTTGGGCTGGGCCTAGGGTTTAGGACTTTGGTTTTATTTAAATAATAATAATAATTAAAATAAATAATAAAAAACAGTTTTTGAAGTGATTAAAATAGGTCCGGGGCCCAATAAATTCTCAGAAAATTACCCTAAGTCCAGTTTTTTATTTTACACCCAAAACTATTATTTTCATAATATTTTAATATATTTTAAAATTATTTAATTTTATTTAATACAAAAAATACCTTGTTTTTAATTAGTAAAAATTCCCGAAAACCCAGAAAATTCTGAAAAATTCAGTTTTAAAATCTTGAAAAATCAGGGGGTTTACAGGTGCCAAAGGTGGCCTTGGTTGATATCCTCCTGGTGCTGGTAGAGCTTGTTGGTTTGCCCTTGGTGCTCCTTCTCTACGCTCAGGGCAGTCCCTCACTGCATGCTGTCTGGATCCGCAACCTAAGCATAGTCCTAACCTGTGTCGGTATTCCCTGGCGAGATGGCCTGCTTTGCCACAGTAGTGACAAGTAGAGAGGACTATTACTTGTGGTGTATATGCTTCCTGCTGTTGGTGCAGGTGAGGTCTCTTTGTAGCTTCTTCTTGTGGTGCTCTGGTTGTTGCTGATGTGGAAGGCCGCTTCAGACTGGTCTCTCTCCTGGTGACGCGCTCCAAGCGCCGAGCTGCAGCAAGGACGTCCGAGTAAGATGTGGGCGCAATGGATCCAATTAGTTTCTGTAGCTCGAAGTTTAGTCCATTGAAAAACTTCTCGGCCTTCTCTTCTTCTGTCGGAATCAAGGTAGGGGCGAAGCGACTTAGACGAATAAATTCCGCGTTGTACTCTTTCACTGTCATATTGCCTTGGATAAGGCGGTTGAACTTGTCTCTGAGTTCTGATCGAGCGGTAGCTGGAATGTACATCTCTTGAAAGAGTCTGGAGAACTCCTCCCAGGTGGCTCGGTCTGGTCCGAGCCGTGTCTCCTCAGATAGCCACCAGTGATGTGCATTGTCCGTTAACTGCATTCTGACGGCAGTCATCCAACGTTCCCTTGGAAGCTCAGTTGCTTCTAATTGATGTCGTATGTTGGTGAGCCACTCATGAACTTCTGTGGGCTCCTCATTGCCTGAGAAGGTACGGGGCTTCAGTTGGCAGAAGTCGGTGATAGAGCCCGTCGGTTGCCGTCGAGTTGGTAGGTTGGCCTGCTCCAGTGCATTTACTAGGCTGTTCCTCAAGTAATCTGCTTCACGACGCTGAGCTTCTTGATAAATATGTTGTTGGTCTTGCATCATTGCGTAGATAATTTGGAATATCTGTTGCCCGTCCATAGGCTGTCCTGGTGGGAATACAGGCATTGGTGGAACGAACTGATGAGGCGGTGGGATGTCGTCACGCCGAGATCTAGAAGCATGCTGATCTGTTTGGCTGCTTCGGTGAGTAGAGGGATCTCCACTCATTGGTGCCACTTCATCTTCTCCGTAGGTGGCTACTGCACCTATTGGTGTGTTTGTTGGAGTTTCGTCATTTGCTCTTGAATCCATTACTCTGCATCAAAAATAAACTATAAGAGGCGCACAGGAATCAAGGCAAGATGCAAGAAAATTTAATTCGAATACAATATAGATATCAAGAACGTTTTCAAGCAAGTGGATGAGATCCTAAAAACTTATCCTATTCTTATTGCAGGCTTGCTCGGTCCCTAAGTTGAAACCGAATAATTTAGTCGTTGACCTGCATGGGCCACCACAAAAACCATGTCACGCCCCAGTCCCAAAATACCGAGGGACCGGACGCATGGCAATGGCCAGCAGCACACACCGATGGACAAACCCAATTTAATGGATCCATCGGGACATACTTAAGCTGTAATATAACAATAAATAGGTACAATGATATAAGTCACAGTCTATACTAATCTCATCCACAACAGATAAACACGGATCAAATGTCAGAATAATGCAAATAAATATAAACTAATAAGTCTGAATAAAAGTGTCTCGGAGAACAATCCGAGAACAAGTCTGGTACATCAATGAAATAGACTGGAAATGAAATAACTATAAACTGAAATAAATGAGTATCTCAAGCCAATACTCAAGAGAAGTCCTCTGGTACAATCTCGTCCTCAGATCCTGGTTCTGCTCCAAGGTAGGCACCTGCTCCTGCTAATGCTAATGCTCCGGTCCCGTATACCTCTGATAGATCTCGTCAGCTAATCCTGGGGACATAATCCGGATCCAGGTCCTCAGGGGACATAGCAAGGTACAAGAAAGCTCATGCCAAAATAAATGCAGTGCAGCAATAAATAAAATAATAGGGTAAATAAATAACCAGCTAAGTGATATGCAAGTGAGAGTGTTAGTCATACTCGGGCTGAGACTACTACATGATCAGTGTCGGAGAAACCCATAGCAGTATTTTCTCGAAGGGCCAGAACTGGTGCCATAGCTCTGTGTCAGAGACTAAGACACATCCAGATGTCAATATATATAATATAATCAGCCTTTGATATGGTAATACTCTCCCCACCCAATGAAATCTCACGTCTCATGTCCATGACACGCAGGATCAAAACTAATGCAACAAGTCAGGATATAATCTAAGCAAGTAAACTGTGTATGTCATAAAACTGTATCCTATAATCACCAAGAATATCTCAGGAAGATTCTGTCTCATGAATAGTTTCAAGTGTCCTGGGTATAATATACTTGATAAGACAAGTACGAGGATGTAAAGGGTCACGAATGTCCATCTCTAGATGACAATACACAACACCGCGTACGATGTTGGCACCCGACTAATAATCGGACGCTAAGTAAGTCACACGGTCCTAGGTTAAGCATGCACAACAATGTAAAAGAATCAAAAAAATTATGTAACAAGACTGCAAAGTTTGGCAAGGTACAATTGCTTGGGGTCCTGGCTCCAACTGTAGCTCTGGTCTCAGTGTGATCTGCAGGTACTACTCCGGTTGCTGAAATAAACATCATCATTAGATTCAAAAAATATCAAATAGCTAGAAATGTCTGTCCTTACGTCCAATTTGGACACAGGGACAAAAATGACATTTCTGGGTCAAAGCGGGATCCACATATGGACCACTTTGCACCGAAAAGTGTGTCAGGGTCAAAGGTCTCCAAATTTGCCAAACTTAGTGTCAACAAGTCAGGAACGATGATACGAACCCAACGGAACTTTCAGAATTGGATTTCGATGAGCCGATCACAAAATCGCCCGTCAAGTAGAGCATGTGGAGCCCACGATACGCGATTTTGTAAACGTTCTCAGAATCGAACCAAACTTGGGTCACAGGACCAGCGTATCGCTACGAGTCCGATGGCGTAAGTTTCGTTTCGATCCGACGTGTGTACACAAAGTTACGACGCATTCTAGAACTGACAGATACGGAACGGTGTCCGCGGATACGCGTTAATTCCGGTGTGCACGCACATCCAAATCAACTTCTGCGAAATCCCGCACGTCAGTATCAACGGCGCGCACGTATCAGTGAAGATCGCGTGCGACCAAGTCGTCCCGTTTGGCGGGGCATACTCAGTTCCGGGGTAAAACATGGCATTATTTTTCCTGTTTTTGGATCGCGGTTCGCGATCGCCACAGGACGCGATGCACCGAGCGGGTTGTACGGGCACCAAGAGGGTCACGCAGGGTTCGCGATGCAACAGACGGAATCAAAATCGAGTAAACGAGGAGAGAGAAATGGGTACCTGAACAGAGCTCTGAAAACTGCGTTTTCGTGTCCGCGTGTCGAGTTCGAAGGGCCGTGTCCTGTGTCCTGTCGAATCCAACCCTAGGGTTAGGGTTTCGAACTGCTGGTCGGAGCTCAGGTGGGGGAGGCCGGCCGGAGGGAGGCTGGGGGCGCGGAGGCGGCGCGGCGGCGTGCTGGGGCAGCGCAGGCGGCCGGCGACGCAGGGCGTGGGCGGCCGGAGGGAGGCTGCGGCTGGGTCGGGGGTCCACGGCGGCTGAGGGGAAGGAGGAAGGAGGAGGAAGAGGTCGGGGCACGGCGGGGAGGCGGCTGCGCGACGAGGCGGTGGCGGCGCTGGGGTGCTGATGTGGAGGGGCGGCTAGGGTTCAGGGAGGGAGGCGGCCGGAGGGGGTTTCTATGCCGGAGTCGAGGGTTCAGGGGGGAATTTAAATAGGGATGCGGCGGGGGTCGTGGCTCCGGACGAGGCGGAGCGGAGGGCGACGCTGCTGAAGTCGGGCGGAGGGTTTCTGAGGGTCAGGGGAGGAGCACGGCGGGGCTAGGGGGCTGTGGAGTGGAGCGGCCAGGGTTAGGGTTAGGGTTAGGTTTAGGATTAAGAATTAGGGATTTTCTTTTAGTAATTAGGGATTAGGGATTTTTCTTTTTTTTCTTTTTTTTCTTTTTGTTTGTAGAGAAAAACTAGGAAAATTATGTATTTATACATACAAAAATTGGACTAGGGTTTGACCTAGGATTTGGGCTGGGTCAACGCTCCTTGGGCTTGGCTTCGGCTCTCATGGGGATGTCGGACTTTTGGCACGGGTTTAATTCGGTTTAATTATTTAATAGTTTCTAGGGCTTTAAAAAGGATTCCGGAGTCCAATAAATTCCCGGAAAATTATCCTATGTCCGGTTTTCTATTTTACACCATAAAATATTATTTTCATAATATTTTAATATTAATTAAGAGAAATTAAAATTTATTTCATTACCAAAGGCCTAGGTTTTTAATTACAAAAAATTCCTAAAATTCCAAAAAAATTCTGAAAAATCCAAATTAAAATTTTTTGAAAAATCAGGGGGATTACATGAGAACCTGACCGCATGGGCACCCAACCGCATGACCCCTGACCGCGTGGGCACCTGACCGTATGGCCCCTGGTTGCATGCGCTCCAGGCCGCATGGCTCCACGAAGCATGCGCCCGAACCATGCATGTAACTCACGCATAAAAGGAGCGCACGAGCACCATGCGACGATGCTGGCGTACTAAGTGCAAAGTGTGCCAACAAAGCACCACTTTGCACCCTTGAGCACGAGTCCAAGTCCGAGTTCGAGTCGCTAAGCCCCCGCGGGGCTTAGCTCCTAAGGGAAACTTCCCAAAGGTGGTGACAAAATAAATATTGTCATAATGGAGTTCACACTTAAACCCTCTAGGAAAAGTCAACCCACATGGGCCTCCACCACATGTGCATATACCAATACTAAGCATAGCTATATATTGAGATATACACACTAGTGGTTTTTCAATGTGGGACTAAAACTCCCAAAGCCAAGTAAAAAATACCAAAAACCTCCCACATATATCACAGTATATAGTTGAGCGTTCCTCACAGTGACTGCTATCATGCATTAGGATAGATGTCGCTGACGACTTGAATCTTCCCGCATGGGTCAAACAATAGTATGATACAAGAATGGACTAGGCCTTGAATTTTGCACCATAGCTGTTATTCTCCCCATTCACATAATGACCTCAGCTGTGCCATCCGATCGTACGTTAAAGGTCCTGTGCTGACCTGGTCTAAGTGTATGTATCTTGGACGTCTACACGCTTTCCCTCAAGAGACAGCCTATATCTCTATCCATACACTTAGGTGAGTTCTTTCACTATAGAGAGTTTATTATCCGGCATGAAGCATTGCGCTTCTGTGCGGTGCTACGCCACATGACATGGCCGCCCAGGACCGATGATCCCCCTCTTGTGGTGTCATACCGCTGTAGCATGAGGACACATGCCTCTTAGTAGTACCGTTACTACACACAATATGGAGCCTTATACTCCTGTGCGGTGCTTCGCCGCTGTGACATGGCTTAAAGCCGAGGTTCACTCTCTCATGTGGTGTCACCCACTGTAGCATGAGGTCACATGCCTCTTAGTAGTGTTGTACTACCTTCTAGCATAAAACCTTGCGCTTCCGTACGGTGCTACGCCGCTGTGACATGGCTTGAAGCCGAGGTTCACTCCCTCATGTGGTGTCACCCACTGTAGCACGAGGTTGCAGACCTCTTTGTAGTGATGCACTACCACTCTCTATTTTCTTTCAGCATTAGGCTACCTGCCTATGTGCGGTGCTACTGCCGCTGTGACATGGCCCAAAGCCGAGGTTCACTCCCTCGTGTGGTATCACGCTACTGTAGCATGGGATACAAGTCCCTTGTAGTGCTGAAACTACTAGTGCTTCCTGTAACGCACACCGGACATTCACTCTGCCCGAGAACTCATTTAGGCGTCAAATCCATCCTCTCACAGAAAATATTCTGATCAAGAACAAATAGTGGACCACAGTGGTTCCGGGTACGTATCCCACAATATCCCTGAGGACTACCCAATGTACCTGATATTCTCCTAGTCAATGGTCCTCCCTTGAACCAATAGCTAGATGCATGGTAGATTTTTCTTTGAACCAATAGCATAAAACTAAATGGTAGGATTGCAAAGACGCAATACCATAGGTCCTCCAAGCCCATATCTAATGTGTCTTTGACTATGTGCGGTGTTACTGCCGCTGTGACATGGCCTACAGCCGAGGCTTTACCCTGTTGAGGTACCTCATAGTGGTGTCACCCTACAGTAACATGGACTACTATGCTCCTTTATAGTGCTTGACTCTGACTATATGCGGTGCTACTACCGCTGTGACACGGTCCGAAGCCGAGGCTTTACCTTGTCGAGGTACCTCATGGTGGTGTCACCCCACGGTAGCATGGAGTACTACGCTCTTTTATAGTTCTTACAATCAGCTGGCGCTTGAGACAAAAAATGAATGGATCTGCCAGATTTACCTGACTCCGATCTTTAACCACTGTAATTGTTACACTCGATTCCATATTTAGTATTTTTTGAATTTCTTGAATTTAATTTTTCTTGATAATATATTCTTGTTGTATTTCATATATTGGTTCCTGTCATTTTATTATTGTTTTATTATTCCTGTTGTTGAGAGAGACTACCCGAGACCACTAGAATACCCATTGGCATTGCCATAGACCCGGTTTAGGACCCGCATGTGGAATGGACACTTGGTTCAGTTCATTTTGGGTGAACCCATGACTAAACCCTATTTTCTCCTCTCTTAGTATATATATATATATATATATATATATATATATATATATATATATATATATATATATATATATATATATATATATTATTTTATTTTCTCCTCTCCCTCAAGCTCCCCCTAACTCTAACCCTAAGAAAAGTTGCTGCGACTTGGACCGTGAGAGGTAGAGGCTAGGAGCCACCCAAGGGAAGTACATCTTGCTCAATGGCGAAGTCATAAATTTTTGGATTTTTATATATATATTATTTTAAAAAATATATTTGATAGAAAATGTTCCCCTTATGATGCTGATCATTTTTAGTTCTTGGAGTTTTAGATTTTGATGTATAGATTTTTGTAGATCTGAGTTTCAAGTTTAGAATTTTTATGTGTTCTATGATTTTTTTTTTCTTAGTTTTGATCTATCAAAACTTAGTATTTTTGAAAACTAGTTGATCCTTATATTAGAGCATTTCATTCCGTGCAAATTGGCTTTTGTTTCACTTGATTTGGAGTTAAAATAAAGTTTTTATGTAGAAAACAAAATTTTTATTTTTGGAGCTTTCAGCCATGGCTGAACCTTCTGTTGGAGAAGACGAAGTCTTCATGCGGCTAGCGATCTATGCGGTCGAGAGTACAATGCGGTCCGAGAGTACAATGCGGTCCGAGAGGGTGATGCTGTGCCGTGGCGTCGCGGCGGTACTCGGCCGGTCGGCGGTGATGTTGTGCTCGTCGGTGGTGGTCGTCTTCGTCTTTGGGGTGGTCACCGGAGGTCACCGCGGGGAGCTCGGGATCGCTGCGTTGCTGAGGTCGGCCGGAGGATGGCGGTGCCGGTGGAGGATGATGGTGAAGATGATGGGGATGATAGGGGTTTTATAGTGGAGGTGGCCGACGGTTGCGGGAAGGGGGACCGTTGGCCGGTTGGGGAGACGAGCGGAGGGGTCGGCGGTTGTGGGAGGCGGAGAGTCGGCGGCGGCGGGTGAACGGCGGAAGTCGGAGGTACGCGGTGGTCGGGATCGGGGGAAATTTACAGTTACTGTGAAAGAATGGGTAGCGGGTCGGGTTTTGATGCGGGTACGGGTCCAGATCCGAATCTGATCCAATAGGGTTTGGGTTCAGTTGGTTTATTCTATGCTTGGTTCGGTTCGGTTCAGGATGGTTTATGTTGGTTTATTCTGGTTTATTTAGAAATGATGTTTTTAGCTGTTTAAAAATAGTTTTTGGGTCCAATAAATTCCAGAAAAATTACACTATGACTAATTATTTATTTTACACTCAAAAATATATTTTTTATAATATTATAATATTTAATTTAATTCACAAAAATATTTATTTTCTGGAGAATATTTATTTTAATTATTTAAAAATTACCGAAAAATCCCAAAAATTCATACTTTAAATTTTAGAAAAAATTGGGTGTTTACAGCTATGATCCAGTGGATCTAAATTTATTTTCTAAGCCATTGATGACTAATGGACCGCTAGATCTAAATTTAATTGTAAGCCACTGATGACTAAGGGACTGCTGCTGATAGAGGTCGGTAGGACAGATTTGAGAAATTTTTTAATACCGTATTATAAGATATATAATATAAACCATATTTCTGGCTAATGGTCTGTTGACCATGTGATCGGCCGGAAGTTTTCGATCTAAAAATATAGACAACGATATAAAGTAAATGTACTTGCTTGAGCAAACATTTATTTGTCATTTTTTCAAGATTGACTGAGTTTAGCACTAATAACATGTTGTAGTCAAATACGACCCCCCAGAGGAGTATGTGCTTCTAAAAGATCTTTGATACTGTGCCCAATCCCGAAGTTAGTTCGATACATATGACCAGCAACGAGAAAAATAAATACAATAGCTAAATGATGATGAGCCATATCGGTCAGCCATAAGCTTTGCGTTTGTGGATGGAATCCCCCAAGAAGGGTTAGAATGGCTGTTCCCGCCCCTTGGGAGTACCCTCAAAGAGGAACCTCTCCTCAGCCATTTAGTTTCGGGTTAAGAAGGAAGATGGAAAAGCGCGTTTCTCTGGGAAAGAAAATTGAAATAAAATAAGGATCTTTCTGATTCTCGAAGAATGAGGGACAAGCAAAGAAAGAGGTTAATCGAGAAAGATCTCTTGTTCTTATTAGATTAGAAGACCGTGATTAAAAAATTTTCAGAGATAAAGAGATAAATAGACATTGGCTTATCAACTTTATAAGATATGATTATACGAGTTCTGTCATAAAATAATAAAGATCATGGTAACACATGACCTATCTGTTAGGTGGCACTTGGCATAATCAATTAAATTAGTTAAAACTAACTCCAACATTACCCTCCCATTGATAGATCCTAATTTTGTATTCCTCCAATTGTATTTTTATTACTACTACCCCATTCCATCCCAATGAGTTATTTATATTTGTATTTATCTCTAAAAAAAATGCCTAACTCTTAATAAAATAAAAATGGTAGGGGGGAGGGGGAACATGCTTAGGCATTAGGAATGTAGGTAAATTCAAATAACTCTTGATATTATTATTGGTTATTATTGTTGTTATTATATACAAGGCAGGGCTATTCTTTTGGACCTTAGTGAAAAATAAAAAAACGGAGACTAGACCGGCCCATTCAAATAGAAGGTTTCGCGGACCTAGAAATATACTGACTGGATCCGACCCGAACCGACCCGATCCGGCCCATCTGGGGACAACCCTCCACTCCGCCGTCGTCGGAACTCGGTAGGAAAGGAATAAGAGCAAAAATATAGGGAGTAGAGGTAGGGTTTATTATGCATATATAAATAATCGGCTGCAACAGCAACAAAAAGCAAAGAGAGGAGAGAGGAGAGAGGAGAGGCGGCTATCAAGAAAGAAGAAGAAGAAGAAGAAGAAGAAGAAGAAGGAGGGAAGAAAAATGGCACAGTCGCTGGAGCTTCTGCTGATCCAGTTCCAGATGCCGGACAACGACGCCCGGCGTCAGGCGGAGGAGCAGATACGTCGGCTGCTGAAGGACCCCGGGACGATGCCGGCGCTCGTCCACCACATGCGCACCGCGAAAACCTCCAACGTCCGCCAGCTCTCCGCCGTCCTCCTCCGCAAGAAGATCACCGGCCACTGGCCCAAGCTCCCCCCTCCCGTCAAGAACTCCATCAAGTCCGCCCTCATCGACACCATCACCCTCGACCACAGGTATCGCACCCTCCCCACCCTTTGTCAATCTCTCGAACACGACACGTCGACACCGACACTTCGGAGTTCGTCAATTTGCACAAGCCGGTAGTTGATTCAGTGGTTTATGGATGCCGACGTTGGTAGTTGATCGAGGCCATCCCTCTCGACGACCACCGACACTTCGGGATTGTTCATTTGCGCTCGTACCACCCCCCTAATTCAAATAAATCCCGAATAACGACACTTCGGGGTTGTGTGGTTGATGGACACCGTGGTCGATATTATGAATCATTGAGATGAATTGGAACTTGTTGTAAGAGCATCATTAGTAGATGGAGGTCAAAAATGCATCTTTGAACCCAAATTTTAAACAAAAAAGTAAAGTTTGAATGGGTTGGATTTGTATAGGAATAGTAGAAAAAGGATAAAATGACCTTTGGTCTAAAAGGTTGTGTGATCAAAAATTGATGTGGTAAAAATAATAATTTAAAATCTAGAATCTAGAAATTGGGGCTCCAAATTGAGCCTTACTGTTCTACAAAATGAGCTCCTACATTCTGAATGTAGAAATTATGAGGCCTAAGATATAGCTCATGTGGGTGTATTGGGACCATCATGGAACTCAAATTGAGCCTTACTATTCTACAAAATGAGCTCCTACATTCTGGATCTAGAATCTAGAACTATTGATGCTCTAACAGCCTATATAGTTGTTGGGTTTTGGGTGTGGAATTTGAGGGACGTGGAGCCGTAGAACTCAAGGAAAGATGGATGTGGAAGGCTAGAGATAGACTACTGCCACAGGGTTCAATTTTGAGGGAAAAAGATGACTGCAAGCCACTTTCTGAGAACGAACGACTCAACAATTAGCTTGCCCCAGTATTTGGTTATAGAAAAGGTTTTTGATGTTGAGAAGGTAAGGAAGAAATGGGCTGTTTAGAAGGAACGTTTCACAGTTTTGTTAGGGTTTCCTAGCGTATCTTTTATCACACAAGCAAGAGCTCACATAGCATTGAGAGAATATTTTCATCCATTTGTAATTCTAGATTGGTTGCATTGCCCATATATATATATATATATATATATATATATATATATATATATATATATATATATATAGAGGTTGTGAACTCCCGGTACTTATCATGTATCGTTTGCTTGTGTGTCATATCGTGTATGTATCGTATGGTACAATAACTCCAATAGTTTAGGTGTATACTGCTAAATTCATATATGATCGTGATTTAAAATGATTTTCTCATACTTTTTTTTATTACTTTCATCTTCACAGGCTATCTAGTTCCAGAATCTGGACGACCCTACTGATGCATATTTACAGATATAGGATGCCTTTAGACCTACTTCGTTTATAATCAAGGTTGTAGATGTCAAATGCCGGGTTCATGTCGGATTAGGTATTTAAATATCGGATGTCGGGGACATATTAGTCAGATGTCATATTTGTAGTGGTATTACATTTTATATTTAGTTGAGCCTGTCATGTATGTGATTCACCAATTTGTGTATTACCTGTAAATCTTATAGGGATTACTTGGGGATCTTATTCTTGTTGCACTTCTTGATAATTAAGATGAACTTATGCTGTTTTCCTAGGCTTTGTTTTGCTATTTTATTTGCACAAGAGGCATCCCTTTCTTGTTCTTTCTATTCTTATCTGGCCTCAAATGTTTGAATATGTAAGGATAAATTGTACATTAGTCCTAATGTTATGATTTTCCTTACAGTCCTCTAGTGAGGCGAGCAAGTGCAAATGTTGTGAGCATCATTGCTAAGTATGCTGTTCCTGCTGGAGAATGGCCTGATCTGTTGCCTTTCCTTTTCCAGTGCAGCCAAAGTGCACAAGAAGATCATAGAGAAGTGCGTTATCTGTCACCAAAAGTTATGCGTTATCTGTCACCAAAAGTTATGTTATCTATGTGTCAACTATGTTCATATGCATTAGCAATTTTCCACTTTTGTCTTCTTATATTATGAATAATAAAGATGGGATGGCTGACTACATGTTTTTTTTCAAGATGACCTTGATGAACTATCGAATAGTGGAACTGAAATTGATACTTTCAACCTTTTAATTTGAAGTAAAAGCCAACTGAAAGAGATCTGTGTACTTACTGAATTTTTCGACCTATTCCAATAGTCTGGTGTTCCAAATAGCAACTAACTGGATGATTGGTTGAGGCCAGTTTTGAGTAAAAATTCAGTTATTATGAACAAATCTTTTAATTTTGAAATGTGACAGTTTCCTAGATGTAATCATCAAAACACTTGACCATAATGTGACTATATCCTTAATCTAATAATCCAACCATTGGCTGCAATACATGTGAATTCATTAGGTGAGATATTGGATATACTTTTAGTATTACTATTACATTGCCCCATAAACAGTAACCATGCATTTAAGATTTCTTTTCCTTGCAATCTTTTATGCACCATAAGCACTAACCATACTTAACTGCAAGAAGTTATTTTTACTTAAAATTTTGATCTCGACTCTGGCTTTCTTTTGAAACTAATCATAAATTTGTTGACAAAATGCTATATTCACAACAACAGATTAAACAACTTGTGGTTAAATCATGATCTCTGCATACAAAGAAATTATTTTGTTCATTTTTCTCTTGCCCAATGCTTGTCCTAAATAATGAAAACTATCACTTTTGGGTATCTCTTGGCCCACCTGTCTTCTTTCTCATGTTGAATGTTTTCTAAACCTAAATTTATACAGTGTATTTTCATAATGGTAGTCAAAGGCGCGCCTCACATAAAGACGCAATAGCTACGCTTCGCACATCACTAGGCGAGGCACCTTTCTCCAGGGCTACCCAAGGCATGCCTAAGGCGCGCCTTTTAGCAAGGCACAACCAAGAAAGACGCGCCTAGGCATGCCGTATGTTTTTTTTATACAAAAAAGACGTTCCTTATGTTTTTTCTATACAAAAACTTGACACATGGAGATAGCCCTTACCTCATACACGTTGGAGAGATGTAGCCCTTTCTACAGTTGCAAAAGTTCTACAATTGAGCTGGAAAAACTAAAATTTACTAAAAGCCAGATAGGAAGAATACAAACTCTTATTAGTTATGTTGGCTGCTACTGATGCTCTACTAGTTAACTTGGTTATGTTTTAACATATTTTTGTTGGTTTGAATATGTTATTTGGTTTTGTTTCTTACATTACTAATTTATATATATATTATTATTATTATTATTATTATTATTTTTGTGTCTCATTTCGCTCGAACGTGCGTCTTAAGTGTGCCTTGCGCCTCGGACGATATGGACCCTTTGCGCCTTGATTGCGCTTTGTGCCTTTGACTACCTTTGTTTTCATTCAATTAATTTTGAATATTTTAGTAACTAAACATTCCCTCCTCAGTTCTATTATAAAACCTTACCATTCTTTAGATTCTTTTGTCCCATCAACTGTCACAATATTAATAGGTGAGAAAAATATAAATTGTAGAATCTCATCGTCGATGTTAATTGAATTTCTACCACACGGAGTTAATCCCGATTCTTGATATCCACCGACAATGATGGTAAGTATGGATATATCTCCTTCAATTATCTTCATAATAGTCTTAAATTCAAACATATCCTTTATATCTCAATATAACTATTTGTACTTGTTCTTTTTTCAAAACCGACCATATTGTTTCACTAGGGGCCCCATCATAAGTCTTCTTTAAGTCAGTAAAAACCATATATACATTTAGGTTCATAATATTAGAATCTGTTTCGGATCGTTTACGAGTATTGGTATCGGTGGTTTCGACATAGTTTCATAGTTCTTGGTTTTGGAAAGGCAAACAATACACAATGATACATTTAGGCATAGTCTTATAGTATTATTTATGGTTTCTAGTTAGTTTTTAATGGAATAAAATTTAATATTGCTGATTATTCGTTCACGATAGATAGTGTTATTTATTTTACTTGCGTAGACAAAGTACCACACAATCAAAACTTATGAACAAAATAATATTAAGATATATGAACATTATGAATTTATATTATACAACTTCAACAAAGGGTTATATACAAGGAATTTTATCGACATGATGTATGTATCATGTTGATCTTCACGACAATCGGATTATTGTAACAATTGCCATATTTCTATCTTTTCTTTAATTTTATCTTTTCTGATTTGACCGTGAAAGAGAACCACAAGTTCGGTATATGCGGATAGCTGTTGAGGCGAATATTGGACCGGACACGCCAAAAACGATATAATATTATTGATACGTACCAGTATCGACCAATACTGCAAGTCTTGATGTACATCCTTTTTTATTCATCTTTTTGGTAAGTAAATAGCTTGTGTAGCAGTCATTAAACTACTACACAAGCTATTTACAAACACCAAAATGGTCTCCAAATTTTATGTTTTTTCCCATCTTTTCTCAATTTCTCTCATGAAGTTTCACTAAACTAAACTTGATTTTACAACTTGTTACATTTCTTTATCAATTACAATTTGAAACCTCAATAGAGATGTCATCAGGGTCCTTCAACTTTTTCCGCTTTCATTTTCTCTAAAGCATTTTACTAGATAAATTCTACTTCTACGACAATAAAATTATGTCGTATCTCGAGCAAATGTATTTGTTTCTATTTTGAATCTCCTATCTTGTTCTCATTAAGTAACTTGTTAAAGCAACTTCTCCACCCTCTTTAATTACACTCTATTTTATTAGTACTTCTGTTTTCGCTCACAACACATTTTTTACATTACCCATTGAAGGACCATTAGGCAACTCTAGAGGGGGGAGGGTGAATAGAGTGTAGCGGAAGATATACCTAATAAAAAAATAAGACACATTAAAGACAACTACCAACTAACAAATAATGCAGCAATATGTATGAACAGTAAATGAGTATAGTAGAGCAAATGCAAATACTGAAATTTATACTGGTTTTTTTCGTGGAGGACTAATCCAGTCCCGAGAACTCTTGCTCGGTATTAAATCCACTAGCAGTGAAAACACAAGCTTTGATCCGAAGAGATTGCGACTTCGTACATACACGAGCTTTGATCAGAAGAGCTCGAAGACTTCAGACACTTGAGAAGTAGCTTTGAATAGCCAAGCTTGTACAACTCGAACACTTCTAATCGAAACCGCATTGGCACTTAGAAGAATGAGAGTTGTCTTGGAGATTGAGAAGGTTTAAAGCTCTTTTAAAAAATAGAGAAGGTGAAGAGTGAATAGAAATGGAACACTCTTCTCTATTTATAGATTTTTCTGGGACAGAGTTCGGGCAGAACTTGGTACCTTAACGTTCAAAAATTTAAACGTTGGAGCCATGAGAATGGATCTAGCACTCTGATTCAGGAGTCGGTTTTGGGTGACCGAGTTCGGGGCGACTCGGACCGAGGTCGGTTGACCCAATTCCATAATGGTCATGGTCAGTTTTGGCTCATTTGGGTTGGTGTTTGAGTAGGGTATTTGGTTTAGTAATCAGAGTTGGTTCTGGTTTTAGGTAGGCTTATTTTGAGTGGACTTTGGGTTAGGATTCAACTAGTGCCAAAGTACGATCCGACTCACATAAGTCCTAGACTCAAGTAAAACAAAATACATAATAAATGTAAAAGATAGAACCAGACCAAAACACTGAGAAGAAGCAGTTCCCGCGAAAGATTGCTGAGGGTACAGTCTTTTGTTGTATTGCATTTCCATATATTGACTCGTAGTTTTAGGTTAATTATCCAAATCGGGTTGACTGAGACCAGATGACTCAACACCCAGGTCTCTACTTCGTCTCCTAACTCAACAAGCCTATGCAAATTTTTTTCTCCCTCCTTAGTGTAGCTTCACCAACTACCATCGTAACTTCCATTTTTTGCTCTCTCGATAATTTTAGTATTTGTACATCTTTGCCAATCTCCTAGGAGACTTTCCCCCATATTTACCTTTTGGCCTGCCTTGTTCCACCACCAACTTTCTTAGATGTCCTTCCATTTCTGTTAGAAACTCCCACAATATTTTTCTGTCTATCCTTATACAATTAGACATACTGGTTTTGAGTCCTCATAAGAATTTTCTCTTCTAGACTCATACCATCATCCTATGTGATCAAGCTATTTACAACAGTAGCAACAACAAGGAGGCCTTTATCCAAAAATTTGGCTAGTGTTTGATTCAGTCAACTAACTAAATGTTCCCTTCTCTCTTCTTAGAATAAACGTCACAACAATGCATAATCAGGATCTTGTTACCCTTTTCATTCCTGATTCCCTTGTCCATGAGTCACATCTTTGCAGTCTATCTTACCATCTTTTTAGCATGACCATTTGAATCTCCTTCACTGTATAGTTCTTTTCTTACTAGTATTTCTTGAATCAGACTATCAGAATGTTCCCAAGTCTTTTTACTACTTTCATGTAATCCTACTTTGAGGTCAAAATGCTTTTAAGGACATGAATTACCTCTTCGTCTAAAACGAAATACAAACTTTAGTATCATTGTTCTACTCTCATTCTCTGTGCATCTACGAAGTTCTCTTGTACAACTAAACATACCCAGTTTATGTCTTTCTTTATCTGCATACCAAAGTTTATATCCACTATTTTCGATTTTCCTAGATTTTTATTGACCCACTTACTTTCCTGTTAACATGCTATATTCATTTCCCTCATCATTTTGTCTAATAATTATATTCTTTTCATGTAAGCATTCATTTCTAGTAGTTAATCTAGTCTTACTCTCATGCATAGCTCCTTCGCTGATGCTTTCCTATACCTGAACTACATACGAGCCCATTGTGACACATCTTCTGGATAATGCCCTAGCCTAGCCTTGCTGACTTCACAGAACCAGTGTAGTATTGATGCAATGTTTCAGTTATAGGTGATGCCCTAGCAAGCCCCCCGCTCATTTCTTTCTGAGACTGGGTTGAAATCAATGGAACACATCACCTTTGACGTACTAAACATGGTTTATTATATAGGAAACATTTCATAGTGCTTTGACAAATTTTACACCTACTGTTGGCTACATAATGCAACCCTCTTCTATTTGGGCTTGGGACCAGCGATGAAATCTAAGACATTAATCATAACATATGCAGATTTAGTGACATTTCGTTGAAGTGAAGGAATTATGATATTTTCAAATACTTCCTGTGACATTCTGATAACTAGGAAAGTGATGAAGCAGAGTTGAAGTAATTATGTGCAAATGAAGTCATGGAGTCTTTCATCTATAAATCGAAATTGCCATAAGCCAAGGCTAGTTTATGCAGGTCATATGCATACTTTGATGGTGGCAACATGGTTTTATGATGCTAAAGTTGGAAATGGTTGGCTTGAGATTAATAGAGAACTTGTGATAAGCGAAGGCTAGTTCATGAAGGTAATTTGCATACTTTGATGGTGGCAACTTGGTTTTGATGATACAAAATTTGGAAAGGTCCTCAAGCATCACAGGGTGGAAGGCTTCAGTTAAAAAATGTTGATATATAATAATAATAAGAAAGAAAACCGTTTTCTAAGAGATGGATCTGGAATTGCTTGAGAATATGGACATAAAGTGATCCTGTCATTGTTGAAGAGTTGCCCTGAGATTAATAGAAAACTGGAGATGATATAAAGGTCAAGCATTCCAAGGAAGAAAGGTATGATCAGTAGATTTATAATGACTAAGAAACATTGCCCCATTCCCGGCAGTTTCTACATGGTTCTGTTTTCATGTTTGGCAGGTAAATTGACTATTTATTCACTCTTTTTACTTTATCAAGTCGCATTCTCTACGTAAGGACATACTCACCAATAGTCTATTGTGCTGTGCTTTGTGAATGACTGACAACCTTCTTGACTGACCAGTTGGGTTTTGTTCAACGAGTACACAAGCTATATCATGCGATTTGTCTTCTCAAATTTCTCACCGTCATCAAAGGATGAAACAAAAATGTTTGAACAAGAGACAAACGCCCTTCTGTTATTTTGGCATATGATATAAATTATATAATATGCAAGGATATGACTATATTTAGACTGCCACATAGAACTAGCAAGTTAACCCAGGATACAACACGCAACTAATCTTAAGATTCTTAACACTTCCACATAATCCAATGCTCTTTCTCTGGGGTGTGAACAAACATATGCACATTTCTGAAAATAATCTATTCCTACTTGTAGATAATATATAAGAAGCCTATTATATAAAAAAACCTTTTAAAAATTACAGATGAACATAAAATCAAGTAGCAACTATTTGGGTTGGCCTTGTGTGTCCTATTTTTCTCATCCTTATGAAGGTAATGGAAGTTCATTTATTTAACAGAAGAAAACTTGGTCACTTGAAATTCATTTTCTATTCATTATATCATATAAATTTAAACCGAAAAACATTTATGTTGCAACTCCATGAAGATCCTATGTAAGCAGAGTGCATTAGTACAGGTTTATGGCTTAAACCAATACTGTCTCAACATAGTTTTATGGCTAAAATTGGACTTAACACCTTAATATGTTTAGTAGGTATTATCTATATTGCCATAAATTTTCTGCTTTTGAACTATGATGATCTCACATCAGTCTTCTTACTTTTACCATCTCTGATTATGTTGGTATGCTAATCTGCTTTTTCTTGCTTATTATTTTTTATCTCGTAGTGACTTTCTGCTTAATTTTCTTTTTCCTGTTAGGTGGCTTTGATCCTTTTCAGTTCTCTAACTGAGACAATTGGGCCCACGTTTCAATCCCATTTGGTTGATCTACAGCCTCTGCTTCTCAAATGTTTGCAAGATGAGACTAGCACTCGTGTTAGAGTTGCTGCTCTCAAGTGCGTATTTCTTAGCTTGCACTTGCTATTATATATTTGTAAAATAGGATGTCATTCCTTTTATCCATATGTTTTCTTAGTCTAGTTCCATTTTGCCAGGGCGGTTGGGTCTTTTATAGAGTTCATCAATGACGGCACAGACGTAGTAAGTTAGAATTTTTGTTGAAGTCTATTGTATACTTGAGCTTCTTATATGACTATTTTGCAGTTATATACATCTTATACAATTTGGACACTGTTTTTGTTTTGAGTACAACTGAAATAGTAGACTATGGGGAACTTTGGATGCTTGTTGAAGTATGATTTGGCAGAATTCTCTAGTATGATGGAGCTTCTATAATATAAAACTTGTTTTTGCATTTTCTCATAGTAATTTTGAGGCATAGTAGCACTATTACTCGATATGGCAGTTATGCTTATTCAAGTTGTTAATAGTATCAGATCATTTTTTTAAACTTTTACTTGGCTCATCTTGCTTTCTGTTTCTGGGATAGTGCTTGAGCAACCATATGACAAGCCTCGCTTTTTTGGGGTAGTTCTTGTGACCCGAATTTGGTTCTATCTTATGGGCTGGTCGTCAAGTTGATAGCAGTTAGGAATCATGATTGCTCTTCCAATAGGCGTTCTTGGACCTGTGCTCCATAGTAGACCTCTAGAATGCTTAGATAATGAATACTATTATTCCGAAGAATTCATTCATCATATAGTTGCAATCTTCTGGTTAGAGGAGAATTTATTTTTTGCTTTTTCTTTCTTTCTAACCTTATCATAATATTTGAAGCTAGAAGACTATTTTTTGTTAGCAAACTAGAATTTTTTTCTCACCACAGTTTCTTAGAAAATGCTCAAAGCATCTACATGATAGGAGTTGCTAAACAGAACTCAGAATTGATTTTCCAACTTCCTTTTTTCTCTTTGAATTTCCTAATAAAGGTGAAAAAACTAAACTTGTTTCCAGAACTGGAAAGTTTGGATTGTTAACTGCTCACTATCTACAAGAAAGACCCTGTCCCAACAAGCAACGGCCTGAGCTAGCTATAATCCATCAATCAAGGTTCTGAAAGAGAATAAGTAATGGTCGAGCTAGGGGTTTAGTGTTAGCTAGCCCATGTTGTTGGGAATCAAGTCTGCTGCGCGCGGGGGGGGGGGGGGGGGGGGGGGGGGCAGAGTTCGGTTCGAACTCGGTTCCTGGCCGAGTTCGGGCTGAACTCGATGTGGTGTTCCAGAACCTTCGAACCGAACTCGGTTCTAGTTCGGTGTCAGCGACGACTGCTCGGGGTTTGGAATTTTTATGTTATACTTTGGACCGTTGGATGCTAGTGGACGGCTGGATCTTATGGTTGGCTATTTTTAGGGTTTCCTAACCCAAAAATAGGTTTCTCATCCTACAAATACGGAGGAGGGTGGAGGCACAAATAAGAAGCACAAGTTGGAGATTCGGGGTGCTCGTCCACAGAAAATCTAAGAGAAAGTCCGAGCTTTGCTCTTAGGACTTCGCCATCCAAGACAGAAGGAAGAAAGAGATCTAATCGATGAGTCGTCAACTTCGGTTAGGAAGATTGCTACGGGTTGGTGAGTGATTTCAATTGTAATCTTCTGCTTTTCTTCTTGAGTGTGGTGAGGGGGTTGAACCTATTAGGACAAAGGGTTTCAACATTAGTTTTTCCAATCTTGTAATTTTATCCGAGTTTTATAGGTTGGGATTTGTCCAGGTGACGTAGTCACCGCCATATACTTGTCTTTATCTGTGCTTGGTGTTCGTAGATTGGTTGGTCATCTCAGGTGGGTTGGCAAAGCGCTTCTTCCGCTGCACGACCAACACGTGGTATCAGAGCGCACATGATCCCAACACGTGGTATCAGAGCCAGGTTCTTCTCGAGAGGGAAGGTGCAACTATGTCTACGGAGCAGATGAACACTCGTATGATCACCCTCACGGGGAAAAATTGGGCAATTTGGAAGCCAAGGATGGAGGATCTACTCTGGTGCAAGGACTTGCATGGTCCGTTGGAGGGCGACAACGCAAAGCCGACGGACAAAGGTGCTGATGACTGAAAACGACTGGATCAGAAGGCTGTTGGATTCATCTGCCAATGGCTGGACGACTCGTTGTTTCACCACGTGTCAATTGAGAGTTCTGCAAAAGCATTGTGGGAGAAGCTGCATTCGTTGTACGAAAGGAAGACGGCTGGCAACAAGGTGTTTCTGATTCGCCAACTCGTCAACTCGAAGTACACGGAGGGTGCACCGGTGGCACAACATCTGAACGAGGTTCAGGGCATCATCAATCAGCTGTCTGTGATGGAGATGGTGATTGAGGATGAGCTTCAGGCCCTTCTGCTTTTGAGTTCTCAGCCGGAAAGCTGGGAGACGGTGGTGGTGTCGGTGAGCAACTCCGCTCCTGATGGAGTTGTCATGATGGAGGCAGTCAAAAACAACTTATTGAACGAGAAGATCCGGCGTAAGCAAGTGGAATCGTCGCAGAAGTCCGCTCTGGTGGCTTCCTACGGGAAGGGAAGACCCAAGTCACATGCGAGGACAAGTGTGAGTTCTCGGGATCTTGCGACTGTGGACCGCAATTAGGGCTGCTATCACTGTGACGAAAGGGGTCACATCAAGAGGAACTGCATGCAGCTCAAAGCTGATAAGGCCAAAGGCAAGGATGATCATGAGAATCTCACGGCTATGGGAGATCTCATCATCGCAACAACCGACGCAGAGGAACCTTGTGACATGTGTCTTGATGACGACTGGGTCATGGATACGGGGGCGTCGTATCACGCCACTCCATATAGGAGGATCTTCACGTCATACCGCGGTGGCAGGTTTGGACGTGTGAAGATGGACAATAAGGGGACGGTTGCAGTTGTAGGCATCAGTGATGTGCACTTGACAACGGAGCTTGGTGAGAAGCTTGTTCTCAAGGATGTGCGACATGTACCGAGTTTGCGCTACAACTTGGTTTTGGTAGGGAGGCTGGCGGATGATGACCGTCGCAGTTTGTTTGGGGACAAATATTGGATGCTTACGAAGGGTTCCCAGCAGCTGGCTCGAGGAAATTTGTGTTGTGGCATATACAAGCTCAAGCCGCTGAGGTGTACAGGCAGGCCACAGACACCGGATGGAGGCTCGAGGGGTATTCGACAAGAGGTGGATCGTCGAGAACTTGTCATGGAGAGGCTTCGAGATACTTTGAGGGATACAGAGGATTCGGTTCGTCGAGGCAAAGCGACGAATGGTGATGAGTCAAAGATTGAGGGTCAGTCTGTCGGTCTCATGACAGCTGGTCGGTCTCCAGGTGGGGGTTGCTTCACGGATCCGGTTTTGGCGACGGTTGGGTTGCCAAAGCTTCACGAAACGACATTGGTTTCAGCAGTTCGAGGCCAAGGAGGAGATCAAGGTTTGCAGCAAACTCAATCTGAGGCAGGAGCATCATCATTCACACAGTTCAGGAGAAGCTGTGGGTCATCGACGACATGCATAGTGCGTGATGTTTTGCTCGAGGACGCATGTGTACGGGAGAGCTTCAGGTTCGGACACGAAGGTGGACAGATTAAGGAGTTCGAATCTCGGAAGAATCGCATCATCCGCTTGGTTGGGCTAGCTAAGGGTGAAGAAGCTCGTCGGAACGTTAACACGTTTCAGTGGAAGACGGAAGTCGGGGACATGCAACCAAGACTCACGGTGAGGCTGATCGTCAAGGACTTCGGTCTTGTCCGTGTCATCGATATCGGCAGGATCCCAGTAGTGCAGGAGGTGCTACGCATGACAGCTAGCGTCGACGTGACGGTCGAGGAGCTGTAGATGACAGAAGATGCAAAGCAACTCGGGGGATCGGAGATCGATGGCATGGGGGAGTAGGATTTCTATCGCGGGACGACAGGCATGGAGTCTAGTTGAGGAGCCATGGAGCCAACACCTCTCATCAGACTGGAGGGGGAGATTGTTGGGAATCAAGTCTGCTGAAGGGGTGGCAGAGTTCGGTCCGAACTCGGTCCCTGGTCGAGTTTGGGCCAAACTCGGTGTGGTGTTCCAGAACCTTCGAACCGAACTCGGTCTTAGTTCGGTGTCGGCGGCGGTTGCTCGGGTTTTAGAGTTTTTATGTTATATTTTGGACCGTTGGATGCTAGTGGACGATTGGATCTTATGGTTGGCTATTTTTAGGGTTTCCTAACCCTAAAATAGGTTTCTCATCCTATAAATAGGGAGGAGGGTGGAGGCACAAATAAGAAGCACAAGTTGGAGATTCGGGGTGCTCTTCCACATGAAATCTAAGAGAAAGTCCGTGCTTTGCTCTTAGGACTTCGTCATCCAAGACAGAAGGAAGAAGGAGATCTAATCGAGGAGTCGTCAACTTCGGTTAGGGATAATGCTACGGGTTGGTGAGTGATTTCAATTGTAATCTTCTGCTTTTCTTCTTGAGTGCGGTGAGGGGGTTGAACCTATTAGCGCAAAGGGTTTCAAAATTAGTTTTTGCAATCTTGTAATTTCATTTGAGTTATAAAGGTTGGGATTTGTTCAGGTGACGTAGTCACCGCCATATACTTGTCTTCATCTGTGCTTGGTGTTCGTAGATTGGTTGGTCATCTCAGGTAGGTTGGCAAAGCGCTTCTTCCGCTGCGCGACCAACACGTGGTATCAGAGCGCACATATTCCCAACACGTGGTATCAGAGCGCACGTGTTCCCAACACATGTCGACTATTATGTCAGTCAGTGTGTTAGTAATTGGGATATTCGAGAAGTGGGAATGACAATTTCGCCAAAGTTTTTTTAAAATTTGGAAAAGCTTCGATTAGTAAAGCTAAAATTCTAGTCCCGAGTGTGGTCTAACATGTCAACTACTAACATCAGAACCTTGAATTTGCATTCAAGCTGAAGCGAATGTTACTTGGATCAAAGTTGCTTCTCTGTTGGGAACACATGCGCTCTGATACCACGTGTTGGGCGCGTCGTGGAAGCGTTTTGCTAACCCACCTGAGATGACCAAACCAATCTACGAACACCAAGCACAGATGAAGACAAGTATACGACGGTGACTACATCACCTGGACAAATCTCAATTTTTATAACTCAGATGAAATTACAAGATTGTAAAAATTAATGTTGAAACCCTTTGCCCTAATAGGTTCACCCCTCTCACCACACTCAAGAAGAAAAGCAGAAGATTACAATTGAAATCACTCACCAACCCGTAGCAATCTCTTTAACCGAAGTTGACGACTCCTCGATTAAATCTCCTTCTTCCTTCTGTCTTGGATGACGAAGTCCTAAGAGCAAAGCACGGACTTTCTCTTAGATTTTCTGTGGAAGAGCACCCCGAATCTTCAACTTGTGCTTCTCCTTTGTGCCTCCACCCTTCTCCCTATTTATAGGATGAGAAACATATTTTAGGGTTAGGAAACCCTAAAAATAACAACCATAAGATCCAGTCGTCCACTAGCATCCAACGGTCCAAAATATAACATAAAAACTCCAAAACCCGAGCAGCCGCCGCTGTCACCGAACTCGGACTGAGGTCGGTTCGAAGGTTCTGGAACAGCACACCGAGTTTAGCCCGAACTCGGCTAGGGACCGAGTTCAGACCGAACTTTGCCCCCCTTCAACAGACTTGATTCCGAACAATCTCCCCCTCCAGTCTGATGAGAGGTGTTGGCTCCATGGCTCCTCAACTGGACTCCATGCCTGTCGTCCCGCGACAGAAATCCTGCTCCCCCATGCCACCGATCTCCGATCCCCCCGAGTTGCTTTGCATCTTCCGTCATCTCCAGCTCCTCGACCGTCACGTCGATGCTAGCTGCCATGCGTAGCACCTCCTGCACTACTGGGATCCTGCCGATATCAATGACACAGCCAAGACCGAAGTCCCTGACGATCAGCCTCACCGTGAGTATCTGTATGTCCCCGACTTTCGTCTTCTACCGAAACTTGTTAACGTTCTGACGAGCTTCTTCACCCTTGGCTGGCCCAACCAAGCGGACAATGCGATTCTTCAGAGATTTGAACTCCTGAATCTGCCCACCTTCGTGTCTGAACCTGAAGCTCCCCTATACACATGCGTCCTCGAGCAGAACATCACGCATTGTGCATGTCGTCGATGACCCACAGCTTCCCCTGAACTGTGTGAATGGTGATGCTCCTGCCTCAGATTGAGTTTGCTGCAAACCTTGATCTCCTCCTTGGGCCTCGAACTGCTGAAACCAATGTCGCTCCGTGAAGTTTTGGCAAACAACCCGTCGCCAAAATCGGATCCGTGGAACAACTCCCACCTGGAGACCGGCCAAGCTGTCATGGGACCGACATACTGACCCTCAATCTTCGACTCATCACCATTCGTCGCTTTACCTCGACGAACCGAATCCTCTGTATCCCTCAAAGTATCTCGAAGCTCCTCCAAGACAAGTTTCCAACGATCCACCTCCTGTTGAATACCCCTCGAGCCTCCATCCGGTGTCTGTGGCTTGCCTGTACACCTCAGCGGCTCGAGCCTGTACATGCCACAACACAAATCTTCTCGAGCCAGCTGCTGGGAACCCTTCGTAAGCATCCATTTTTTGTCCCCAAACAAACTGCGACAACCATCATCCGCCAGCCTCCTTACCGAAACCAAGTTGTAGCGCAAACTCGGTACATGTCGCACATTCTTGAGAACGAGCTTCTCACCAAGCTCCGTTGTCAAGTGCACATCACCGATGCCTACAACTGCAGCCGTCCCCTTGTTGCCCATCTTCACACGTCCAAACCTGCCACCGCGGTATGACGTGAAGTTTCTCCTATATGTAGTGGCGTGATACGACTCCCCCGTGTCCATGACCCAGTCGTCATCATGCCACATGTCACAAGGTTCCTCTGCGTCGGTTGCTGCGATGATGAGATCTCTCATAGCTGTGAGATCCTCCTGATTATCCTTGCCTTTGGCCTTCTCAGCTTTGAGCTTCATGCAGTTCCTCTTGATATGATCTCTTTCGCCACAGTCATAGCAGCCCTCCTTGCGGTCCACAGTCGCAAGATCCTGAGAACTCTCTCATGTCCTCGCCTGTGACTTTGGTCTTCCCTTCCCGTATGAAGCCACCAGAGCGGACTCCTGCGACGATTCTACTTGCTTACGCCGGATCTCCTCGTTCAACAAGCTGCTTTTGACTGCCTCCATCGTGACAATTCTATCAGGAGCGGAGTTGCTCACCGACACCACCAACGCCTTCCAGCTTCCCGGCAGAGAACTCAAAAGCAGAAGGGGCTGAAGCTCATTCTCAATCACCATCTTTATCGCAGACAGCTGATTGATGATGCCCTGAACCTCGTTCAGATGTGCCACCGGTGCACCCTCCGTGTACTTCGAGTTGACGAGTTGGCGAATCAGAAACGCCTTGTTGCCAGTCGTCTTCTTTTCGTACAACGAATGCAGCTTCTCCCACAATGCTTTTGCAGAATTCTCCATGGACACGTGGTGAAACACCGAGTCGTCCAGCTATTGGCGGATGAATCCAACAGCCTTCTGATCCAGTCGTTTCCAGTCATCAGCACCTTTGTCCGTCGGCTTTGCGCTGTCACCCTCCAACGGACCATGCAAGTCCTTGCAGCAGAGTAGATCCTCCATCCTTGGCTTCCAAATCGTCCAATTTTTTCATGTGAGGGTGATTATACGAGTGTTCATCTACTCCGTAGACATAGTTGTACCTTCCCTCTCGAGAAGAACCTGGTTCTGATACCACGTGTTGGAAACACATGCACTCAGATACCACATGTTGGGCGCGTCGCGGAAGCGTTTTGACATCCCACCTGAGATGACCAAACCAATCTACGAACACCAAACACAGATGAAGACAAGTATATGGCGGTGACTACGTCACCTGGACAAATCCCAATCTTTATAACTCGGATGAAATTACAAGATTGCAAAAACTAATGTTGAAACCCTTTGTCCTAATAGGTTCAACCTCCTCACCACACTCAAGAAGAAAGCAGAAGATTACAATTGAAATCACTCACCAACCCGTAGCAATCTCCCTAACCGAAGTTGACGACTCCTCGATTAGATCTCCTTCTTCCTTCTGTCTTGGATGGCAAAGTCCTAAGAGCAAAGCACGAGCTTTCTCTTAAATTTTCTGTGGACGAGCACCCCGAATCTCCAACTTATGCTTCTCTTTTGTGCCTCCACCCTCCTCCTTATTTATAGGATGAGAAACATATTTTAGGGTTAGAAAACCCTAAAAATAGCCAACCATAAGATCCAACCGTCCACTAGCATCCAATGGTCCAAAATATAACATAAAAACTCCAAAATCCGAGCCGCCGCCGCCGATACCGAACTCGGACCGAGTTCGGTTCGAAGATTCTGGAACACGGCCCGAACTCGACCATGGACCGAGTTCGGCCCGAACTCTGCCCCCCTTTAGTAGACGATTCCCAACATTCTGGTCAGAACATAAAAGGTTCATAAGGATGGTCCACCACCATATCATGCCTGATATGCAGAAAACTTTGCTACTTCGATGTTTTCAATTATATTTTTAGCTTCATTATTTTGATTTTACTAATAAAGTGGGTTAAAATAAAAATAATCTTGTACTTTTAGACGCAAGCTATTCAATTATATACAATTGCGGCCTTGGGAATATCCCCAATCTATATGTAAGTTTACGGTCAATAGTTTACATGGATCACTGCATGATAGGATGATGGAATTAATTATTTGTTGTTCACATGTTGTTTATGTATGTGCTCCTAATAGTTGTACAGGAAAGAAATGCAGTTTTTATTCAACGGATGTTTTAATCAGTTCAATTCCCATTGCTTTGTCTAGTCTTGGTGACACTGGTTGTAGTTCTTTAATGTGAATGTGGACCCAATATAGTTACTACATCTGTATGATATAGAAAAAGATTACTCTGCCATGTACTGTTCCAAAGTTCGAGAAACATATGAAATCAACTAAATGACTTCAATCTGGGTAGTGGAGCTTTTATAAAATATATAGGGTCACCAAGGATTGTTAGATTGCATGCAATAGATTTAATCTGGCACAAGCGTATGCCATATAATTAGACTTGCTTTACATGTTTTTCTTTTCTAGAGCTGTTTTGGGCTTCATAGCCGATACGGCTTAGATGAAGATGATAAAATGTCCAAATCTCCTCCTTTGATTTGGGCCAACCATCAGAAACAATATCTTTTTTTTGTCTTCTTATTTCTTGTCCATATTTTGGATCAAGGTTAAAAAACTCGGTTCTGATCCTTCCTATGAGTATAGTTCGGCAGTTTCAGGAGGGGTTTCGTTGGTTTCAGAAGCATTGATGTAACTTTGTTTTGGTTGCTGTCAGAGTTGGCAGGTCGGTTTGAGAGTATAATCCTTATTCAGAATATTACTGTCATGTGCAAGTCATTTACTAAAACAAAACAAGAGACTAGAAATGTTGTCTTCATTATATCATCAATTAACTTTAGTTCATTTGGCTGAAACGGGCTCAACAAATAACTGTTTTTTTTTAATTTGTGTACTTGGGAATATGTTTTTCAATTTCAAGTCAAGGACGTTGCTGAAAGTGCAGGTAAGAGTCGAGGCTCTAGTCTTTGGTTAAGATAACCCAATTAACTTGAGTTAATTTGGTCAGAGGGTCCTGAGACTGACATAATAGCCGGCTTAGTGATTATAAGGACATCTTAGCCGAGAAGTATCAGTAAAAAAAATCTGCTTATTGATTACTAGGATAAAATTTGATTGACAAGGCAGTTACACTTGTGGATAATGCGAAGCTGAGATCATGCGGATGTGTGCTAGGGTGGAGCACTTTATATGAAGCCTTTATTTGGACGTGGTGGCAGATCGGCGCGTGGCACATAGAGACAGATTTTCCACTGAAGAGGAAGCTGCAAGCATTTTTCTTTAGCTATAAATTGGAGAAAGAACATTGCAGGAACCTTCTCTCCTGTTAAAAGTCCCACTTTTCATACTTGTGCAATCGTTCCTAGTGATATAATCATTTATTGACCTCAAAATTACTTTCCTGCATGTTTTGTTGGAGCCCTTTCTAACTAAGTGAGAATCCCTTTGTTGAATAAAGGATACCTGAATGGATTGCAATACTTCCTGTCTTTTGTAATATGTTTTAGTATTTCGGTTTGTGATTCTTACTTTTTCCCATCATTTGAGATGGCATCATAGTCTACCTCGTTTTCCTTGGTGCCAAAATCACTCTGATACCAATTGTGAATCTCTTAGTGTCCCTGTGAGTCTGTGACCATTTGACCCAGGAGAGGACTCAGGGAAGAAGTTCTTCCCTTCTCCTTCTATTTAATTGCTTAGTTACTGGAGATCATTGTTTGCCTTTTATAAGCATACAGGAACACTTAGTCATAGACCAGAAAAGAGGCACACAACGCCATTACTGCAGAGTGCAAAAATGACACCAATATGAGAAATGTTTACTCCTTTGAATTCATCATGATGCCATTTTGTGACGTGTTATGATGTGTAAATTCATGAGCCTTGGTTCATTTGCGGTATCTTCAGTTCTCGACCGAGGGCATGGTAATATTGCATATATTGTCCAAGTTCTTGGGCAGTTGTACATATATTTTCCCCAGCAAAACTGACATTCTTTCTAGCAAACTAATTTTAGTGGACTATGCTCGACCATAAAATTATCATATGCTATTTGGGCCCCATCCTATTTACTTGCTGAATATCCTTTTATAAGGTTGAAAGTAATGGACTCAAATCATACGAAAGATGAATTAGAAGCAGAACAAAGGTATCTTGTGTGTTGCCTGACACAAGTGGCATTGGTCCTAGTTCATGCTATTTTTGGCGCTGCTTCAAGAGAGATCTTTGCTAGCTTGCTCCTGGTCAGCTTGTGTCATCAATTGCCCCCAACAATTAAGACTACTATTTTTGCCTCAATCATCTTTGACAAGCATATGATCATAAGTCGAGTAGAGTAGAGACAGTAGAGAGGAGGAGCTTGCCGTAGATACCTCGTAAGGTTGAGAACACTAATGTTACATGTCAACACAAAGTAAGCCTAGCAACAATGTCTATCTAGTGAACACAAAATAAGCCTAGGAATAGTGTCTAAGACTAGCTTAATAGTAGCTCTTCAGTTAAACATAATCATGTAAAATACTTAACTTAGCACCATAATTTATCTCTTTGCTTTACAGAGGTTAATGAATATGAAAACATCTTAGCAAGTAAATTGCTTTTATGATTAATTCATCCTCTGGCTTACTTTTGTCAACAATTTTTGTAGTTTGGTTAAATTGTTCTTGTGCCAATGTTTAAAAGCACCTTGATATTTTCCTTATTTTTTTTTATTTCCAATTGAATTGTAGGTGAAGCTATTTCGAAATTTTATCCCTAGCATTCTAAATATCTCACGGCAATGCCTTGCTAATGGCGAGGAAGATGTTGCCACTATTGCCTTTGAAATCTTTGATGAGCTTATTGAGTTTCCTGCTCCACTTCTTGGGGATTCCGTACGATCCATTGTGCAATTTTCTCTTGAAGTTTGTTCAAGTCAGAATTTGGAAATAAACATTCGACATCAGGTTTGAAGTAGCTTATAGACCATTTGCAATGTCTTGTTTACGTCTTTTTATCATTCACCTGTTGATACAAAACCTGTTCCTTAGCTTGTTATGTTGACAATGTCAGGCTATTCAGATAATTTCATGGCTTGCAAAGTACAAAGCTTCATTTTTGAAAAAACACAAGCTGGTCATTCCTATACTTCAAGTTATGTGCCCTTTGCTTACTGAAACAGAAGATGGAGATGAGGATTCTGATCTGGCAGCTGATCGAGCTGCTGCAGAAGTCATTGACACTATGGCTCTTAACCTACCAAAGCATGTTTTCCCAACAGTTTTTGAGTTTGCTTCTTTGAGCTTTCAGCATATCAACCCAAAGTTTCGTGAGGCTTCTGCTACTGCACTGGGTGTAATCTCTGAAGGCTGTTCTGAGTTATTGAAAGACAGGCTGGAGAATGTGTTGCACATTACTCTGTCAGCTTTGAAGGATCAAGAACAGATGGTAAGAGGAGCTGCTTCATTTGCACTGGGTCAATTTGCTGAACACCTGCAACCTGAGATCATTTCTAGTTATGAAAGTGTACTTCCCTCTATTCTAAATGCCCTTGAAGATGTTTCAGATGAAGTGAAGGTAATTTGTTTAATTCGTACTAGAATCTCTATTATTTCCAGGCCATTGCATTCTTATGGTTGTAATATCACAGGAGAAGTCTTACTATGCACTGGCAGCTTTCTGTGAGGATATGGGAGAAGAGATCCTTCCTTATCTTGATCCCTTGATGGGGAGATTATTTACTGCACTCCAAACTAGTCCTCGAAATCTGCAAGAAACTTGCATGGTACATCTGCTTCTTTTGTCTTTCTCTATAGAATCTATAACAGAATTATTTTCTTCTTTATTACAACTCTTCTTTTTGAAACGATGCAGTCTGCAATAGGCTCGGTAGCAGCTGCTGCGGAGCAGGCTTTTCTTCCTTATGCAGAGAAGGTTCTTGAGATGATGAAAAGCTTTTTGGTGCTTACAAATGATGAGGACCTGGTCTCACGAGCTAGGGCCACTGAGTTAGTTGGAATAGTTGCTATGGCAGTAGGGCGGACAAGGATGGAGCCAATAATGCCTCCTTTCATTGAAGCTGCACTATCTGTGGGTTGGAGTTGCACATTTCTCATTTTTTTTGGATACCAAAATACAACATCAGAAAATTTCTTCTATATCTGCAGGGTTTTGCATTGGATTTCAGTGAACTTCGAGAGTATACTCATGGATTCTTCAGCAATATTGCTGAGATCTTAGATGATGGTTTCACACAGGTAAATTTCCTTTGTAGCAATTTTGATGTTCATTTACTCTGTTTTGGGATGACACTATACTGCTTGCACTTTGGTAAACAGTATCTTCCGCATGTTGTTCCTCTGGCTTTTTCTTCGTGCAACCTTGATGATGGGTCTGCAGTGGATATTGATGATTCTGATAGTGTTGACAATGGATTTGGGGGTGTATCTTCAGATGAAGATACATGTGATGAACCAAGGGTTCGTAATATTAGCGTAAGGACTGGGGTCTTGGATGAAAAGGCTGCAGCAACCCAAGCTATTGGATTGTTTGCACTTCATACGAAAGCATCATATGCACCGTATCCTTTTAGTATATGACATTGACCACAATTGTTGTTGATTTTTTTATTAAAGTTTCCTTAACTATGTCAAGATATTTGGAGGAGTCTATGAGAATTTTGGTTAGACATTCTGGATATTTTCATGAAGATGTTCGGCTTCAGGCTATCATAGCTTTGAAACGTAAGTGCTTCTATTGAGCATCTACCTGTAGCATTGTTTGATATATAATTGCTACAACTTGGACTTATCCTTTTCATTCTATCATATTTGTTTATAGAGAAAAATGATTCTTGAAAAAGTGAATATGGTTTATCAATAATAACTTTGTTTTGTAACTATGTAAGATTAAAGTTGTTTTATTCCATAGTTACATAGGTTTCACATGGCCTCATCTATTATGACACTATATTTGTCTAGACTTTTTTTTTGTTCTCTGACACTCCATAATAGCCTGATCATTACATACTATTCTGCTTGTACAGGTAAATATATATTGAAAGGCTGAGTATCGTTTGAACAAGACCTTTATTTTTGTATTTTAGCTCCAGAATGCAACTTTTCATTAGTTCATAGATAGTAGATGGCAGATGCTTTACATGGGCTCATCTGTGTTTTATGATCATAGAAGTTATCATAACCAAGAGTCTTAAAGCTTCTGCTGAGGATATCAATGTTTTAAAATGGCCGCGAGGCACTGCCTGAGGCCCAAGTTTCACCTTTGCACCTCATTTGCTATGAGTTGAGGCTCGTTCACCTAGGTGCACCTGAGGCATGCGCCTCACACCTACCTTCGAGGCGCGCACCTTGTGCATCTCACGATTACTTTTGACGTGCACTGTAATGATGTAATAGAAATGTTTGAGTTTTATTATATATTAATTCAACTAATCTTTTTAACCTAATTAATAGGTTTATACCAAGACTTTAGATGTTATCAAGTTAATTAAGATACGATCATGGTTGAAAATATCGTGAGTAACTGCATCCTAAGGATAGAAACACTATCAAATGTCCAAGGTAGTCGAGGAATCTTTGTATCGTAATTAATAGGCTTGTATTGAATGATGATGATGATGAAGAGGGATATAAATCCGTTGCTAGTGTTGGTGATGGAGATGATAATATGGATGGTGTTTTTTTCCCCCCACAATTTCTTATTATTATGAAGTTGTGTTAATTTCATTTGAGTTTTAACGATGGTTAAATTCTAGTTGTTCTCTTTATGATTTTTTTAACTCCACTTTTTACTATTTAATGGTGTTATGAATTGATTACGTATAATATGAGTTTATTTATTTGAAACTTATTATTTAAAAATTCGAAAAAAGTGTGCCTCATTTTGTTGAAGTCCACACCTTACCATGTGCCTTGCACCTAGGATCCAGAGCACCCTATCGTTCCGAGTGTGCCTCATACCTTTTAAAAACCAGAGGATATGCACTCTTTCTTTGCTTGTCCCTGCATGAAAATGCTACAATCCTTTGGACTTTGAAATGTTGTGCATAGTGTTGTCAAGGTGTACGCCTAAGCACAAAGGAGAACCGCAAGCGAGACATAACCCATAATAAACTTTCAGGTGAGGTGCCTTTAATGAGCCACATGCCTCTAGGGTTTTGGCATCCGCCTCTAAGGCTTATCTGCATGTTTTTTACGCTTTTAAGGTGCAATAGATAGATCTGTGCTTGTTAAATTACTAGGTTACAACTAAATAGGGAAAATCAATAACTTCCAAAGGAGTTTTAGCTTTCTATCAGCATGTTTGCCATGTTTTAATTATAAGATAAAAGCAGTGTTCTGTGATATTAAGTTTGTCATGTTTTTTAGTATATTTTATGGAATATGTGTTTAACGAAAGCAACAGTGTTGCTCTCATACGGAGAAGATTGGTTACATGTTTTCTGCTGCTACCATCTATTTTGAGGCACAACATTTGAACTCTCCAGAATGTTGGATTATAATTCGTAAGTTATATTTTGTTTTAGACTCCTTCTGAAGGTAACATTGATTTTTTTCCTATTACCAAGGTTTACTGTTTGTTAATAGTCTTTCATCATATTTCTCATATCACTCCTATCTGTTATCTCCTTGTTCACTCCCTATGATATATTATTGCAGATATTTTGACGGCAGTACATTCTATTCGTCCAGGACATAATGTAAGCATATTTCTTCTTATTTTCTCTGCTTTCTTGAATGCGAAAATTCATCTTTCTTGCACCCATCAGATAGCGTTTGTTACCATTTTCACATAAATTGGTTCTTTTGTTTAGTGACCATATTTTAATGACTTGTGTTTCATATTTAATGCCTTAATCAATATGAGATAAGTACATTGTCATAGAGCACTTGTTTCCCACATGAATCAGATGGATTGTAGCGTAAAGGGTCTCTACAAGTCTATATTTTAAAGCAGTCTCTACTAGTCTTTAAAGTTTTCTCCATCTACGAACCCGTTTTGATGAAAAAAGGCTTTTATAGCAGTGACTGAAGAATTGCCGGGGATGTAAAACATGAATATGGTTTATCGACAAGAACTTAACATAAAACTTTTTAGTATCATGATGAATCAAAAGAGAAAATCTTTAGTGGAGAATCAAACTTTTTTTTCATTAAGAAAGCTGGTACCAGAAACGAAGTCCTCTGTAAAAAAGAAAAACATAGAAAGGGAACAGTGATTGCAACATCAAAAAGAAAGTCTGAATCACGGTAGCCGGCTAGGCATATTTGATCTTAGGTGCATTTTCCTCTGGAATATTATTGTTCGGGTGCGACCGGACTACTACTGATCTGGAACTGCTTTATAGACTAGTAGAGACCCTCTATGTAGTTGTGTAATGGGCAACTAAATGAATCCTTTTATTAGAGTGGGTAGATTCCTGACAAACATTTATTTTAAATTTCTATTCAGGAAAAAGGAACTCAAACAAATGGAAAAATGATTGCTCGTATAGTCTCCTTGTTTGAAAACATAACAAACACACACAAATGATTTATCAGCAGGCAAATAATCCTTTTAGATTATGTCAACCAAATCGACATTTGATGCGATTTTTATTATTTTGGCATAAATGACTAATGAATCATGTTACTAATCAATATGCCAAATACAAAAAACTTCATGTTGTTCACATGTAAGATTTTTTTTTTCCTCTAGAAGATTTTAGTAGAATACTTGACTTAATTTTATTGATGGTGGGGCTACATATATATAGGAGATACTAACCCCTCTCTCTACTATTCTACTAGATGTGGGACTAAACATCCACTAATACTCTCAACACTCCCTCTCAAGATGAGCGTTAGATATCAAGTATCTCTATTTTGTTACATAGTTTAGAAAGATTCGATGAATTAAGACCCTTAGTCAGACAATCTGCAACTTGTTCTTCTGAGCGAACGTGATCGGGCTTTAATATCCCTTTTTCTAGCTTCTCTTTGATGAAGAACCGATCGATCTCGATGTGCTTAGTTATGTTATGTTGAACTGGATTGTTAGCTATACTTATTGTAGCTTGACTTTCACTCAGAAGACGCAACGGTGTTCTTTGGTCCAGCTTTAACTCAGTCAGTAGTGCTCTTACTCAACAACTTTGACACTCTCAGAGCCATAGCTCTATATTCTGCTTTAGCAGTCGATCGTTGCTACCACAGACTGTTTCTTGCTTCTCCATGAGATTATGTTACCTCCCACAAAGACACAGTACCCTGAGGTTGACCTTCTGTCCATGCAGCTTGTCCAATCTGCATCGCAGTACCCCTCAACACCCAGGTGTCCATTTTTCTTGAACCATAGCCCTCTTCCAGGAGTCCCCTTTAGATATCTCAGGATACGAAAAGCTGCGTCCATGTGGCCCTTCTTTGGATCATGCATATAGTGACTCACTACACTCACATCAAATGAGATATCAAGGCGAGTGTGGCCTAGATAAATCAATCTGCCTACAAGCCTATGATATCTCTCACGATCAACAGGCTCTCCTGTCTCTGCCTCCAACTTATCTTTCTGATCGCGAAGTAACTGCCGATCGACATCACACCATATTAGTCTCTGCGAGCAGGTTTAGTACATACTTTCTCTGAGAGAGGACGATCCCATCTCTTCCTCGAGCTACCTCGATCCCGAGAAAATATCTCATCATCCCAAGTCCTTCACTTCAAACTCCTTGGCGAGTTTTGACTTCAGCTGAGTGATCTCCTCCTCATTATCACCTGCGATCACTATAACTTTCACATACACTGCAAGTATGGTGACGTGGCATCTTGCATGCTGGAAGAAGATCGTGTGATCTGCATTGGTCTGGCGGTACCCCATGCCTGTGACAGCCTTTTTGAATCTATCAAACCAGCTTTGAGGAGATCGCTTGAGTCCATACAGTAATTTTTTTAGCTTGTACGCCTTTCCCGTACTGCTTTATGCAAAACCCCCCGGGGTCTCCATGTATACTTTCTTTTGTAGATCCCCATAAAAAAATCGTTCTTTACATCCAATTGATACAACTGTCACCCATGGTTTGCTGCAAGAGAGACCAGTGCTCTCACACTGCTCATCTTTGCCACCGGAGCAAATGTCTCATCATAGTCGATGCCATAGGATTGAGTGAATCCCTTTGCAACCAACATTGCCTTGTACCGCTCCACCTTACCTTCTGGCGTCTCCTTACTGTGAAGACCCATTTGCATCCAACTGCTATCTTTCCTTTAGGCAACGGAACAAGTTCTCATGTTCTATTTCTTTCGAGTGTCCCAAGTTCCTCTAACATTGATGCTTTCCACCTTGGATCTTCCTGCCAACACTTAGGAAAAGAGGTGGTGTCTAACGATCCAATGAATGCTCTATAAGTAGGGGATATATTAGAGTAGGATAAAAAATTGGCAATGTCATGTTCATAACCATAACGATTAGGGGCTCTTCTCGCATTACTGCGAGAAGATCTCCTTAAGGGAGTATGAGGTAGCGGTGGAGAGATTATACCATCAGAATCAGAGGAATCCGCATCCGAATTAGAGGAATCCGGTGTGGGAGGTGCATCTTCAAGAGTTGGGACAGGGTTAGGCGAGGGACATGGCACAGTAGGGGCAATAGGCACAGTAGGAAACTGCTGCTTTTTTCTTCTGTAGACTTGGAGCTCTATAGATTATTCCCCCCTATACTGGAACATCATTTTCTTTCTCCTGATTGTGTGTATCCTCATAACTTTTCTTGCCCTCGCTATCTCCCCCTTGTTCCCTTGGACCAACTTCCATCACTGGGCATGAAACTGACTTGACAATCACGCTTGGGCCTATCTCCCCCTCACTCCTGACACCTCCTGTGTTAGGTGTGTCACCAAATGCGGAACCTTCACCTGAACCATTGTGGTAGTATGGTTCCATCTCTCTGAATGTAACGTCCATGCTCACAAAGAGCCTTCATTCCACTGGACTCCAACAAGAGTAGTATCCCTTCTGAGTCCTTGAGTAGCCAACGAAGACGCACTTCACTGCCCGAGGGTCCAGCTTTTCCATCGTAGGCCTGTTATCTTTCACAAAACATACACATCCAAATACATTTGGGGGGAACAATGTACTTATTCTCTCCTGTAAGCATCTCAAACGGTGTCTTCCATCATAACACCTGAGAGGACATCCTGTTGATGAGATATCCAGCCGTCAACACGTCATGCCCCCACAAGTGTTTAGGGACATTCATGGCAAACATCATTGATCGTGCTACTTCCAACATGTGTCTGCTTTTTCGCTCTGTCACACCATTCTGTGCTGGTGTATAGGCACACGAAGTCTGATGCTGTATCCCATGTACTGATAAGTACTTTTCAATAGCCTTGTTGGTGTATTCTGTCCCATTGTTAGATCTTAAAATCTTCACTTTAGCACTGTACTGTGTTGTAACCCTGCGATAAAAATCTTAAAAGTATGCAAAGACATCACTCTTACTCTTCATTAGGTATATCCATGTGACACGAGTGTAGCAATCAATAAAGGTGACAAACTATTTAAAACCATTAACCGTGGTTGTAGGACAAGGTCCCCACACATCAGAGTGTATCATATCAAAAGCAGCTAAACTTCTATTTTCAGAACTCACATATGAGCTTCAGGTATGTTTTTCATGCTCACAAGCATCACAAACCAACTTTTATTTATTAGCCTTTTGATACATAGATGGATACATCCGACTCAGTAAACTGAATGACGAGTGTCCCATGCGCTGATGTTGAAGTAATAACTCTATTTCCACAGTTCTTTGCGGCTCCTTCGGTTGTGCTTCTTCCACCAGTGACGTTAGTGCTGCGTCCAGTCCACCCCTGTCCAAGTACCATAGTCCCTTATGCCAAGTGCCAGTCCCCAACCGTCTCCCAGTTTCCTTCTCCTGAAAAATTACCTTAGGAATGTCAAAGGAAACAACACAATTAAGTTGAATAATAATGGCACCAATGGATAATAGATTAACAGGGAAAGATGGAGCATGCGAGACATCAATAAGGGTTATGGAAGGGGTGCATTTAACTGTGGCTTTATCCATAATGGGTCTAGCCATACCATCAGTAGTCTGAATGCTTTCAGGCGTCGTCAGGTGAGTGTAATCTTGGAACTCATTATGGGCACCCGTGACATGACGGGATACCCCAGAGTCAATTATCCAATCTGGTCTGTGGATAAATGCCAGGGCATGAGCAGGTATACCTGTGCTTGTATGGGCACAATAGGTGATGTTACCCCCGGAGTTGGTTGGAGTTGATGTCCCAGAGGTGTTGGCTCGACTGTTACTGGTTCCAAGCTTTATACTTCTCCATATCTCTAGCATTTTTCTCTTACTAGGGGTCATATCGGATGACTGACATTCACTTCCCTCTTCTACCAGGTTTGCCTTGTGTCCTCCAGAATGATTACTTCTGTCACCCGCATAGCCTCCTCTGCTATCCCTACACCCTCTACGGCTGCGTCCGCGGCCGTTGGACTGGCCTCTCGGGATTTCGTACAGAATCTGATAAAGTGTCCAGGGTTTCCACAGTTGTAGCACCCTCCCCCTCCAGAAGGGTTTGGATTACTGCTAGAGCTGATTTTTTCTCCGGATAGCTAGTGGTGCTAGGCATCAGCTTCAGTCGTGCCTCTTCTTGAGCCATAGCAGCTATGGCCTCCTTCAGTGATGGCAGCCTGGGTTGTGCAAGTAGGACATTCCTCCTCTGCTCGAATGTTGGGTTGAGTCCCTTCAGGAACTTTATCATTCTTTGTCGCGAGACATACTCCATGAACTTCTGATAATGTTTCGCAAATGCTGGTTCCACTTGCTCATCCTCCATGCCAATGAGATCATAGTGGTCGAGATCTGACCAATACTTCTTCAGCAGGGCAGCATATTCATAAATTGTGTGATCTTCTTGGACAACCTTATCAATTTTATCCTGTAATTGTAAGACCCTCATAGGATTGCCCGTTCTGAGTACATATCTCTCAGCGTCATCCAAATGTCACTAGCACTTTCCATTGCTTCCACGTTGCCTGATACTTGGTCGGTCAATGATGTTGTCAGCCATCCAGCTATAACATTGTTGACGATTTTTCACACAGCAAACTCCCGTGAGGAGTGATCTTCAGGTGCCTTTGTTTGGCCATTCATATATCCCACCAAACCCCTTGCCTTGAGAGTTCGCATCGCTTGACGCGACCACTTCAAGTAGTTGGAAGTACCCTCCAACTTTACCTCCAGTTTTTTCAACTTTTTTATTTTGTATGGGGCATGATCCACATCTGCGTGTGCAGCATGGGAGCTAGTCTCGGTTAGCCTCCTGGAGAAGAGATCGACCACCAAAGTCTTCATCTCTTGAGCCGTCATCTTGCCGTAAATCGTCTTCATCATCTTCTTCTTCTCCTATTCCATTAGCAAGACGGTGGCGGATCTAGATCTTGATCGCCGTCCTCTCTACGTCTACTGTTCTTCCTTCAGCGGCAGCGGTGTCCTTGAGAGCCGTTGCTCATGTTCCGTGCATGGCTGCGACCTGTGGCCGTATAGCCCGACGAGAAGAACAAGGTCAACAGAGCTTCTGATAAACTTGCAGTCTGTGGGCGGCGATTGTGGTCGGGCGGCGGTTTGGAAGGGGAGGGGGGCGGAGATAAGAGGGCGACGGACGGCTGTGGAGACGGGCGGAGGTGAGAGGTCGGCGGTTGGGGGGCTTTGGACGGCTAGGGTTAGGGTTAGGATGAACCTGGCTCTGATACCAATAAGATTTTAGTAGAATACTTGACTTAATTTTATTGATTGGTGAGGCTACGTATATATATAAGAGGCTAATTCCTCTCTCTACTATTCTACTAGATGTGGGACTAAGTACCCACTAATACTCTCACCATCTCTCATTACATGTCCCATTATTCTCTTTTTTTTGTTTGAAATTGAATTTAATGCAAAATGTTGCGCAAGTCTGTTTCGCGTCTCAAGAGTACCATCCATACTCTATTGGCTTCCAAAAGATTTGTTCATATCTAATCCATTTAATCAATGAAAAATCACTCTATATAAATTGTTGAACACTATGGGCTCGTTTGGTTCACCGTAATGTAATCGTAATCGTAATGATGATTACGTTGTAATTCTAATTCGGATGTTTGGTTGGACAATAAAAAATTAGATGTAATGTAATCGCGATTACAAGTTTGATTGCTTTACATCAGTTTCTTCTAAAATCAATTACGTCATAAAACTTATGTAATCGCGATTACATTATAACTTAAGAATATGCTTGATATGTGGTAATTTTTTCTTTTTTAGTCGGTTTTGTTCGTTTTATGTCGTATTTTAGCGTTTTTGGTTGTTTTTGCTCATTTTTTGTCATTTTTGATGGTTTTGCACGATTTTTGTCGATTTTGGTCTATTTTGCTCCTTTTTTGACAATTTTTGTCATTTTTGATTGGTTTTTGCAATTTTTTTCTTTTTTGTCGCTTTTGAACAATTTTATCGTTTTGCTCGTTTTTGTCAATTTTTGTCGTTTTTATCGTGTTGTTTGTCGGTTTTGATCTTTTTTTTATCGTTTTTGCACATTTTTTAATCATTTTTTTATCGTTTTTATTTATTTTTATCATTTTTGGTTCCTTTTTATCGGTTTGTCTTTTTTGCTATTTTTTGTCGTTTTAAACTTTTTTTGGCCTTTTTCGTTTTCTGTCTTTTTTTGTTGTTGTTGTTGTTTGTTTTTTTTGCTTTTTTTTGTCCTTTTTGATAATCTTTTTTTACGTTTTTTGTCGTTTTTGCTTGTTTTTACCATTTTTTCGTTTTCAGTTATTTTTTGTCGTTTTTGCATTTTTTTGTCCTTTCTTTATCATTTTTGGTCATTTTTTCTCATTTTAAATTTTTTTTTTTTTTTTGCTCGTTTTTGATCTTTTAAATTTTTTTTTCTCGTTTTTTGTCGTCTTTTTTGATAGTTTTTTTTGTCGTTTTTGCACGTTTTTTGTTGTTTCCGCTCGTTTTAGTTTTTTTTGTTTTCTTTTCCTTTTTGATCATTTTTCATATTTTTGTCCTTTTTATCATTTTTTGCTTTTTTATCATTTTTTGGTCTTTTTGTTCGTTTGTTGTCTTTTTTTTTTGGTGTTTTAGTCGTTTTTGAACTTTTTATCTTTTTTTTCTCATTTTTTGAACTTTTTTCCTATTTTTTGTCGTTTTTTGTCAATTTTTCGTTCTTAGTCGTTTTTTTTCATTTTTTGTTGTTTTTGATTTTTTTTTTTTTTTAATTTTAGTCTATTTTTTCTTTCATTTTTCGTCGTTTTTTTTGCGTTTTTTGTCAATTTTTGTCAATTTTTACGTTTTTTGCTCTTTCATTTTTGGTCGTTTTTATCGTCTTTTCGTTTTTGGTCGTATTTTTTCATTTTTGGTCGTTTTTGAACTTTTTCGTTTTTTTGTCGTTTTTAGTCTTTTTTTTTCATGGTAGTGTAATTGTAATTCCATTACATTACAAACCCAATTAACATTACAAACCTAATTCCATTATGATTATGATTACATTACGGTAAACCAAACGGGCCCTAGATCTAGCTGTATTATTATTTAATTTGCTGTATGCTAATACTAGTTCGTTTAAACTTCATTAGTTACTCTATATTTACATGATAATATATAATTTATTTTCTATTCTATCTTAAGTTTCTTGCTAAATATATAGCACGGTACCATAATTGTTTGGATATTTTGCTGATGTTATTGCATGTGTCCGCTTACTAGACACCGTCTTATGCATAAGGAACCTCCATAAAGGATTTACATTGTTTTTATAAAGGATTTACAATGTTTTTGTGAACTGTTGTCGACCTGATGTTAACTCTCTAGAATCAATAGTTAGTAAAAAAGAAGAAATATTAAGAAATGGAGAAAGAGAGTATGGCCCTCACATGTCTACGTTCCACATGGATGATTCATAATTGAGATATTAGGTTTTTTGTTTTTTGGTTTTTGAAGCAGGTCATCTGTTTGGGAACCTTGTAACCGTCAAAGCATAATAAAAGGGTAGGAGAGATGTGATCCTAAACTATAATACCCTAGCTTCTGTAACCTATAAAATATAGGGTTGTGAGCAAGGAAGAGAGAAAATAAGCATAATTCTTATTTTTCTTAACTAAAAAAGCTTGTAGACTAGGACCAATAAAACCCTAAGTTGCACGGATACATATAATGCTCTTCTTGAGTATGGCCCTCGCATGTCTACGCTCCACATGGACGATTCATAATTGAGATATTAGATTTTTTGTTTTTGAGCACCAGGTCAAATCCCCCCCCCCCCCCCCCCCCCAAAACCCCCCTCTTTCTACATTTACCTCTTTTATATTATAATGTACCATTTGGTTGCATTTTTCTCAAATTCATTGATAGTTATATAGTACAACATTATAAAAGTTTCAGTCTTTTTGTAATGTTATTGCAGATACAATATACACTTGTAAATACACACACACACACAAACATATATATATATATATATATATATATATAAAATCAAGCACACACTACGTCTGCGTAAGTAATAATTCATGTCCCATGAGTTTTAAGCTCAATGAATGCTTGATGGCTATATCATTTCTGAACTTACATGTGTGAATTAATTTTATGTCTTCTCAAATATGAAGTTTAATCACTAAATTTTTACGCACTATTTTTATCGTACCGCTATTTTTTTTTTCTTTGTGTAGGATGTGTTCGAGAAACAGAAAGAGTTTCTTGGTAAAATTTTGATCTTTAGCAATGGAAGAAGATATTCCGAAATTGTTTCTCAACTTTTTGATTATTAGACCTTGAGTTATGTAATTTTTTTTCTTGTGTCTGAAGATACTGTATTAAATATCTATATCAAGACCATGACGGAAGATGATGACAAGGAAGTTGTTGCTCAAGCATGCATGAGCACAACAGATATTTTGAAGGAGTGTAATTATGCCGCCTTAGAATCTTGTAAGTGTTCTCTTGTAATTTATTTCTTCACACTTAGTATGCTTGCAGTGATGGAACTTACTTGAAATAAGAGGAACTCCTTAACCTTGTTTCAGATATGCCTAGACTTGCTGAGGCAACCCTGACATTATTGCGGGAAGATTCATCTTGTCAACAAGATGACGCTGATTCTGATATGGAAGAAGGCAACGTTGATCACGATGAAGTGCTCATGGATGCTGTATCAGATCTTCTTCCTGCTTTTGCAAAGGCAATGGGTTCTCATTTTGACCAAATATTTGCTAGGCTATTCGATCCTCTGATGAAATTTGCGGTAATTTTTTGTTTCTGTACATCTTTAGGAATGGTTGTTGGATCATTATTTGTTGATCGTTGTGACACTTATGATTTGGTATGCTTTGATTTGACACTCATCAGTTCGAGCCATCACTGATGAGAATGATGCAATAAATGTATCATCGACTATGTTGTGGAGTCACAACAGTCACATGATCATTATACCATCACTCTTTATTTATGCCACATAGAAATTTGTAAATAAATATTAAATCCTTCAGCAGTAGTTATCTTTTCTCTTCTAACTCCACTATTGAACCAAACTGCAGAAAGTTATACGTCCTCCTCAAGATCGGACTATGGTAGTTGCTTGTTTGGCTGAAGTTGCTCAGGAAATGGGTGCTCCAATCTCTGGTTACGTAGATGTGGGTGTTTGCATTTTGCACATCTTTCCTTCCCTTTACTTGATAAAAGGTGTTATAATTGCTCAATGTGATCTGCAGAGAGTGATGCCTTTAGTACTGAAAGAACTTGCATCATCAGAAGCAACTAATAGGAGAAACGCTGCATTCTGTGCTGGAGAGCTATGCAGAAATGGTGGTTCAGCAACACTAAAGTATCCTCTGCCAAACAATATTTTGACATTTTTCTTCCAAGCTATAATTTAATACTGTTTTCAAGTTTTGTAGTTTGTGCTAAAGGCTACATTCTTGAAAATGCCATCAAACTTGTTAGCAGTTGTCTTTGTTTTCCTTTACCATGTCTTATAGATATTATGGTGATATACTCCGTGCTCTTTATCCACTGTTTGGTGATTCTGAACCAGATTATGCTGTAAGAGATAATGCAGCTGGTGCTGTTGCAAGGATGATAATGGTGCAACCTCAATCTATTCCTCTAAATCAGGTCTCCTTCCCTACTCACCCCGGAGGGTGTTCTTCTCCTGCATATTATTGCCATTGATTCTTATTGTTTTTGGCGATGGCCATTGTTTGCTAACAAAATCCCTATTTTCAGGTTCTACCTGTATTTCTAAAAGCTCTGCCGTTGAAAGAAGATTACGAGGAGTCGATGGCAGTCTACAACTGCATTTGTAATCTAATATTATCTTCAAATCCTCAGGTAGTGATCGGGTACTGGACTGGACTTTAATGTAATCTAGTGTGTACTACATTTTAATTAGGCATTAAGAGAGTCAAGTTTGTTCTTACTCATCTCATATGGTCTAAGAAGCACAAACACTGCAAATTTGTTGCCCTGTCCATGTATGTACCCAGTTAGGCATGCATCATACATAACTGACTCCAAAATGCACTTGTACACGACAAAAAGAACATGTCATATCAGTTTCCTGTCATCGTATCTTGACCCTGCCCTCATCTTGCATAAGCAGAAGCCTCGTGGTCCGGGACACTCTTTTATTGGTCTACGTGCAACATAGCTCATGGTTCATTCTTTAACTGAAACAGATCCTTCCGTTGGTGCCGGATGTGGTCCAAGTTTTTGCTCAAGTTGCAGTAACTCCTGCTGAAAGCGATGAAGTAAAAGCTCAAATTGGTCTAGCATTTTCCCACTTGATTTCACACTATGGCCAGCAAATGCAGGTTATTGTGAGCTCTCTTTTGCCCCAGCAGGCTAGTGCATTAGCAGCACTCACTAGTAAAAGGCGGTGACCAATGGAACTCAGATTCTGCTTTGATCATGCCCTACTGGAGGCATCAAATTATCAATAGACCATTCATCTCTTTCCGTTGGTGGTAGCCTTTTTCAGTGAGTCTTTTGATTTCTTTTTCTTTTTTTTTTATTTCCCCTCCCTATCAGGTGATGCCCTTTCATTTATACAAATAGTAATAGGCTCTTCTCTTTTTCTTGATTTTTTAAGAAGCAAGCTTTTGTATCATTCTTTGTGTAATTTATTAATTTATTGCGCCAGCTTTAATAGTTGGCATGAAGAGAGCACTAGAAACTCTTTATCTTCGTCTTGTGAGTGGTGAGCCTCTCCTTGAGGATTTCCGTATGTTTGTGGTGTGTATATATATTGGTAATGGAAAGACGTATTTGTTTATTGTGGAACCTATGCTGTGCATGGCTACTACTTCTCTATGTCGAATTGTAGTCCTATTTCATTTTAAAATGTGTCATTGATGTATTTGTAAATTTAGTCACTATCATGTTCTTGGTAAGACGTTGATTCTCTTCTGGTGGTTGATATTCTATTCAATGAAAGCAAGTTATGGATTCTCTATAGTACTATGTCATTAACTCAATTGGGCCTTTTACATAATTAGGAAGGCCTAGCTATCCATTAGATTAAGCTTGAATTGCTTTTCTGAGCCTAAATAAACTTTAAATTTGCAGGATGAGTTGCTAGGTCACCTTTCCTAATGTCTAGTCATTGCTAATTTGCCCCCTTGGACATGAACCTGTACTAGGCCATGATATTGTTGATAACGAAGCTACACTTGGATAATATTGCAAATAGATCCATCCTACTTAACAATAGATTCATATTGTTCCCTTGAGCCAGCGAAAGTGGACATGCACCCCCAAGATCGATTCGTTCCGTCCTTAATTTTGATATCGGATTCCGGCACAACAGGTGAGAGCAGAGGCCCATACTCCACCCGGTGCGGTCAATGCCGGGAAATTTACCGGCGGGAGGCCAACTAACATGTACATATTCACGCCGACCATCTATCCCTACTATAGGAGCTTAAGCTAAGCTTTCAACGTCCTCTTTTATTCCTTCTCCTTGAATTACTTAGCCCCCAAGCAGCCACGGGAACAGAATTACAAATTTTATGGTGGACTTAAAATTGCAAACCTTCAAATCTTTGTGAAGTCACCAAGTGGGTCCCATTACAATTGTCCGTACAATGAAAAAAAAAATCTTGGTCTTGCATGTATTGCGCGCCCATGCCATGCCCTGACAATAACTCAGTCAATCAGTCTGGTGATAGGTGACGTGCTTGTTTCTCATTGGTTCCTTAGGTAGGCGTTTGCAGATCTTAGGCTTTCTCCAACCTAAGTACTCAAATTTCATTCCCATTGATTTTTTCTCAAAATTTATCTCAATCAGAATTTTTTTTTAAAATTTTTTTGAGGATAGCATAAAAAATCCTCAAAGAGAAAAAATATTTTTTTTTTCAAATTTGAGAATCTACTATTCATAGCTATTTTGCTCTCGAAATTGTAGTAATTATTAATATATTCTACATATGTTAAACACTAAACTTAATTAACTTACCATATTTATTAATTTATAATTATAAATAATATAATAATTATACTATTAAAATATTCTTGATGAGATCTTCAAATAGAATATAATATTGAATATATTTTTTATTAATATTTTTTATTAGATTTATTTGATTAATAAAATAATATTTAAATAAATTGGCAAAAATGAATAGAATAACATCAAACTTTCTAAAATTAAAATAATATTAAATAATATTAAATAATATAATATTATCTTGGTAAATAATATTAATAATATAACGTTAATGTATATGATTATATTAAATAGTTGTCAAGAAATGAATTTATATAGAAATAAATAATTGTTGTTTATTATTTGAGGATTGATGAGTTGGATTCTTTTTTGAGTCCTCAAATTGAGAAATTTTTTTAGGGTGGTTTGGAGATGGCCTTAGATCTCTTGGTTTCATTTGGTTTTTTCTATATCCCCTATTTTTATATTATAATTTTTTTAGAATCATTTTTTTTTCTTAATATTAGTTTCTATTCCATAAATTTTTCTATAAAGTATTATATTTTGAGTATATTATCTATAGAGAAATTAGTTTCCAATAATTTTCAAAAGAGGATCCAAATTTTCTTACTAAGGACATTTATTTTTTTAAATTTAGTATTTCTAGACGTTAAGGACGTCTTTAACCTTATTTTTTCTTTTTTTTTCCAGAAAAATGTACAAAATAAAAACAAAAACAAATAATAATAATAGTAATGGCAAACTCTCTTGATAAGAGCGTATGTGGATTTCAAAAAGCCCTTAGCAAGGACTTTTCTCCTTTTTTTTTTTTTTTTTTTTTTCTTTTACTTTACTTTCAGCACAAAAAAATAAAATAAAATCAAATGTCTTATTTATTTTCTTGTTTATTTTTTTGAAGTTTTTTTTAATAAAAAAATCAAACGTCCTTAGTAAGGACGTCTGGAGTCCGAGATATTTGAAAATAAGCTTTGGATTCCCTTTTGGATTTTTTTTACAAATTATTTTCTCTACAGACAATATATTCAAATTACAATGCTCTACAGAAAAATTTATGTTTCTATTCTAATTTTTATCATACGCGATGTCGAAGTAGGATGCAAAATTTCTATAAAAATTATACATATATAAACTCATATAAAAAATCTTTCTCTCATAGAATATAATATTGGGTCATACTTTCAAACTAAATCATTAATTGAATTTTTTTTATGCCACGTATGATAAAAATTGAAAAGTATTTTTTATGCATTTTTTATGTTGAAAATCTGCTAACTATGATATGAATTTTCTTAAACTACAATGCCAAGTAGGATAGAAACACAATTTTAGAAATACCCATTAGAGATAGCATTAGGCATAGAAATTGAGATCAAAATTGTCCATCCAACATCAACGTCACGTAAGATATAAATTGGGATAAAAATCATTGTTGGGAGAAGTTTTTTGTAAAAAAATTTCTACCATAGAGATAGGGGAGATAGAAATTCCCATTGGAGATTGTCTTATAGATAGATGTCAAGGTGTATTTTGTGCCGGTCCGAGCCCAGTGTTGACAGAGCTTGACTGGTTCTGGGCTTAGCCGGATCAAGTCTGACCAAACTTAACCCGAGAAGCAAACGGACCAGCCCGGCCCCGATATTTTTAAACCCAAACCTAGCCTGGGCCCTAACCCGATTTGTAGCGGGCCAAGCTTCACCGAGCTGGGCCTGAGTCGGTTCTGGGCCGAGTCTGGATTTGGTCTGGTTTAGAAAAAAATAAAAATAGAAAAATGGATTAAGAAAATAAATTATGTTATTAAAAAACATTATTAATTAAATTAAATATAGAAATTTGATACAATAATTTTTTTGATAAACTGAAAAAATGAAACTAAAGATTTTATTTACAATTTAATCTTCAAGGCTTGGGTCTTCTGGCCAGTTCATTGTTCAACTCCGCGTCCTCCTCCTCCTCAAGTAGGGTTGTCCGTAGTAAGAGACTAAAAGTCTAGTTCATTAATGTTGGCACATTTATCTCTTAAGTGTTTAGTTTGTTTTTTTTCGCACGAACACAATCTTGAATCCAAACGCAGATTTTCAAAATATTCGACAACATCTTACTTCTTTTTTGCTTAGCATTCTTGAACCTGTACAAAAATAAAATTTTGATGCTATCGTGGACATCGGGGTCATTATAAGATCACGTGTTAAAGAAAAATATATTTATAAAGAACACACATATATATATATATATATATATATATATATATATATATATATGAGAGGATATTGCATCAAGGATTATTGTAACAATTATCGTACCAAACAATCTCAACCACACATTTTTTTGAAATGTGTGGTTATAAAGCATGCTGACGTGGCATCTATTTTATGAAATGATTTTGTAACCACATAATTGAAATAAATGTGTGATTGAAATTATTTGGTATAATAATTGTTGTAATAATTTGATATAAAAAATTCGATTCGAAACAGTCTATACTGTCACAGTATAAGGATCCTAGTACTCATAGGTAGTATCCGATACCTATATTGTGAAGCTTGGTTTTGAACCGGCGACGAGGATCAACTACGAGAAGCAGTGAGAGGGGGATTAGCAAGTTAGGGTTTTAGTCACGAGGAATATGATTGGATGGAATGGTCTTTTCATTTGTTATCACGGTCGGTGTAGGATAACAAGTTGTAAATAGGTTAAAGTCAAGAATACTCGAGTGCTAGTACGAAAAATGTAGGATAGTGACTTGTTAACTTTTTAAAAAATTCGAATAATATTATCCCCCACTATATAGCTAATAACATAATTGCTGACAACAGTCATAATAAAAATTAATATTAACTAGTCACACCATGGACGACCAACTTCCACCCGCACACATCCCTATCTGTCTAAAAGTGATAAATAGCGACGGGCGGGGGCCTCAGAGAAGAGGAGAAGCAAAAGCTTAATTGATCATCCAACACTCACGTCCATAACAAATATTCACTCTCTCACTCACTCACTCACTCACTCAATCAATCAACACTAAATATTAATATCATACTTATCCACTCCAAATTCCCTCCGCGGCGAATCTGTATTATATATATATATATATATATATATATAAATAAATAAAAAGATAGGACTCCTCAAGTTTATATTTCTATATAAATTAATGTACATATAAATTAATAGAAAAAAAATATACTAGTCCACATGGATCCTACTGTGTGGCTCTCTATAATTAAAATCTCCAGCCTTTTGTTTTTCCTTCACTGCCATGCACCATTGCTACTAGTGGCGTACGTGGATGGCGAAAGCTAGACCACGTTATTCCTTTGGATCAGATGCCCGCCCCTCCCCAACCGACGCCCCAGATCGCGCCACGACCGATCGAGATTCCGATGTGTCGTCACGGGGACAACATCGATCGCGACGTTCGCCGCCTGGCCTAGTCGCTCTGCACGTGGCTCCGTCTCCTTCGTTGATAATAATAATAATAATAATAATAATAATAATAATTGAAAATAATAATACAAGTCGATTTTCCGGTTAGTCAGCGTCGCTCGTCGACTTCGTACGTAATCAATCACACAGCTATATTTTATCCTACAAAAAGTTCTGAAATTCCTTTGGCACATTTCCTCTGTCCCGACTCTTTTTAAAACCTCTCCCGTGCGGTATATATGACTTAGCTTGGAAACGCAGCAATCAAAGATTATTACTTCTTTCTTCTACTACTGATAGTGGTAGCTAGTGTATGGACACAGGCTAGAACACCTGAACGATACCTAAGTCATATTGCGCAGGATAGATATGTAGTTGTAAAGTGTGTATTACATTTTTATGAAAATGCTAAACTGACAGCGGGTTTTGCCCGCAGAGCCACGCGGCGGCAGCAGCTCACTAGCCCCCCTACTAGCTTGGGCCCACCATCGAACCCTCGGTCAGTGGGAGGCCGTCACATGGCCCTCCGGATAAAACCTACAGTCCAAATAGATCAGTAGATCGGACCACGTGGTCGTATTATTTTTTCTATTTATTAATATTGGGAGTTGGAGGTAGTGGGTCCACAAGACGTTCAACGCAGTATGCACAAAATATTCCGTGTAAAATGTTTGGCCACGTCAAAAAAAAAAAAAAAAAAAAAAACTTTTGGAGACTAATGAGCATACAGTAACTGGCTGATGCCATTGTCGACATTCTTAAATATCATTCATTATATATATATTTTGAAGGAAAGTATAAAGAAGGGTTAGGTCAAGACAGAGGCAGCAGAGGAGAGTATATAGGATATTTTGGGCGGCAGCTTCAGTGTCAGTATCACAAAATGAAAGTCAGCTACTGTCATTGAGAGAGAGAGAGAGAGAGAGAGAGCAGGTCGCTAGTATGACATCATTGACGGAACTAGTTTATAAAATTAGAGATGACTGAACTTTATGTATATCTTGAACAACATGACGACACTAGCATCGTATAATTCGTATTGCCTAAAATATTAACTTTTTTTTAGAATTTATTTATTATTTATTATTTAATTGTTGCATAATTTAAATCCCAAGAAGAATAACTAAAAAAATATTAAAAATAAATTTATTTCTTTTCCAAAAATTTGGACCGGACTTCAGTCCACCCGTGTCCATGGATAGCTCCGCTACTGCATGACACTACAAATATAAAGTATCTTGTTGTTATTGGAGAAGAGTAGTATTTCATCACTGCCATACGATGATGCCAGTCGGCTGAATAATTAATTAGATTTAAATTTCAGTTTCGAAAAAAATAAAAATAAAAATATGAGGGATCTTTTTACTAATAGCCTAAGACAATGACAAGTTTTATCCTAAAAGAATATATATATATATATATATATATATATATATATATATATATATTCAACTCGAGTTGGCTAGCAAACAAGTTCAACTTGGAAAGTTATTGATGGTGTTGATACAAGTCATGGCTAATTCGTGGCCTAATGAACTTCCCGTTTTTTTGTATGAGCCTAGTTGCTTGACTGTCAGGCCGGTCTAGGAATAATTAAGTTTAATAAGATTTTAGATTTTGACAGCCCTTTCTGTTAGGACAATTACTCAGGTTGAGTGTGTCCAGCCGGTCGGGGTTGTGCATAACGCTCCAAAACAACTCTCAAAAAAAAAAAAAAAAAAAAAATTTAAGAAACAACTAAAATTAACGGAAACTGCTTATGTTGTCCGTCCTCTGGATGTCTGTGTCGGCCTGCAGCCATGTGACAATCATCAATTGATTTTCTCTATCCGGATGAATCCGAGCTAAAGGAAGGTCAATAACTGCCGGCCACGTAGACGCGGACCAGCACAGACACCTCCTGAGAACGGACAAAATAGTTTTTTTTTTTTTTTCAAATAAAATAATCTAACCGTTCACTCGACTCGACTTTTGATTGCATGAGTGAGAAAAGAATTGGTATCTGGTGCGAAGGAAGCTAAGCTAAGCAAGTGTAACTGTGACTGGAGTGCAAGTGCTGATGCATGGATTATGCGGAGTACAATATATGCACGGAAGACATGGAAACGCGCATCACTGCCCATTGTGGCAAAATGAAGACGACGTGTATGAATGAAAGAGAGTAGCTCACAGCATTTTATCTGTCCGTAAGTGGTGGTGTGCATTTTGTGCCAAGATGCTCACTGTCGCTGCAATAGTAGCATATCACATTTTTTTTAATAAACAGTAATCATACCCTCATCATCAGGAATCATGCCAAATTGGGGCGGATCCAATTGTTGCTTGGGCCCACCCCCCAAAAAAATTACAAATTACATTTTTTTTAATATAATTTTTTGATTTAAAAAAAAAATGAATTAACTTACATCTAGCACCCGGATCCATCCTATCCCACTCCAGTGTATATTTCGGAATCTGCCCCTAATGTCAAACATATAGTCCGAGACCAGACCAATGTTTTACAATGATATATATATATATATATATATATATATATATATATGGGACAAATTTTTATTTCATACATCCTGTTGATGGAATTCAAATTTTCATTGATGCCTTATTTATACTTTTTAGACTTGAAACGGTTAAAAATGAACCATCTAAGTTCGTACGTATATCTTTATGTAATTTATAATTAAAAAAATAAATAATTTTTAATTAATTTTTAACTACTATAACCAAACATTTCTAACGTGTGTGATAAAGGTGAAAGACATGCTTCCTGGTTGGGGTGGATTCGATTCCACGAAGCGATGATATATATAACAAATTCAATTTTTAGATTTCTTTCAACAATTTTTTTTATGTGCGTGCTATGCACATACATGTTACTAGTACTTAAGGCTTGATACCTTTCCATTTCCTTGGCTTGTTGCCATAGATACTGTATTGATTGTTAATAGGGCACGTAATGATCAACAATAGTAGTCAACCACGACGTCAGTTGAGGGGGTTGGCATTTGTTGGGAACGAAAGCGCGAAAACAGTTTCCCAAACCATATAGTACCTGCGAGAGAACCAAACAAAAGCACACAAACCAAAAAACACCATACATAAATCGCAGACACATAAATTTTTACGTGAAAAACCCTTGCGAAAAAAAATTATGGGACGATCAGAGCCTAACCCTGAAAAGCCTCTACTAATGGAATAAGAAATACACCGACTCCTTACAAACTTCTCATCGATCCAAACGGATCACCACAACTCTTTGGAATAGAAAATAGATCACAGACAAACGAAGAACGGAGACGACGAGAAAAGAATTACCCGAAACCGATCTCCACTTCAAAATAGCCTTCAATCTATTCCTCTCTCCTTCCAATGTTGTAAAAAATACTCTTGTCTCCTTTTGCAATATTTTTGAGATATAAGATATATTTTAGGGCTAGAAGACACCTAATATATATAGCCTCAAACCAACAACTAGTATTCTTATTATATATAGGAATACCCAATCCAAATCCATTGACATATTCCTATTATATGTAGGATTATCCAATTCAAATATATTGAGGTATTCCTATTATATGTAGGAATACTCAGTCCAACTCCGAGGTATTTTTTACATAGGTTGGGAACCCTACACACTCCAATAAATCTCCTCCTTCACAACTATATGGAGGAGATTGTCATCCCGACAATCCGCCTACAGTACTCAAACTTTTTTCTTGGAAGAATTTTTGTGAACATGTCTACTCCGTTGTCATCTGTATGAACCTTCTCAAGCGCTGCTTGCTTCTTTTTAACCACATCCTGTATCCAATGATACCGAGTATCAATGTTCTTGGACCGACTATGAAATATCTGGTTCTTCACAAGGTGAATTGTACTCTGGCTATCGCAAAGAAAAGGGTACTGCTATTGATTTAGCCCTATTTTCTGCAGTAGCTTCTTCATCCATAATAAATGCAAGCCTTCGTCGCCGCAATGTACTCTGCCTCTGTCGTCGACAAGGAAACACAATTTTGCAACCGTGAATCTTACGATACCTCTCAACCTTCAAACATCATCACATAGCCCGAAGTCGATCGTCTCGTGTCTACATCTTCAGCCATATCAGTATCGGTATATCCAACCAGCTTCGGCTCATCACCACCAAATGAAAGTCTCCAATCGGTAGTGCCCTGAAGGTATCGTAGAATCCACTTGACCGTACTCCAATGTACCCTTCCAGGATTGAAAGTATACCTGCTAACTGTGCCAACTGCGTGAGCGATGTCTGGCCTCGTACACACCATAGCATACATGAGACTCCCTACAACCGAGGCATATGGAATCCGCTCTAAATCTTTTTTTTCATCCTTGGTAGATGGACATTGCTCCTTAGTGAACTTAAAGTGAGCCGCAAGAGAGTTACTCACTTTCTTTTATCCATCCATCCCGAAATGCTGAAGTACCCGGTGAATGTACTTCTTTTGGGACAAGTGTAGCATCTTGGACTCTCTCTCTCTCTCGGCTGATCTTTATCCCAAGAATAGTCTTCGTTGCACCCAAATCCTTCATAGAGAAGGCCGCGCCCATTTGGTGCTTCAACTCTGCTATCCTAGTGGCATTCCGACCCACTAGTAGCATATCATCAATATAGAGAAGTAAAATAATAAAATTATCCTCGGCAAAGTACCTTATAAATACACAGTGGTCCGACGTCGTCCTTGCATAACCATCCTCCCCATAAATGACTAAAACTTCCTGTACCACTGCCTCGGAGCCTGCTTTAGACCATACAATCTCTTCCTCAACCGGCAGACTAAGTGTGACTTGTCCTTATCACAAAATCCCTTTGGCTGCTCCATGTACAACTCCTCCTCAAGATCACCGTGGAGAAATACCGTCTTCACGTCCATATGCTCGACCTCCAAGTCAAAACTGGCTGCAAATGCTAGCACCACCCGCATAGGCAACTGCTTGGCGACTGGCGAAAAGATCTTATCATAATCTGTGCCCTTTCGCTGACCTTAGACTTTAACTACCAGCCTCGCTTTGTATCGAGGACGAGTAACATCATCTGTTTGCTTCACTCTGAATATCCATTGATTTTTAAAGCCTTCTTGCCCTTTGGCAACTGCACCAGTCCATAAGTAGAATTGGCATGTAAGGAACTCATCTCCTCCTGCATAGCCTCCATCTACTCCTGCCTGTGTTCGTCTTCCATAGCCTCTACAAAATATTCGGGCTCTCCCCCGTCAGTTAGTAGCACATACTCACCCGGTGAGTATCTTATAGATGGTCGACGCTCTCTATTTCTCCTCCTTAACGGAACTACTAGTGCTAGCTGTATATCAACAACCTTCTCCCCTTCAGGAATAACCTCCTCGGCATGCTCATCCTCCTGAGGGTCATCCTGACCACCATCAGCAGGCTGATGATCAAGGTTGGGAGTAACTCCATGTACTGGCTCCCCTATAACTGGATCCTCCGCGATATCCTCTAGAAACTGCTCGAAGCAAAATAACTCTAACTCAGGCAATTCCTCAGCCTCAAAAGGTATCTCAGAATCCTGAGTGTTAGTCATGGTCTTATCCGCGACGAATACCACGTTCTTGCTTCTGTAGAGCTTTCTTTCTACTGGGTCGTAGAGTCTATAGCCAACTTATTCCAACTATAGCCAACAAAGATGCACCGTCTCGTCTTCGGCTCAAGTTTGGATCTCTCGTCATTCGGTACATGCACGACAACCTTGCAACCAAAGACTTGCAGGTGATTGTATGACGGCTCTTTGTCGTACCATACTTTGTCAGGTACATCACCCTGTAAATGAGCACTAGGAGATAAATTAATAACATGAGCAGCTGTTTAAAGTGTCTCACCCTAATAGCTGCCCGACAAGTTTGCTTCTGACAACAAATACCGTACCCTCTCCATCAGCATCCTGTTCATGTGCTCCGCTACACCGTTGAGCTATGGTGTCTTTGGTGGAGTCTTTTGGTGTCGTATCCCTTGCTCTCTGTAATAAGCACCAAAGAGACCGATATATTCGTCGTCATTGTTCGACCGAACACATAGCAGCTTCTTGTCCATCTCCCTTTAAACAGAGGCCTGAAAATCTTTGAAAGTGGGCAGGACCTGATCCTTAGGCTTTATGGCATAGATCCAAACCTTCCTAGAACAATAATCAATAAATATTACAAAATAAGAAGCACTACCAATGTATTTTACCTTTATAGGACCGCAGACATCCGAGTGAATCAACTCGAGCAACGCCGACTTCCTTGAACTTGGGTGACTTTGAAAATACATCCTATTTTTCTTTCCCGCCAAACAATGCGTACATCTCTCCAATTTTGTAGATTTTAGCCCTAGAATCACCTTTCTGTTTACTAAGTAGCTCATCCCCTTCTCTCTGATATGGCTAAGCTGCCTGTGCCACAACTCAGTAGACGCATCAATAGCTGCGTTAACCTCATGTGCCCCATGTGCTTCCCTTTCTATATAATAGAGTTCAGACTTCTTTCTTCCTCTGACAATCACCATCGAACCTATGGAAGCTTTCACTGACCATTCCCGAAGAGGCTGAAGAAACCATTTTCGTCCAACCTTCCAACCGACACCATGTTGAAACGAATATTAGGGACATGACATGCATCTTTGAGAACAAGAACTGCATCCATCTTTGTCCTCAAATGTACATCTCCAACAACAAAAACTTTTGACACATCTCCGTTTTCCATCTTCAACACTCCACAGTTGCCTGTTGTGTAAGTAGCAAATAGTGCCCTGTTGTGAGATAGGTGCGCTAAAGCACCTGAGTTCACCAGCCAAGAGTTCTTATCACAGGCGAGGTTCATAACTATGTCATCACCTACAATGATTACGTCGCCTCCATGAGCCGAGGCCGCCGCTGTAGTGTTCTCACTTTGCTTCCCCTTGTCGCCTTTCTTATCCCTCTTCTAAGCGAAACAGTTTCGCTTGATCTGGCCCTTCTTGCCACAATGGTAACAGTTTGAGTCCTCATACCTACCCTTGGACTTGCCCCTGCTCTTGTCTCTGCCACCACCTGGACCCCTGCTCTTGCTCCTTCCGCGACTCTCTGAAACTAGCGCCTCTGAGTGGGGTGTGGATGAAGTGTCCTGAGAACGTCTCCGCATCTCTTCATTCAGTACCCCGCTCTTGACAAACTCCAGACTGACCACGCCTTCAGGAGCAGAAGCGATCATAGACACTCGTACCATTTTCTACGAGTCTGGCAATGAATAGTCCCTGTACTTCGTCATCGAACTTGACTCCCATCGAGGATAGCTGATCAACCATGCCCTGGAACTCACTCAAGTGATACGTAATAGACGCACCATCTTTGTACCACAAACCCATCATTATTCGGATCAGGAACAACTTGTTTATACCGGTCTTCTTTGCCTACAAAGATTCCTGCTTATCCCACATCATCTCCACGTTCTCAATATTACCAATGTGATTGTACACGTTCTCGTTAACAAACTGCCTGATATATCCATACACCTGTATATGCTCAAACTTTCAGTCTTCGAATTTGTCACTGGGTTTCCCGGATACAAATACTGGAAGATGCAGCTTCTTGAAGAACAATAAATCCTTCATCTTGCTACGCTAATAATGATAGTAGGTACCGTTCAGGTTTACCATATGAGAGAACCAAGCAAAAGAATACAAACAAAAAAATACCAAACATAAATAGCACAAAAAATGCTATGTCAACTCCTGACCGCTTTGAACTCCAGAACCTGGCTCCGATACCACTTTGTTGGGAACGAAAGCACAAAAATTGTTCTCCAAACTAGAGAGTACCTGCGAGAGAACCAAGCAAAAGAACACAAACCAAAAAATGCCAAACATAAATAACATACACAAGGATTTTTACGTAGAAAATTTTTGTGGAAAAAAATCATGGAACGATCAGAGTCCAACCCTGAAAAGCCGCCACCAATGGAATAAAAAATACATAGACTCTTTATAAACTTCTCACCGATCCAAACAGATCACCACAACTTTTTAGAATAGAAAATAGATTACAGACAAACGAATAACATAAACGACGAGAAAAGAATTACCCGAAATCGATCTCCACTTCGAAATAGCCTTCAATCTCTTTCTCTCTCCTTCCAATGTTGTAAAAAGAACTCTTACCTCCTTTTGTAATATTTTCAAGATATGAGATATATTTTAGGGATAGGAGACACCTAATATATATAGCCTCAAACCCACAACTAGTATTCCTATTATATATAGGAATACCCAATCCAAATCTATTGACATATTCCTATTATATGTAGGAATATCCAATCCAAATATATTGAGGTATTCCTATTATATGTAGGAAAATTCAATCCAACTCCAGAGTATTTTTTTATATAAGTTGGGAACCCCACTCACTCCAACAAATCTTTCTCTTCACAACTATGTGGAGGGATCGTTATCCTGATAATCCGCTTGCAGTACTCAACCTTTCTCCTTGAAATTTTTTGTGTGAACAAGTCTGCTCCATTGTCTTCTGTATGAACCTTCTCAAGCGCTGCTTGCTTCTTTTCAACCATATCCCGCATCCAATGATACTGGGTATCAATGTTCTTGGACCGGCTATAAAATATCTGGTTCTTCACAAGATTAATTATACTCTGGCTATCGGAAAGCAAATGGCACTGCTCTTGATTTAGCCCTATTTCCTACAACAGCTTCTTCATCCACAATAACTCCTTGCAAGCCTCCGTCGCCGTAATATACTCTGCCTCTGTTGTCGACAAGGCAACACACTTCTTCAACCGTGACTGCCAAGATACCGCTCAACCTGCAAACATCCTCACAAAGCTTGAAGTTGATCGCCTCGTGTCTATATTTCTAGCCATATCAACATTGGTATATCCAACCAGCTTTGGCTCGTCACCACCAAATAAAAGTCTCCAATCGGTAGTGCCCTGAAGGTTTCGTAGAATCCACTTGACCGCACTCCAATATGCCCTTATAGGATTGAAAGTATACCTGCTAACTGTGCCAATTGCGTGAGGGATATTTGGCCACGTACACACCATAACATACATGAGATTCCCTATAGCTGAGAAATATGGAACCTGCTCTAAATCTTTCTTCTCGTCCTTGGTATATGGATATTGCTCCTCAATGAACTTAAAGTGAGCCGCAAAAGGGTTACTCACTTTCTTTGACCTATCCATCCCGAAATGCTGAAGTACCCGATGAATGTACTTCTTTTGGGACAAGTGTAGCTGTCACACCCCAGTACCAGAATACAAAGACGGACACGCCAGTTCTCCCGTACAAGGTATAGAACATCGTACGACGGTCATGGCTGTAAGTAGACAAGGGGTGCATACTACAATCAAGTCACTTAGGGTCACACAACACATCTATTATCTTAATCAGTTAAGTAAGAACAGTAAATATAGAACATATATGACAAAAAAGTAAGGCATCCCAAATATCCTGCCATAATATTCTAGAGACCAGCTGTACAAAAATAAGAAAGCTGGCAGAGTATCAAAAAGTATATGACCATGATCAGCTACAGTCTGATTAATTACAATCATGTAAGAAAACTAAACGTCCAGATTTACGGCTAACAAGTGCCGATGGCTAAACGCCCAAAATGATTAAAATATATAATGACGAGCAAAAAAGAACAAAACCACTCATTTCTCTCAGTGGCCATCCGTCTGGTGCATACCATTGTTCAGGTAGAAGTACGCTTGATCCTCGGGTGCTGGCTCTAAACATGGCCATGCAAAACCAGTGGGGTTAGACCCCAAATAGCAAGTACCACAAAGGAAGCACGAATGAAGAAATAAAACCAGGTTATCAAATAGATATATGTATATAAATATGTCTCATAGTTTTTGTAAACCCCCTGATTTTTTAAGAATTTTTAATTTGGATTTTTCATAATTTTCTGTAATTTTTTGGGATTTTTCTGTAATTAAAACCTAGGTATTTTATAATTAAATAATTTTTAATTACTATTAATTAATATTAAAATATTATGGAAATAATATTTTATGGTGTAAAATGAAAAACTGGACATAGGATAATTTTTCGAGAATTTATTGGACTCCAGAAACATTTTTAAAGCCCTAAAAACTAAGTTTAAATAAACCGAATTAAATCCTAGAAATAAACCGGGTTTATTTCCAAAATAAACCAAACCAACCCAGACCCGGTTCAGCTAAACCGAACCCAGCCTTAGCGAGTTGGGTCGGATCTAAATCCGGCCCGAAACCCTCAGACCCAAACCCGCACTTAAACGCTAGCGGATCGGGTCGGATCCGAATCGAACCCGACCCGAACCCAAACCCGTTAACCCAACTCCAAATCCCTATCGAATTCATTGTTCCGCGGCTGTGCCCTATTTAACCCTTAAGCTTCGCCGGAACCCTAATATCCCTCCTCCACTTTCCTCCTCCTTGCTCCACCCGGACTCGCCGTATCCTCTCCACCTCCTCCTCCCTCGTCTTCGTCCCCGCTCCGCCTCCTCCTCAACCCTAGCCCATCTCCGCCGCCTCTTCTCCCTCCGCCCTAGCCGCAGAACAACCTCTCCGCCCTAGCTCCGCCACCTCGCAGCCCTTCGTCCCCGGCCGAGCCGCTCGACCAGCCACCATCTCCCATCTCCCCGTCCAGAACCTCCCCACAGCCGACGATCTTCTCCACCACTCGCCGACCTCCGCTCAGTTCCATCCTCCGCCGACCCGAACCCCCCAGCCGACCCGACCGGAACCCCTCGACTCCTGCTCCTCCGCCCCCGACCTCATCTTCCCCGACCTAACTCCCCGCTCCAGCCGCCCAGCCCGACCATCTCCACCACCTTCCTCCGCCCGAGCCGCTCGACCAGCCAGCCGCCCTAGCACGGACACAGCAGGATCCAACACAGTAGAACCCTAACCCTAGAATAGCCAGGACACAGCTCGGACACGGCCGCACAGCCCGGATACGGCACAGCCCCGTGTCGGTGTGTCAGGACGACTCGCGGACACAAAGAATTCAGATTTCATGGAGCCCTGTTCAGGTAGCATTTCCTCTCTCATCGTTGTCCCATTTTCCGTTCCGTCAGTTGTGATGCGTAGACTGTGTGATCCTCTTGATGCTCGTGCAACCCGCTCGGTGCGTCGCGTCCTGTGGCGATCGCAAACCGCGATCCAAAAACAGGAAAACCAACGCCCTATTTCACCCCGGAACTGAGTATGCTCCGCCAAACGGGATGACTTGGTCGCGCGCGGTCTTCACTGAAACGTGTGCACCGTTGATACGGACGTGCGGAATTTCGCAGAAGTTGATTTGAATATGCGTGCACACCGAAATCAACGCGTATCCGCCGACAACGCCCCGTATCCGCCTATTCTGGAATACATCGTAACTTCGTGTACACACATCGGATCGAAACAAAACTTGTGCCATCGGACTCGTAGCAATACGCTGGTCCTGTGACCCAAGTTTGGTTCGATTCAGAGAACGTTGACAAAATCGCGTATCGTGGGCCCACAGGCTCCACTTGACTGGCAATTTTGTGATCGGCTCATCAAAATCCAATTCTGGAAGTTCTGTTGGGTTCGTGTCATCGTTCCTGACTTGTTGACACTAAGTTTGAAGAATTTGGAGACCTTTGACCCTGACACATTTTTTAGTACGAAGTGGCCCACATGTGAACCCCGCTTTGACCAGAAACTGTCGTTTTTGCCCTTGTGTCCAAATTGGACTCAAGGACATGCATTTCTAGCTATTTAATATTTTCTGAATCTAATGGTGATTTTTATTTCTGCAACCGGAGTATTACCTGCAATTACCACTGAAGTCAGAGCTACAGTTGGAGCCAGAACCCGAGGCAAGTGTACCTTGCCTACATTGCAGTTCTTGTTACTTATTTCCTTGGCTTATATATATATATATTGTGGTACATGCTTGACCTTGGACCGTGTGACTTTACTTAGCGTCTGATTAATAGTCGGGTGCCAACACCGTACGCGGCGTTGTGTATTGTCATCTAGACATGGATACCGAGACCCTATATTTCTCGTACTTGTCTTATCAAGTACATCATAACCCAGGACACTTGACACTATTTATGAGACAGAATTTTCCTGAGATATTCATGGTGATTATGTATAGGATACATGTTTTATGACATAGACATTATATTCCTAGACATTATATGACTTGCTGCATTAGATATGATCTTGCGTGACATGGACATGGGGCCTCGTGGACATGAGACGTATGATTACATTGGGTGGGGAGAGACACACAAGCTACAGGTTGACTATATTATGCCGGCATCTCAGTCTCTCGCTGAGCTAGACGACCACATGATATCACTGCTACCGGCTCCCCGACACAGAGCTTGTAGTTGTTTCAGCCTGAGTACTAGTGATGCTCTCATTTGTATTTCACATAGATGGTTACATATTTACCCTATTTATTCATTTATTCTCTGTACTGTATTATTTTGGCTTGAGTTATCTTGTACCTTGCTATGTCCCCTGAGGACCTAGATCTGGATTATGTCCCCAGGATTAGCAGAAGAGATCCACCCAGAGTTATACAGTACATGAGCATTAGCAGGAGCAGGAGCAGTTACAGGAGCAGTTACTGGAGTAGTACCAGATTCAGTAGACGAGTGATTACCGAGGTTATCTTCTGAGTATATACTATTCCATACTCAGTATTGGCTGTAGTTATTTTTATTCTTGTATCTTGACAGATGTATCAGACTCATTGTCGAGTTATTTTCCGAGTTTATATTTTATTGAGATATGATCTTGCTTTATGATTCTGATATTGTTGTATTTATTCTGTGGATGAGATTAGTATATTTAGACCATTATTGTTGTACTACAGCTTAAGTATACCCCGATGGATCCATTAAATTGGGTTTGTTCATCGGTGTGTGCTGCTGGCCATTGCCACGTGTCCGGTCCCTCTGTATTTTGGAACTGGGGCGTGACAGTTTTGGTTCATAGCCTACAATGATATAACAATCTAACCCTACAACCAAACAAGGACAAGGGTTAGACCATCACACCATGATAGCCTACGTCCCTAAACTATTTAACAGAAGGTACAATCACAATCAAACTCAGTTACAAAATTGACCAATCACTTGTACGGCTTACTAGGTGGGGTCTGGGTTATCCCAGAGGTATTATACATATAATATGAATTCTCATATCGAACCATGTTCTAGTAGGGGCTAGCCGAGCCAAGAATTGTCGCATAGCACATAGTAGTATGTACCGGTCCCTCGTAAGGCCATCGTGCAAAGATCGCATAGAACACATAGTATAATATAATAGTCGGATATTGAAATATACTAATGAGGATTTAAATAATATCTATGAGGGCCAGCCTTCACTCCTCATATAATGATTGAGGGTGGCTAGTTAAGCACAATCTCGAAATTTTGTCCCTCCCAATGATCTACATGTTTTAGTTACCTAGTGTTTGATAATAAACGAAAGAAATTGAAACTAGGTTTATACGAAACCCTTTCTTTGTTTACAAACAAGAAAAAGAAGTACAATTAATCCTATACGAGGATATTAAGTACAAAAATTTGATTCTGGAAAAATATTACTATAGGAGTCTGATCTGCGGTCGATTACTTTGTCCCTTGGACCACACGATGACAAAGAAGTGCTGTAGAAGAAGGAGAAGAAGATTCAAAGATTACAGGAAAGGTTAAACTCTCGTTGCCAAAGCTCTCTATATGTGCTCTCTTGACCTTGACCTCTGCTTTTTCCGACCTTGGACCTCTGTCTGTGAACCTTACTTTTTTTTTGACCTTTTACCTCTGTGGCCGGAGGTCTCTTTTTATAGAGTTCGGTCACAGTAACTGACCAGTCGGCGTAGAAACCGAACAGCGGAGAGAGCTGCACCTTTTACGCGGCGGTTATAATAACTGCTACCCACGTATGAATGATCTCCTGAATCGGCGTGTGACGCGTGTCCTATTATGAGATAATGCGTATAATCGCTCATCGAAGATCACGACATGCAAGCCATGTAGGTAACTGCCCCTCGCGTAGAGAATATTGGCATAAAAGCCAAATAACTGTCTCGTTGGCGTAAAAGCCAAGTAGCTGTCTTGTTGCGTAGAAGCCAAATAACTGTCTTGATGGCGTAAAAGCCAAATAGCTGTCTTGTTGGCGTAGAAGCCAAATAGCTGTCTTGTTGGCGTAGAAGCCAAATTCTGCATAAAGCTTGATGCTGCATGGATAGGTAACCAGCGTAAAGATAGCCAATTATCCTTCCTTGACTGCGGTCTTGAGCGTATTCTGGGCCAAATAGCCTTATCACACACCTTTGCAAATATAGCCTGAGTTGGCGTATTTTGAGGAGATAGCATACGGCATACTCCTATAGTTGAAAATAGCCAGGTCGGCGTATTTCGAGGAGATAGCATACGGCGTGCTCCTATGGCTAAAAATAGCCTGGTTGGCGTAATATGCAGGGATGGTGATATGAGCGTATTAGCCCTAATTTTAGCTCTTTCAGTCATTATAAGTAGAACCAAATCTCGTGCATTAAATGCAGAGATCTGCCCCCATCTCGCGCATTAACTGCAGAGACGTGCCGGTTGGTTTTGTCTCATCCTGAGTGTAAAGCTCATCTCTGCCTGTGTAGAATAGGCAGCGTATTCCTTGAATACGTAAACAACATCTTATATCAAGAGTTATGTCACTAAATGACAGTCTGGAGCTCTGTGCAGAATCATCATTACAGCCGTCCTCTCGATCGTCGTGCAGTACTCTTTGTCAGGAGTCAGGTTCACTGTTTCGTCTGACAGGTTCATTCGAGGAATACGAAGAGTTCATCGTACAACTTTTCGCTGCATTAAAAGAAGATAGGTTTTACGCCGAAGTGACGATGTAGCATCCTTTTTACGCCGAAGCAGTCTGGAAATACTGCTTTACGCGGATGGTTCTGGAGCTCTATTTTATGCTGAATAGCGTTGAAGCTCTGCTGTACGAAAATGGCTCTGAAGTCATATTTTATGCCACGCAGTGCTGGAGCTCTGTTTTATGCGGGCTTCCTGCATGTTAAGGATTTTATGCGTATAATTCCCCAGCGTATTTTTTATGCTTCTACAAGACCCCCTTTAAAGTTTTTAAATTTCTCGTAATTTGAAATACTTTGAATGAAGCATGAAACGGTCAAATTTGACTCGTTCTGCGAGGCTGATTTCTCGGCGAATTTTTAGGAATTTGTTGGGATTTGGTGTGTTCTCTTCTGCCTATATAAAGGCGAGTGACTTAACCTATTTTTTCCCACACTTCCTTCACCAAAAAAAGAGATGGTTGGCGAGATTCGTCGGACTGACTTGAGGAAGAAGATCATATTCTTCCAGCATGTAAGGAGCCGTAAAAGGAGGCATCTTCGAGCAAATATCCTCTGCAACGATGGATCATGGAAGGATATCATAGCTTCTTTGCTCGAGATGATCAGCAATTTCATATGGCGATTTATCCAAGAGAGAGGAGGGGTCTCATTTGGCCACACAGCTTGCAAGCTGTATTCTCTCCCATTATGGTGCTGGACGAAGGTAGGCAGTTTGGCCCTCTCTTCCAATATTGTGTTGGGTCTGAATCCCTAACACAAATCTAGGGCATGCCTGCCATGGCGTATGGAGGGTGGGCTTGAGTAATTGATACATGCCCAGTTCTGTATCCTCCTGCCATTAACCATTTTCTTGTTCATCGACCGCAGAAGCCGATGAAGTGCTGTAGAAGACGAAAAAGATCTACACCAATATGAGAACCTGGCACAACAGATTTCCAGTGTGATCTTAAATAAAAATAAGAAACCCTTTGTAGAAAAAAAATTTCCATCATATGTAATCATGAAGATGAAAAACCCTTTGTAGACTGGATTTCCATCATATGTAATCATGATTAATAGACTTGTCTTCTTTTACGCATATGATGATTTACCATATTTGCTGTGAAAAAGTCTGAATAATTTTACGCTGACTCTGATAAATGATTATCTGATCACGTCCTGACTTTTACGCCTAATGGAAGATGCATAGAAAGTTTCTTAGCATTAAGTCGTCTTGAAGATCTAAACTGTCATGCTGTTTTGGACGAGGAGTCACGTAGAATTTCTGAACTGTCACTTCTTTGATAAGAAGAATTTTCTGTTCAGACCATCATCTTCAAGAATGGTTTCCCAAAAATCCCTTAAAATAGGGCGAGAAATGTCTGTCGAACTGGCCATACTTGAACTTTTGTAAAAGATTCTGACTGGACTTCGGATGAACTTCCAATGGCCTAAGAAGAAGAGTCATCTTCAATGCTGAACTCTGTGTGTTTCAGGTACTTAGAATATTTTGTAGCCAAAAAGGAGCATTTTCTGCGTAAACCCTTGTAATTGGCCATCTGTAGCTTTTGAGCGTAGAATCGTAGATTTGTAGCCTCTGAGTGTAAAAAGCTTTCGAGCATAAAATCATAGATTTGTAGCCTCTGAGCGTAAAACCGTAGGTTTGTAGCCTCTGAGTGTAAAAGCTCCTGAGTGTAAAAGTATCTGAGCGTAAAACCATAGATTTATAGCCTCTGAGCATAAAATCGTAGATTTATAGCCTCTGAGCGTAAAACCGTAGATTTGTAGCCTCTGAGCGTAAAAAGCTTCTTAGCGTAAAATCATGGATCTGCTCTGCGCGTAAAATCTAGATCCACTGACTGTCCGTCTTTTTTTTCAAATGATAGGCTGACGTGGTCCCAAATCATAATCGAATATTAAATATCGAATTTGGTTAGGGATTCGAAGAGTTATCCTAACTCTATAAATAGCCCAAGGTCTTGAGAGAGAAACTCTTTATCTGTCTTCGCTAAACCTTGCTTTCCAAAAACCCTTCTTCTTTGTCTCTTTGCTGAGAACTCAGATTCGCCATGGCACCTAAACAGGCTTCCACTGCTAAGGGAAAGAAGGTCGCTTCCTCATCTCGCTCCTCTGCTCAAGCACGAGCAACCCCCATTAGGCTGAGCGAGCCTCGATCGGAACGCAGTGCCCCACCGTCGAGCTGTGCTCCGGACATTACAGGTAGAGATTGCGAGAAGAAACAGAGAATCCTCCGCACACATTGTACGTGTATGCGAAATAATACGCCCATATTTCTAATGTGTCAGCGTAAAAACTCCATCTTTTCGCAGTCTGGCATAAAAATTCAGACTGTCAAAATTTGGCGTATACTACAAACTTTGAATTTTACGCGCAGGATATAAATTTTGGCGTAAAAACTCAAATTTTGGCAGTCTGGCGTAAAAAGCTCAGACTGTTAGATTTTGGCGTATACTGCCAACCTTGAATTTTATGCCTCGGAAATAGGTTCCAGCGTAAGACTCAAGTTTTTTGCAGTCTTGGCGTAAAAGCTCAGACTGATAATCTTTGGCATAAACTGCAAGAGTGTAGCGTCCAGTGTAAAAACTGACTTGTTTTCTTGTATTTTGCAGTGGACTTGCAGATCCCTCCTTTGGCTGAGGTGATGGTCTCTACTGTCAGAATGCTGAACTCAAACTATTTGGAGGACTTGTCCTATGTGACATTTCCCATCTCTGGAGCCAATTATCCTGAAGAAAGGGAAACCCTGATCTCGTCCCAAGGAGAACGCATGCTGCTGAGTATGATCAGTGGGGAGCCCCTGACATACATAGATGGGACAGAGTATAAGAAACCGGGTTTCTTATTCGGGGATGTTATCGACAAACAATCCCAAACCAAGCCCAAGAAGGAGGATTGGGTGTTTACTGCTGAGGGTACGGTCATGTATCTGCCCAGGATGCCCAGGGATTACCCAATCTCGGTATTCTTCCATACCAGACATCCTAGGAAGATGATGTGGACTCTGACTCCAGATCTTCACGGCCGACCGGAGAAGATCTTATATAACAAGGGATTCGACCGGGGGGCCTATATTAGCAGACCTTCAGGCCCAGTTATGCCTTTTAGGGGATTACTGTCGGGTAGCGTCTCGAGTGAGGACACCTCACTGATCCAGCCGGTCTAAATATCGACCTTCTACAATGACTTTATGGGGCAGGGAGGAGTGTACCCCAAAGTTAACCCTCGGACCAGTGGATGGCTTAGCCCGGGGAATCTTCGATGGGCCAGTTTAACTGCCTGGGCCCTGAAGCACTTCCAGGTGGAGCTGGAAAATATTGGCTTGTTCGCGGCTGTGAGTGCCACAAGTGTTGGACTGCCTGTCAACCCAACTTGTTCTTAGCCTTGATGGAGTGATACAACTCGCTCACTGGGACTTTTGCCACTCTGTTGGGTGATTTGGCTTAGCCCTTCATGAGATGGCAGAGATTTCGAAGCTGCCAATGGGGGACACTCCTTATGAAGAGTATGTCCCTACAAATAGGGAGTTGAGGGATACAAAACCTCGGGCAGTGGTAGTGTACCAGGAGATAATGTGCCACTATCTTGCCTGTACCACTTTCTACAAAGAGCCCTCTGATTTGGCTCATATCAACAAGTGGGCAGTCTACCTCTTCTTTCATCAGGCCAGAAATGCTAAGCCGGACAAGGTTGTAGATAGCAGAGATAAGCCCTTGAACCTCCTGAGCATGCTAAGTGCCAACACGGTCGATGACCTCATTGAAGACGCAGGGGCTCCAGATTATATTCTCGATGAGGAGATAGGGGTTATCCTGCAGGCACAAAAGCCTCCAGTTATATGAGGCATTATCGCAAGCCTCTGTCAAGGAAAGCTCAACTGGCTGGTTTCCTCTCTGTCTGGCTAAGCTGATGGGTAGTGCCTGGCATCGCGTCTGCGGATCACATACATCGCAACACCTTATGGCCCACAGTGCATTTGGTGTTTGGAGCAAGACTGGGCCTGCTCCCTGCCATGGTGTGTAGAATACAAGCAGGCCTGAGGGCCCTTTCTGATGGGCTACTAGCTGATGATACGCAGCGTAAAGGATTTCCTAGGGTAGAATTACCATTTCTATACCTGATGGGATGGTTAATTCTTCACAACACTAGGGTAATGTCTCCCGGTTCTACCAGCAGTTCAGGAAATAACTTTTTGTTGAAATACAAAAATTCTCTTTGGAACGTGGCGACCGTCATAGATTGCTGACGAGCATTAAATTTTGCCCACAGTTGGAAGCTCTTCTGTACCGTCCTCCCCGTACATATCAATCAACAGGGGATGAAACTTAAGGATGCGGGCCATGGGAGGACCATTCTTTCTCCTGAAGCCTTCTACTGGTTGGTCTGCATTAGACCTTTCCATTTGCTGTACAGAAGTGAGGACCACTGCTACATTGACCCTTATCTGTCCAGTCGGTTTGCTAGGAAATTTGGGTACGACCAGTTGCATGTGGGGAATCCTATCACCAGCTTCAAGTCCAAAGGTGGACTTATTGATGGAGCCAGAGGATGGCGGTACTTCATCACGGGCTGTACTGGTGCAGCTTTTGCTGTGCCCGCGACTTCTCTCTCCATGGAGTTGCGCATCCTTCACTCATACGCGTAGTTTTACGCATCCATCAATACCTTCCATCGCGATTTTGATATGCATGGAAGTTTTAGGATGCCCTTCCATAGTCCACTGGAAGGAAGAAGATTCTGTCTGTTTCCTCGGATGAGAATGAAGACACCACCGGGGTAGACGAGTTCTTGTTGATAATACCGAGAGGCGTAATAGCTCCGTCGGCAGAGCCTCTCGTTATCCCCAATAAACGGAAGGCTTCCGCTCTGAAAAAGCCTTCCCCCGCAGGAAGAAGACTGCCAGAGGTCCGAAAAGGGCTTCCACCAGGGGGGCTTCTAGGAGTGAGCCCGTCGTTTCCCCTGTTGGGGATAATTCTTTGATCAGAGGTCCTTCGCCTTTTAGAGTAGGAACCTCCATAGTTTTGGCTGGCAGTGCCGGAGATTCTTTGCTCGCGATCGCTGCTACTACTACTGGTAGTGCTACGAGATCGCCTTCAAGGCCGAGCATATTAAGGATACCTTTAACCAGATAAATAATGGGAATAACCCCTCCTTCGTCTGTAAGTATTTCCAGCAAGATTCTACCCGATGAACCTCGAGTGGATCTTGGTGACGTCTGGGAAGACTATCCTCCAACGTTAGTTGGTACACCCTCTTCTCCAGGTATGACAACTCTCTTAGCATTATTAAGAAATAATTTAGCTGTACAGGCTGCGGACGCAACATACATACCATCGGCCATGGATAAATGTTGTCTTTACGCCTCTTTTAGGAAAATTAACATCAAATTGATATTAACTTTCTCTTGTCTTCTTTTCAGGTGAAGATATCTCAGGGGAGGGCAGAGTTGACGCAACCTTTGACTTTGTTGCGGATCCTGCCGATGAAACGGCGGTGTTTGATATCGAAGAGGCATGCTTTGAAGCTGCTGATCCTTCGTCTGCAATATTCTCGGGTGTCATCCCGCCAGTAGCAGTCCAGATATCATCAGAGGAGGATGAGCCCATCATCACGACTGTGCCTCCTTCGTTGAGTATGCCAGCAACTTCAACCGTTGTTGGTGTCCCTTCTTTTGTCGCGCCATCTGTAGAGGCAACGACCGTGGCAATATCCTCTTCGGTCATCCTTGAAAGGAGATTTCCCGGTATCGCAGCCACTCCCAGCGTGCATCCGATTTTTGATATGCTGGTTGAACAATATACCAGCCTAATCTACCACAGTTTGAAGGAGTTGATATCCATGGTACTGGAGAAGAACCTGGGTTTTGATACTCTGCTGACATCCTTCCAGCTTGTGATAGCGTCGATTAGAAATTTCAACGATGCTAGAAGAGCTGATGCGCTAGAGTAAATAGTTAATGGTTTAGAACAACCCATTAACGAATATTTGTAACTATTTTGAGGCAGCATCGATGATATGGTTCAGGCCGAGTATGACTCCTTGACTGCAAAGCTTGCTGAGCAGATAGAATCTCTGAGTAAATCCATCCAGGCACAGCAACAAGAGATGGATGAAGAGCTGGCTGTCTTGGCGGAGGTTATTCCTCAGCTAACCAAGTGCGAGGCCGAGTATGAGGGAAATGAAGCAAGGGTTCACAATTTGGAAGCTAAACTTGCTCAGGCAAAGGAGCGGGCTCTCAAGATATCGGCAGCTCGAGATGTGTTGAAGGGCCGAATGGATTCAGCTCAGCAGAACTTGGCACATACGGGTGTCATCCGCGCCAGTTTTGTTCATGCTCGGTCCGAACTATCCCTCTTGAGCGATGACGAGGCACGATTGGAATGGGCTCGCGCTAACATCTTGAACTCCAGGAATGAGAGGATGGCTGCTTTGGCGCAACAGATTCGTGACTTAACTGCTCCTCCCCAATGATGTACTTTTTGCTTCTTTTGTAATTTGCTTCCCGAAGATAATAAAGAGGCTTTATCTGACTTTATAGACCCATCATTTTTGAATATAAATGATAGGCTAGGGTAAAAGTGATATCAGAGGTAATATGGACGTGATATACTTTCGGTAAGCTTCAGCTGGATATATCTATTCAAAGGTTATATGGACATGATAGAATATGATCCAACTAAATTTGTATACAAAATACTATCCAAGGTAATATGGACGTGATAGATTTTGATGTTCCAAATTAGTTAAACATATCTATTCAGAGGTCATAAAAATATGATAGAATATGATCCAACCAGTCTTTGTACGTAGTATCGTCAGAATAAGATCTTCACCATACTCCATTTAAGCAAGGAAGATTAAGCGTAGTACCTCTTCAGGAATTTGACGTTGATAGGAGCCATTATCAGATCTCCATTAGGCTTGGCTAATCTGTAAGCGCCGTTTGAAAACGTCGTTTCAATCACATAAGGGCCCTCCCATTTGGGCTAAAATTTATCCTTACTTTTGTGCGTAATGATCATTGGCCTCTTCACAACTAAAACTAGCTCACCAACTTTGAATATTATTTCCTTCACTTTTTGGTTAAAAGCTCTGAAAATGCGTGCCTGGTAGAACGCAATGCGCTGTTGAGCTTGAAGGCTTTTCTCTTCTAATCCTTCTAGCTCTTGAAGCCGTAGTCGATCATTATTTTCTCGAGTCAACTCATTAGCCACTGCTATTCCAAGTGACGGAATTTGGATTTCAATGGGGAGAACTGCTTCACACCCGTAGACAAATGAGAATGGGGTACAATCCATCAGTGCTTGTACCGTTGTGCGGTATGCCCAGAGGCATTCTCCCAGCTTCTTATTCCAATCTCTTTTGTTCGAAGAGACAAACTTCTTCAAGAGTTTGATAATGGTTTTGTTGAAGGCTTCCGCAAAACCATTAGCAGCAGGATTATATGCCGTTGAGGCCATATTTTGTATCCGATTCTTATCGCAAAATTGGTGAAACGCTTGGCTGATGAATTGGGGTCCGTTGTCATGAATTATCCTTCGGGGTATCCCAAAGCGATAAATTACATTATGCTTGATAAAGCTGATCATATTGGATGTCTTTACCTCAGCAAGGGGGATCGCCTCCGCCCATTTAGAGAAATAGTCGGTGATAGCCAATATGAACCGATGTTCTCTAAAAGACGACGGGTGAATCAGACCAATGATATCCATATCCCATGCTTCAAAGGACCATGATGCAATGGTAGAATATAAATACTCAGAAGCTGATGTATAAAATTCGTATGAACCTGACAGGCTTTGCATTGTCTTACATATTTTACTGCATCTACAATCATAGTAGGCCAGTAGTAGCCCATCCTCCTAATACAATCCTGTAACTTAGGACCGGGTTGATGTGCTCTACATACACCGTCATGAGCTTCACGGATAACCTGCTTTGCATCATCATCGTAGAGACATCATAGTAGTAGTCCATCGTATGTTCGACGATATAGACTTTGTGAAGGAGCATCAAAATAGAAGCATAATGATCGTCTTTTGATGGACACTGCTTCTTTAGGATCCTCTGGTAAGATTCCATATGACACAAAATCTATAAAGGGACTTTTCCTGTCTCTCTTAGAAGGAACCGTGTTTACGGCGTAGCTGTGTTCTATGTGAAAGTTATTTTTCACACAGAACATATCTCTGTTGAGAAGGATCCCTAAATTCTGCCTTCTTATAGGAATAGCTAGATCTGCAGCTTGACTGGCCAGAGCATCAGCTTCCAAATTTTGAGATCGAGGCACATATTCTAGGAAAAATTCTTTAAGAGACATAGCTATCTCGATCGTTGCTTGGTGATAAGGAATAAGGTCTGAATTGTGGACTTCGTATATTCCTCTGACCTGATTGACGATCACCTGAGAATCACCAAAAGCTTCCAGGTATTCGACCTCCAATTCTTTAGCGACTTGAAGCCCGATTAGTAGAGCATTATACTCTGCCACATTATTGGAGCATGGTTCGCTAAGAGAATATGCTCGATAGATGACGAGTTTATCAGGAGTTACCAGGACAATTTCTACTCCTGAAACCACGTTTCCCTTGGGACCAGTCCTGGAGGCACCATCGAATGATAGCTGCCAGGTATCACCTTCCATTGCAGAGTTACATTTTACAACTTCGTCGAAAATATCCTCGTATAGTTTGGAGGTTTTCGGAATTGGATGAGCAGCTAAGAAATCAGCCAAGGCTTGACCCTTTATGGACTTCTGAGGGACGTACACCATATCATACGGTGTTAATAACATCGCCCAAGTCGCGAGTCGGGAATTAAGGACGCTCGGCTTATTCATCAATACCCCAAGATGATTGATTCTGGAGATGATATGAATAGTTTGGCCCGTGACGTAATGTCGCGTCTTCTGGATGGCAAATATTAAGGCCAATCATTCTTTTTCCACTGGATTGTACCGGTGTTCGGCTCCGACCATCATCCTGCTTAGGTAGTAGATAGCCTATTCATGACCCTCATTGTTCTTCTGTGCGAGGAGAGCTCCTAAAGAATGATCCATTGTTCGAACATACAGCAAAAATGGTCTTTCTATGACGGGAGGCACCAGAACTAGAGGATTAGTGAGATAGCGTTTGATATCATTAAACTCTTGCTGACAGGCTTCGTCCCATACGAACGACACACACCTTTCTTTATCAGGCGAGAAAAATGTTGACATCTTCCAGAAAGGTTGGATATGAATCTGTCACGCCCAAGTCCCAAAATACCGAGGGACCAGACGCGTGATAATGGCCAGCAGCATACACCGATGGACAACCCCAATTTAATGGATCTATCGTGGCATGCTTAAGCTATAATATAAGAATAAGTAGGTCCAATGATACAAGTCATAGTCTATGCTAATCTCATCCACAACAGATAATCACATATCAAATGCCAGAATAATACAAATAGGAATAACTAACAAATCTCAATAAAAGTGTCTCGGAGAATAATCCGAGAACAAGTCTGATACATAAATGCAATAGACTGAAAAATAAAGGAACTGGAAATAGAAATAAATGAGTATATAAAGCTAATACTCAGGAGAAGTCCTCTGGTGTGATCTCGTCCTCGAAGGTCGGTACAGCTCCTGTATCAGCTCCTGCTGCGGTCCCGTATACCTCGGGATAGATCTCATCTGTAAATCCTGGGGACATAATCCGGATCCAGGTCCTCAGGGGACATAGCAAGGTACAAGAAAGCTCATGCCAAAAATAAATGCAGTGCAGCAAATAATGAAATAAATAGGGTAAGTATGTAATCATCTGTGTGAAATGCAAGAGAGAACCTCAATAGTACTCAGGTTGAAACAACTACAAGCTCTGTGTAGGGGAGCCGGTAGCAGTGGTATCATGAGATGGTCTAGCTCAGCGGAAGACTGAGTAGCCGACATAATATAGTCAACCTGTAGCCTGCGGGTCTCTCCAGCAATAGATGAAACAATAAGGGAATACTAAATAACCAACTAAGTGATATGCAAGATGAGAGCAGTACTAGAACTCAGGCTGAAGCCACTACAAGCTCTGTGTAGGGGAGTCGGTAGCAGCAGTAATAATGAGTAATGGGCCAAGCTCGGAATTCAGAGTCTTGTGCCTCACAATAATAGGGGTGTATATATATAATCAGCCTGTAGCCTGTGTGTCTCTCCCCACCCAATGTAATCACACGTCTTATATCCATGATGCCTCATGTCCATGTCATGCACAATCATCTCTAATGCAGCAAGTCATAATAAGATCTAAGAATATAATGCCTATGTCATGTAACCTGTATCCTATACAGAATCACCGTGAATATCTCAGAAAGATCCTGTCTCATGAATAGTGTCAAGTGTTCTGGGTTATAGTGTACTTGATAAGACAAGTACAAGAATGTAAAGGGGTCACGAATATCCATCTCTAGATAACATACACAACATCGCGTACGGTGTTGGCACCCGACTAATAATCGGACGCTAAGTAAGTCACGCGGTCCTAGGTCAAGCATGCACAATGATATAAATCAAGCAAAGAAATATGCAACAAGAACTGCAAAGTTGGCAAGGTATACTTGCCCACTGATGTATAACTAAGTAAAGGAAATAAGTAGCAAAGCTGCATGTTTGGCAAGGTACACTTGCCTGGGGTTCTGGCTCCAACTGTAGCTCTGGTCTCAGTGTGATCTGCAGGTACTACTCCGATTGCTGAAATAAACATCACATTAGATTCAAAAAATATCAAATAGCTAGAAACGCTTGTCCTTAAGTCCAATTTGGACACAGGGACAAAAATGACATTTCCGGGTCAAAGCGGGGTCCACACGTGGGCCACTTTGCACCAAAAAGCGTGTCAGGGTCAAAGGTCTCCAAATTCGTCAAACTTAGTGTCAACAAGTCAGGAACGATGATACGAACCCAACGGAACTTCCAGAATTGGATTCTGATGAGCCGATCACAAAATTGCCCGTCAAGTGGAGCCGGTGGGGCCCATGATACGCGAATTCGTCAACGTTCTCAGAATCGAATCAAACTTGGGTCACAGGACCAGCTTATTGCTACGAGTCCGATGGCGCAAGTTTTATCTCGATCCGATGTGTGTACCTAAAGTTATGACATGTAATCACCTGAAAATTTTAAATTTAATTTTCTGAATTTAATTAGCATCTTTCTGTATTTAAAACAATAAACTAGGGTACTCTAATTTAAAATGAATTTTTAAAAGATATTAAATAATAATAAAATGTGCTAAAAATTATATTTTCTAGTGTAAAATTAAAAACCGGTCATGGGATAATTTTTCGGGAATTTATTGGATCCCGGATGAATTTTTAAAGCATTAAAAACTATTAATTAATTTAACTAGATTAATTAAATCAATTTAATGAACCGAACCGAACCCCAAAACTTGAACCGGACCGGACAGGCCGGTCTACCCAAACCGGACCGGCCGGTCTACCCGAACCGGACCGCTCATCTAGCGGGTCGGATCCGGGTCAGACCCGACCCGCCGAAACCCGACTCGACCCGTGCAAAACCCTAACCCCAAAAATTCGAACAGTCCCGACTCCTCCTCTGCCGGCGGCCGTTTCCGCCGCCGTGGCCGCCGGCGGACCCCTCCGTTCACCTCCCCAGTAACCGACGACCTCTCCCCTTCGGCTTCCGGCCAACGTCCGGCCATCTCCCTCCCTTCAACCACTATTTAAACCCTAACCGACCCGCCGGAAATCCCCTTCCATACTCATCCACTCCGGCGACCTTCTTTCAGACTCCGACCACCGGTGACACCGCCCAGACCACCCGGACACGTCTGCCTTACCACCAGCAACCACCCGCCGGACCCAGAACCCAGAACCCAGTCCCAGTCGAACCCGAGTCCAATTCTCCTCCGTCCAGCCGACGTTCGGCCGCCCGCAGTGCCAAGACCGGCCGCCCAGACCGACGCCGACAACCCAGAACCGGCGCTGACTCCGCCCGCACCCCAGGACGACTCCGGCGAGCTCGGACACGACGCAGAAACCCTGCCCTAGCCAGGACACGGCTTGGACACAGAACCAGGACACGGAGACTCGACTCGGACGCGTCAAATAGGATTTTTGAGCCCTGTTCAGGTACTCGTAACTTTCTACTCATAGCTCTATTTCCTATTCCGTCAGTTTTATCGCGTAGCCTGTATGACCCTCTCGGTGCCTGTGCAACCCGCTCAGGGCATCGCGTCCTGTGGTGATCGCGAACCGCGGTCTAAAAATAAGAAAACTAACGCCCTATTTTACCCCGGAACTGAGTACGTCCCGCCAAACGGGGTGACTTGGTCACGTGCGGTCTTCACCGATACGTGCGCGTTGTTGATACGGACATGTGAGATTTTGCAGAAGCTGATTCGGATGTGCGTGCACACCGAAATCAGTGCGTATCCGCGGACAACACCCCGTATCCGACTTTTCTGTATTTCGCTGTAACTTAGTGTATACACGTCGGATCGAGACGAAACTTACGCCATCGGACTCGTAGCAATACGCTGGTCCTGTGAGTCAAGTTTGGTTCGATTCTGAGAACGTTAGAAAAATTGCGTGTCGTGGGCCCCACAGGCTCCACTTGACGGGCGATTTTGAGAACGGCTCATCGGAATCCAATTCTGGAAGTTCCATTGGGTTCGTATCAATGTTCCTGACTTGTTGACACTAAGTTGGACTGATTTGGAGACCTTTGACCCTGACCCGGTTTTCGGTGCAAAGCGGCCCACATATGGACCCCGCTTTGGCCCAGAAATGTCGTTTTTGCCCTTGTGTCCAAACTGGACTTAAGGACAGGCGTTTCTAGCTATTTCCTATGTTCTGAGACTGTTGATAATGTTCATTTCAGCTTTTGGAGGAGTATTTACTGGACCCACTGATACAGGGACCGTTACTGGTATTCCAATCCCAGGCAAGTGTACCTTGCCATAAATTGCAGTTTATTATTTCATTTTGTTCTCTTGCTTTATTTTCTGTGACTGTTGTACATGATTAAACCTAGGACCGTATGACATACTTAGCGTCCGATCACAGTCGGGTGCCAACCCCGTACGCGGAGTTGTGTAAGTCATTTAGAGATGGACATTAGAGACCCTTTACATTCTCGTACTTGTTTATTAAGTACATTATAACCTAGGACACTTGACACCATACATTGACAGAATCTTCCTGAGATATTCAAGGTGATTCTGTGTAGGATACAGGATGGACATAGATATTATATTCTTAGATTATGACTTGTTGCATTAGCTTTGATCTCACGTGACATGGACATGAGACGTGTGGTTACATTGGGTGGGGAGAGACACACAGACTACAGGCTGTTATATATATATATACTACTATTGTGAGGTTGTAGACTCTCGAGCAGAGCTAGACCCATTACTTGTTATTACTGCTACCGGCTCCCCGACACAGAGCTTGTAGCGGTCTCAGCCTGAGTACTAGTGATGCTCTCAGTTGCATTTTCACATAGATGGTTATGTAGTTACCCTGCTTATTTCATTACTATTTCACTGCATTTATTTTGGCTTGTATTATTTTTACCTTGCTATGTCCCCCGAGGACCTGGATTATGGATGATGTCCCCAGGTTTAGCAGAAGAACATTATCCCGAGGTTTACGGGATAGGAGCTGAAGCTGTACCAGAAGCTGTTGCTGAAGATGAACCAAACTTAGAAGCAGAGGTGATGGCTGAAGACTTTTCTTGAGATTATGATATTTGTACTCATCAGATACTTTATTTTGGACTCCTTTGTTCTGGTCTGATGAACCAGTATTTTATACTTTTATCGGGTTGTTCCCCGACATACTTTGCTGAGACTGGACAGTGATGTACTTTCCTTATTTGCTGTTGATCTTATTATTCTGTGTGTGGATGAGATTAGTTTCTGACTTATTATTGTAGATCTATATTACAGCTTAAGTATGCCCGATGGATCCATTAAATTGGGTTGTCCATTGGTGTGTACTGCTGGCCATTGCCACGTATCTAGTCCCTCAATATTTTGGGACTGGGGCGTGACATGACGTGTTCCAGAATAGACGGATACGGGGCATTGTCGGCGGATACAGGGCTCCGAAAACCAAATTTCTCCGTGTCCGTGTCGTGTCCGAGTCATCCTTCGTATCCTGCGTCCGTGCTGCATTAGGGTTAGGGTTTCTGGTTGTGTCCGATTCAGGGCCGCTGTGTCCGTGTCACGGCTGCCCGGCGGACACGGCGGAGGCGGTGTCGTGTGGTGGAGACTTCGGCAGAGGAGCTGCGCTGGGGACGGAGCTGGAGGAGGTCGCAGCGTGGGGCGATGGGGTTCGACGGAGGCAGGGTGCTCCGGACGGAGAGGGTTGTTGCTCAGGCGGCCGGGGGAGAGAGGAGGAGTTCCGTCGTGGTGGAGGGTGGTGCGAGCTCAGGCGGAGCGGGGGCTCTCGAGGGTTTTGATCGGCGGAGTCGTGGCTGGAACGTCGTGGCTGCGGGCTGAGGAGAGGGCGAGTCCGGGCGGAGTCGAGGAGGGGACGCTGGAGTCGCTCGGGGTCGAGATTGGTCGGGGAAGAGACGGCAGGGAAGAGGCTAGGGTTCAGGCGAAGCGGAGGGACGGTGGAGTTGTTGGGAGGAAGACTGGAGGAGGAGGAAGTAGGCAGAGGGCGGTCGAATGTGTAGGCGGAGGAGTCAGGCCAGGTCGTGCTCGGGGGAGGTAGACTGGGGGACTGCGGGGGAGGAAACTGGCGGAGAGGGAAGGTTCTGGCAGAGGAGAGCGTCGGCTCCGGCGAGGCTGGGTTGACGGGAAGAGGATGACCGGGGACGAAGGCGGTGGGGATGAGAAGTGTTAGGGTTTAGGCTAAGCTGCGTCGGCGGAGCTGGAGGGAAAGGAAGGCGGTGGCGGCTTCGCGGATCTCGAGGAAGGCGGCGGCTAGGGCACGAACGTCGAGGCCCTTAAATAGGCGCGCCGCCTCTCGGGAACACTGTTCCGATCAGATTAGGGTTTAGTTAGGGTTAACGGGTCCGGGTCAGGTTTGACTCAGATCTGACCCGACCCGTTAAGCTGGGTGGGTTTGGTTCAGGGTAGCGGTTCGGCTTGAGTTGGTTTGGTTTGGTTTAATTCCAATAAACCCGGTTTATTTCTAGGGTTTAATTGGTTTAATTTATTCATTGGTTTTTAGGGCTTTAAACGGGTTTTCGGAGTCCAATAAATTCACAAAAAATTATCCTATGTCCGATTTTCCAATTTACACCATAAAATATTATTTTCATAATATTTTAATATTATTTAACAGTAATTAAAAATTATTTAATTACCAAAGGCGTAGGTTTTAATTACAGAAAATTCTCGAAAAATTCCCGAAAAATTGTGAAAAATCCAAATTAAAAATTCTTGAAAATCAGGGGGCTTACAATCTACCCAACTTATAAAAATTTTGTCCTCGAAATTAAAATATGGTAGGGCTCTCTCTATCCAATCTCACTTGATTACCGTCTAAAGGATTTCTCACAAGTGAACACTGCGGTCTCTACCCAACTTAGAATTTACCATCTATCATCTAAGGCTATACATCTAATAAAGCTATGCCTAACTTATTTAATCAGGTTATTGAATCCTCAAGTCTTTAACACCAACCATATCCCCTATGATATTCCCTTAATCATTATAAAAGGGTCATTAACACTGCGACTGGCCTGTGGGGTATATCTAGTATTGTCTATATATCAACTTATACCAAGCACGTGGTTTTGTCTTTCCGAAATAAGGGAAGACGATGATCAATAATAAAGAGTTCAAGGGTGAGATAATAGAATAGAAGTATCCGGATCAAGGCATTTAACAAATTCAAATGGGATTGGTCAAGACAATTGTGGATTGAAATCCTATTCTGGTAATCCTTTGTTCGCATGCTCGTATTAGTACAGTTATGTAACTGATACGATATGCTCAGACATATCTAGAGGGTAAGTATACTAGTCAACTATATATCTTAATCCACGTGAAGTAGTCGTGCGAAGAGCGAACCAAAATGCACTAAGGTTGATCAGACCGTAATACATTAATTCTGAATAGACAATTGTATTAGTGGGGTCGATCAGGCCCCAATAACACATATGTCCTGAACAAGCTTGATAAAGAGTAGGCTTGCAAAAACTAGGCTATACTATAGCAGCATAAGTCAAGGTAGTACAACAATTACAAGTACGCTAGATGATGCTGAAAAGGAGGTACAACTTAGTTCAAGTTCACAAAAACAAAATAAGCAATTAACAAAAGACTCTACAATCTCTACGGTTATTAATTATAATCAAGTTCAAAATTACATAGGTTAAGGCTGAGATCACGAACCAATGGGCACGAGATAAAACAAATCTATAAACAGATAACTACGAGAAATTATGCGCATTAGCTACTCCATGGGTCTGTGCGTCTTCCAAAGTCATCACTGGAGCTTGTTCACGTTCTTGCAGTTGATTCCTCTGCTGTTGTTGAGCCTGCTGGAAGAGTGTTGCTTGTGGTGCCAGGGGTGGCCTCGGCTGATTCCCTCCTGGGGCTGGTGGTCTGACTCCTTCAACTCTCGTTTGCGGTACTTTTAATGCGGGAGAGGCTGGCGTTGGTGCTGGTGACGCTAGCTCTCTTTCTCGACGTTCGGGGCATTCCTTTATTAAATGCTGACTGGATCCGCAAGCTAAGCATAATTTCCTTTTGCGTCTGCACTCGTTCTCTATATGGCCTTTCTTGCGACAATGCTGACAAGTAGGAAGAAATAAGTCTCTGGGTGCTACTCTTGGTGGTGGATTCATCTGTGGTCGCTTTGCAACTCTTTCTTGTTGTGCTTGGTCTGGTACTGATGTATACGGCCGCTTCTGGCTGGACCCTATCCTTGAGTCGCACTCCATGGGTCTTGCTGTAGTAAGAATATTCTTGTCTAAGGTAGTTGCAGCGGGGCTGATTAACTTCCGTAACTCTGAGCTGGATCTATCGATGAACTTCTCCGCTTGGATCTGCTGAGCTTTTTCCTGGACCTTCTGATGAGCTTGCATCATCGCGTAGAATATTCGAAACATTTGTTGTTCGTCCATAGCCTTCCCTTGTGGAACGGTAGACGTCGGTGGAGCCAACTGCGTCGATGGTGGAACATCATCTTCCTGGATTCTCGAGGCATGCTGACTTGCTTGCTGTGATGATGGACCTTCACTAACTGGTATCACTTCATCTCCGTTGGTTATCACAGCATCTTGTGGTATTTCTGGATGAGTCTCGTCGCGTGCTTGTGAATCCATTGCTCTGCATCAAAATAAACTATAAGGGCGTACAGGAATCAAGGCAGGATACGAGTCAAAAAATAATTCGAATCCGATACAGATACCAAGAACGTTTCAAGCAAGTGGATGAGATCCTAGAAACTTATCCTATTCTTATTGCAGGCTTGCTCGGTCCCTAAGTTGAAACCGAACAATTTAGTCGTTGACCTGCATGGGCCACCACAGAATCTCCTGATATAAGCTAGGCGACATTGAAATCCCCTGAGTTCTCTCAGATTACGGGGTGGTTACATTTCTAGGATAGCCTTTACTTTATCAGGGTCAACTTGAATGCCTTTAGCGGTAATGACAAATCCTAAGAATTTGCCACTGGATATACCGAGAAAGGACTTTGTGGGGTTCATTTTGAGTTGATGTTGGTGCATCAACTCGAACACTGTCTTCAAGTCCTGGATGTGATTACCCTTGAGGCAGCTTTTGACAGCGATGTCATCTACGTAATATTCCACTATTTTGCGTAGATGCTCCTGGAATATGTTACTCATAGCTCGCTGATACGTAGCCCCGACATTCTTCAATCCAAAAGCCATGACTGTGTAGTAATATACCCCAGTGGTGTACAGAAGGCAGTATGCTTCTCGTCTTCAGGATCCATCTTAATTTGATTGTATTCTGAAAATCCGTCCATGAAAGATATGCGTTCAAAATTGCATGTATTGTCGATCATGACGTCTGTGATGGGAAGAGGGAACTCATCCTTGGGACAAGCCATATTGAGATCTCGGAAGTCGATACAAATGCGAACTTTCTTACTTTTCTTAATGACCGGGACAACATTGGCGACCCAATCAGGATGTTGTTCTTCCCGGATGAACCTGCAGGCTACCAACTTCTTGATTTCAGTTTCAATGGTATCCATCATATCCGGGCAAAACCGGCATTGGTGTTGCTTTACAGGCTTCGAATTGGGCAGTATGTTGAGCTTATAGGTAGCTAATTTTGGATCAATACCTGGCATATCCTCATAATTCCACGCAAAGATGTCGATATACTCTTTTATCAGCTGGATTATCTCTTTCTTTTCGTCTTCGGAAAGATTATTACTGATAAATATCGGCTTTGGTGAAAGTTCATCCCCAACATCAACTTGGATAACTTTATCTTCAGTGGGCGGTTCTCTCTGCTTGAACCGGAGTTCCCATTGTGTATCCATTTGCTGTGCCCAGGAGTCATTTTCAAACGGTTTAGATTCTTGTTCGTCTGCTTTGAGAGAATCTGTCAATACCATATTTACTGATAATGCTCGTTCAAGATTATCATATGAGTCAGAGGACGACGAACCATCCTGAGAAGAGGAAAATGTATCCTCACTTGACTAAAGAGTTACATGAGACGTGGTATACCCTAACCCGAAGTGAGTTCGTTGAAGGTGGGGATCACCATGCAACGGTATTTGCCTGCCTTTTCCATAGTTGAGGCCTGGTTCTGACTTTAGGTCATAACCCATGCTTTGCATAATCTTCAAAGCCTGTGGGCTATATCTGTGAACTTACATTTTCTCAGCATCGGACTCGTAAGAATCTTCTTGTACAATCGGTCTGTTCCGTATGAGACTGAAGACTATTGGATGCTGATTGTTGCGAGTAGGCGGGATAATAAAGATAGAATCTTCATGTGGCCCGTATGTCGTGATGACATTAGATGTTGATGCTACTTCCCAAACATACGGATTATAGTAGTCTATAGCTTCCAGGAATTTTGTGCTATAGGCTCTATATCGTTATGAGAGGAGGATTCCTGATTTGGAAATTGAGCGTCAGTATACTGGAAAAGAGAATCTTTATTATCGTCAGAAGCCACATTCCCGGTTATATTTATATCAGTCGGCTGCGTGTTGCGCCAAATGTTGATGACCAAAGGTGGAGGCTTCTGGTTCAGTGTGATCACCAGGGGATCACTTCCTCCTCCTGATTTGGTTTTGTCCAAGTGGATAGCCATGGGCTCTATGACTTTCGGGCGGGTAGTCCGCCCTTTCACCTGGATTGATAGAGGTTGCTCAGCAGATGGTTCTCCTGGATCCTGGTAGAATTCCTCCTCCATCTTGCCTGACACCTCCTTCATGTATTTTTGGGTGTAAAACATGGCATCGAAATTATAGGACTCAACTTCTTTGAACGGGTTGAGGTCAGCGAACTCCATTTTTACTGTCCCTTGGGCATCTATATATTTGAAGCATTGATGTAGAGTCGAAGGAACAATTTTGTGATCATGGATCCATGGTCTGCCCAACAGAATATTTTAGGACACCTCCAAATTGATGACGTAGAAAGTAGCCACTGATCTAAGGTCACCAATCTGGATCCTCAGACGAATCTTCCCCAGCGGCTTGCTTTTCCTGGCGCTGAAGCCCAAGATTATAGTGGTGGTGTAAGCCATTTTGCTTGTAGGAATTCTCAACAGTCTGAGCAGACTATGAGGGATAATGCTGATCGACGATCCCGGATCTATGTGAATCCGGTCTACCTCTATGGAGCCGACTTATCCGGTATAGTAAAGAGGCCTGTCATGCTTGTTATGTTTCAACAACACGTCCTCTTGAGTGAAAGTGATGTTAGGGACCACTTCCATCATACTATGGCATTGAGGACATGCCACAGGCTCTTTATCGGGGGACTTGAGCTGAGTCAAGCATACATCCGCCTGCATTAAAGCTTCACTCAAGGCTTGACGAGTGTCTTTGGAAAGCCTGAGTAGCTCAAATATGGACAGTCTGATTGGAGTATTAGCCAATTGGGCCAGGATGTCGAAGTTATATGGTTTCTCTAAACCTTTATTTTAAATATTCTTCAAAGGTTTATCAAAACGAACTTCTTTCTGCTTGCCCTTGTCCGCCGAAGTTGGTCTAGAAGGACCTGACTTTGGTATGACAGGTTCAGGCTCTGGAAGTTTGGCAGCTGAGTTGTCTGTCGTAGCTTCTTCCTATTTTCCTCCATAGTCCTTGAGGTAGGCTTTCCCTGAACGGGTTCCGGTAGCCAAAGCCTCTTCTTCTGATGTCGGGGATATTGCAACTATATGGCATAGTTTACACCTTGAGTTCTTTTTAGACCTAGCCTTAGCAGTTTGAGTCTCTTCCTTAATCTCTGACACCAGATCAGGATGAACCCACATAATCTCACCACGCTGGATAGTTAGGGGTACCAAGTCATGATTTTGACCCCTGGCCGGAGGGAGATTAATAATGTTCATCATCGTCCGGAGAATAGGTGCTACACCATCCGGGACTTCTTAAGGGGGCAGATTACCGAATTGGAGAGAGATCATGTTGGCGGTGATCGTCTTCTCGCTATTACGCAGAGTGATAGCCTTGGCGTCGATCAACTCCTGGATTTTCCTTTTTAGTACATAACACGCCTTCGTGGGATGGTGTATGTACTTGTGGAAAATACAGTACTTTGGGTTATTGGTACTGCCGACTTCATTAGGACGCTTTACCTCGGGGAGGGTGAGCTTGCCACTTTTGACTAGACAGTCGAATATGCTCAAAATATCGTCGTCGTCAAAAGAATATTCTTCTTTAGGCCTGGAAGTCCCAGGATTCGTCTGCGTAGTCCCTGGAGTATGTTGCCTGGACGTGTTGATCGCAATAGCTTCTTTTCCTTTGGAACCACGAGGATGGTCGCTATTGGAGGATGACCTCTTCCCTCTTTCAGAGGTAGAGATCATGATTCCATTGTCACGCGCCTTCCGACTGTTGTCTTCAGCGGCCACCGCTGAGATAATAAACGAGGGCCAATCATAGAACTGATATGGTCCTGTGAACACCGAGATCAGTGGAAGAAGGTTCTTCCTGCAAATATCCACCAAGGCTGAATCTGGAACTCCGGGAGGCATCTGCAAAGTGGCCTGATGAAAACATTCAATAAAAGTACGAACGTTCTCTTTCTCCTTCTGCTTCACTTCGATGAGCGAGGACATAGACAAGTCCATCCCTTCTTCATAGAATCGAGCGAAAAACAGAGTCTTGAAGTCTTCGAAAGAAGTAATACAGTTGTCCGCAAGACTACGGTACCATTGGTAGGCCACTCTAGACAGACATCCCTTAAATACTCAAATGAGAAGGGCGTCATTCTCTTGCAGCAACACTGTCATCATGATGAAGCAGTTCATGTACTGGCTTGGTGACGTCTTTTCCTCAAACAAAACCATAGCCTGTGGTTTGTATTTTGGTGGAAAAGGGATCTCGTCCCAGATAGCTGGGTAAGGCTGGTTGATGCCCAACTTCTTGAGCTGATCCTTATGCTTCAAGGTATCAAATTGGGATTTCAACTCCCGAACTGCCTGCATCGGATCTTCAGCTGGGAAAGGGACTGCAGAGAGGTGAGAGGTCGGTTGTATTGTAACTCCCACATGAGGCAATATATTCTCCAGGTTCAGAGGTGGAGGAGCCGTTGACTCTTGATTTGGAGCAGGCTCCTGGTTTGTGTTGGATGGTGGCATGTCCACCCCCACATGCAGTTGAGTTGGAGGAACCGATGCTTGAGCTATAGCAGCTGCATGTTGAGTCAGCATTATCTGGTGCATATTCTCCATCATGGAATGCATCTCTTTTAGCGATGTTTCCAATACAGCGATGCATTGCTCAGTACTTCCTGGTGGGGAAGCCTCTTCATATTTATCTCCAATGGCATAAACTCCCATTTCTCTGGGTGCTACTGAGGGATTAGTATAGATCTCTGTGGAGATCGAGTCTATACTGTCAGTATCAAATTTAGGAAACTGGTGACCCTCAGTGTCGGAATCATAGGAATATGAAGCCGATTATTGCGACCTCGAGCGAGTATTCCGAAAGACACCTTCTTCAATATTCTCAAGGAGCCTGTCAAATCTCCTTTGGCTTGGATTTCTAGAGGGATGACGTCTTGAACTTGACCTTCCTCTAGGAATGTGTGAAGCCATGTTTACTTATGCGAATGTCGGATCTTCTTCCTGTAGAGGCAAAGAGTAGTTCAACCGGTCAAACACTGACCGTTTTGCCTTAAAGCAGCAGTAGTTAACTATAATTTTATGAATATTACAATAGTGCTCCCTAGGGGATGTAATAGACATATTAGAAGATCCCCTGTCTTTGCGCTTCTGGATAAAAAAATCACGCAAATCAGGAGGATTAACAGAAGAAGAAGAAGGCTTATTTTACCTTTTTACATCAGTTGGGGTATAGAGATTGGGAACCATAACTCTCTTCCTGCCATAAGAATACAGCAGTTTAGCCATGTGAGTAGCATACGATCCGTCATCCGTCTGAGGAGCGTATGTTCCCGTGAACCGGGTCTTCTTTACGCTGAGGGGCTTGTCCTAGCTTAATCTGGAGCTTTGCACGGGTTGGCATAAAACTGAAGAATTCCTCAACCGGCCTCCAGCGTTCCGCAGAATCTGAAGAGTGGACAACTTCTTCTCTTGGTGGCGTAAAAGCCTAGAGATTGGGAGGTTTGCCACTTGTTTTCCCTTGATGTGATTGAAGGGACCATCTGCCTCATCGTAGATGGAAGATGTATTTTTATGCGCGGGGCGCGTTTGAAATTTCTGAGCTGGCGCTGAGGCATTATCAAAAATCTTGTCTGCCAGATAACAGACGGGAGACAAAATTTTACGCGTAGGGCACGGTGTAGACTTCTGGATTGGCACTGAGGCATTGCCAGAAGCTTTGTCTGTCATGTCACAAACGGGAGACAAAGTTTTACGTGTAGGGCATGGTGTAGACTTCTGGATTGGTGCTAAGGTATTGCCAGAAGCTTTGTCTGCCATATCACAAACGGGAGACAAAGTTTTACGCACAGGGTGCGGTATAGACTTATGGATTGGCACTGAGGCATTGCCAGAAGCTTTGTCTGCCACGTCACAGACGGGAGACTGATTTTTACGCGCGAGGCGTACAGGTTGCGATGTCACAACCTTGTTGGTCAGAGAGAGAGAGAGAGAGAGAGAGAGAGAGAGAGAGAGAGAGAGAGAGAGCCTGCAGGAAGGGTAGAGAATGTCCGGGGCATCCATCCTTTAGGCAACTTCGTATTGTCTTGGACAGAGAGGGAACGAGAGCCACCCCCTGCGCGAAGCATGTCTTTATAAGCAGATTGGTCGAATTGGACGACTAGAGTCTTATTCGTTGATCCGACGGATACAACATCGTGTTGAGCAATGACTTTCTTGTCAGATGAGAAAGTAGTCCCCAACAGAGTCGCCATATTGTGTTTGATAATAAACGAAAGAAATTAAATCTAGGTTTATACGAAACCCTTTCTTTGTTTACAAACAAGAAAAAAAGTACAATTAATCCTATACGAGGATATTAAGTACAAAAATTTGATTCTGGAGAAATATTGCTATAGGAGTCTGATCTGCGGTCGATTACTTTGTCCCTTGGACCACACGATGATGAATAAGTGCTGTAGAAGAAGGAGAAGAAGCTTCAAAGATTGCAGGAAAGGTTAAAATCTCGTTGCCAAAGCTCTCTATATGTGCTTTCTTGACCTTGACCTCTACTTTTTCCGACCTTGGACCTCTGTCTGTGACCCTTGCTTTTTCTGACCTTTTACCTCTGTGGCCGGAGGTCTCTTTTTATAGAGTTCGGTCACAGTAACTGATCAGTCAGCGTAGAAACCAAACAGCGGAGAGAGCTGTACCTTTTACGCGACGGTTATAATAACTGCTACCTACGTATGAATGATATCCTGAATCGGCGTGTGACGCGTATCCCATTATGAGGTAATACATATAATTGCTCATCGAAGATCACGACATGCAAGCCACGTAGGTAATTGTCCCTTGCGTAGAGAAGGTTGGCATAAAAGCCAAATAACTGTCTCGTAAGCCAAGTAGCTGTCTTGTTGGCGTAGAAGCCAAATAGCTGTCTTGATGGCGTAAAAGCCAAATAGCTGTCTTGTTGGCGTAGAAGCCAAATAGCTGTCTTATTGGCGTAGAAGCCAAATTCTGCATAAAGCTTGATGCTGCATGGATAGGTAACCAGCGTAAATATAGCCAATTATCCTTCCTTGACTGAGGTCTTGAGCATATTCTGGGCCAAATAGCCTTATCACGCACCTTTGCAAATATAGACTTGAGTTGGCGTATTTCAAGGAGATAGCATACGGCGTACTCCTATAGTTAAAAATAGCCAGGTTAGCGTATTTCGAGGAGATAGCATACGGCATGCTCCTATAGCTAAAAATAGCTTGGTTGGCGTAATATGCAGGGATGGTGATGTGAGCGTATTAGCCCTAATTTTAGCTCTCCTAGTCATTAAAAGTAGAACCAAATCTCATGCATTAAATGCAGAGATCTTCCCCCATCTCGCGCATTAACTGCAGAGACGTGCCTCAAGTTCTGTACGAAGAACAACTTTTGACGTGGCGGTTGGTTTCATCTCATCCTGAGTGTAAAGCTCATCTCTGCCTGTGTAGAATAGGCAGCGTATTCCTTGAATGCGTAAACAATATCTTATATCAAGGGTTATGTCACTAAACGACAGTCTGGAGCTCTGTGCAGAATCATCATTACAGACGTCCTCTCGATCGTCGTGCAGTATTCTTTGTCAGGAGTCAGGTTCACTGCTTCGTCTGACAGGTTCATTCGAGAAATACGAAGAGTTTCTCGTACAACTTCCCATTGTATTAAAAGCAGACATGTTTTACGCCAAAGTGGCGATGTAGCAACCTTTTTACGCCGAAGCAGTCTGGAAATACTTCTTTACGCAGATGGTTCTGGAGCTCTATTTTACGCTGAATAGCGTTGAAGCTCTGATGTACGCCAATGACTCTGAAGTCATGTTTTACGCCACGCAATACTGGAGCTCTGTTTTACGCGGGCTTCCTGCATGTTGAGGGTTTTACGCGTATAATTCCTAAGCGTATTTTTCATGCTTCTACACCTAGTTAAACCTACAGTTAGATGGAGTCACATAGCTTGGTTACATGTTACTCCCCTTATATATCATACCGTAGTACGGGCACGCTAGATATGAATCCACTCTGTCACTTAGTAGTTCAATTTAGATTCACCCGAGCGTGATGCAACTGTCAACAAATCCTAGCCACGCTTGGTTATTGACCAACTATCATGTCCATGCTAGAGAAATATGATAACATCACATGTCGCTTAGCACGTAGACATACCTCGGTATAAACATGTAACCTAATCACGTAGAAACATATAGCACATAGTAAGTGTATCAGCACAAAAACCAATAGTCGAGTCAAGTTGTCAATCATTGATAAATCACATGAGTTCTAGCACATAGAAATACGTAGGTCGAGTCAGGCACATAGATAGTCATAGTCACTTGGCTACATGGTCTATCTCTATTCATAGTCGACTCAAGCATATAGTTAGGTTCAACACATGGTCACTCAGTTCTCATGCATTCCAATCATCAATCTCACACTTAGAATCACTAAAATCCGATAAAACATCAAACCAAGAAAATCAACAAATCATGCACATAGGGTCGCATAGGGTCAGACACGATTAGAGTCAGTGTCGCATATGACAGGCGCCACATAGGTCTGCTTGCCGCATATGAGTCAATGCCGCATAGGTTTGTTTGCCGCATATGGGTTAAGGCCGCATAGGTCTGCTTGCCGCATATGGGTCAAGGTCACATAAGACATTCTGGGACTTAAAGAATTTCTCATTCATTCAGCGAGTGAAACACAAGTAGTTCAAGGATTAGCTCCAGAACACTTGTGTAATAATCAATCATACTTCCAACAAGATGGACACATGCTGGTCGGATATACATCAAGTATCCAGGCCGCAGAAGGATTATGTCGCATGGAACTCTCGGCCGCATATGGTGCTGGCCGCATGAAAACTTCGTCTTCTCCAGACAGCAAGTTCAACCATGACGAGAACTCAAAAAACCAAAAATTTATTTTCTTCATAGAAGCTTCATTTTAACTCCGAATTAAGTGAACCATAAGCCAAAATGCCCGAAATGAAGTGCTCTATCCATCCCTAAAATTATTTTTTCAAAAATACCATGTTTTAGTAGATCAAAACCACCAAAATTCAAGAAACTCATGAAAACTCTAAACTTAGAATATAGATACTCAAATCTACCCATTGAAATAAAAAATCTCAAGTACTAAAAGTGTTTAGATCATCATGAGCACATAATAGACTAATAAAATGCAAGAAAAGAGCAAGAATCGAAAATTAAGAGGTTTCTCCATGTAGTGCAAGGTGTACTTGCCTAAATGAAGGAAGAGAAAAAATGAGGGAAGGGAGAGAAATATGTTGACTTATATATGCTAGGGTTAAGGTTTAGACCATGGGTTCGTTCATGACCAAACTAACCCAACAATTAAACCATGAGTCTAATTGAACCAAAGAATGGGTCTAGTCTCCATGGATGTAATCTACTTACCATGCAATCAACAAATGATATAGGCATAAAAACTAATATGTTCCAAATACGTATATCGGAAACATGGAATAACAATAATAGCTTGGACTCTCTCTCTCTCTCTCTCTCTCTTTCGGATGATCTCCATCCCAAGAATAGTCTTCGCTAAGCCAAAATCCTTCATAGAGAAGGCTATGCCCAGTTGGCGCTTCAACTCCTCTACCCTAGTAGCATTCCGACCCACCAATAGCATATCATCAACATAGAGTAGTAAAATGATGAAATAATCCTCGACAAAGTACCTCACAAATACACAGTGGTCCGACATCATCCGTGCATAACCATGCTCTTCCATAAATGATTCAAACTTTCTGTACCACTCGGAGCCTGCTTTAGACCCTACAGGCTCTTCCTCAACCGGCATACCAAGTGTGACTTACCATTCTCACAGAATCTCTCTGGCTGCTCCATGTACAACTCCTCATCAAGATCACCGTGGAGGAATGCCATGTTCACGTCCATATTCTCGACCTCCAAGTCAAAATTGGCTGCCAATTTTGGTGCCCTGTTCCCTCTTTTTGGGGAGCGCGACTAAGAAATACTTTCGATATCGTTCGATCGGGATAGATTGAATCAAGATCTTTTTCTCGTTATGGATTTGCTTTCTCGAAATCAATTTCCATATTCAATGGACCGTGCCCAAGGATGGACTTTATGGCAGAGTTAATAGGGGCATCTCCGCTGCAAGTTTTCTTGCCTAGTTTTCGTTGTCTCCTTGTTGCTTTCGTGCTTTTTAGTAAATTTTTGGATTTGCTTTTTCTTGAACGATTTTGATGGATTTTATTGGTTTAGTTCATTGAACTGCATTTTTATTATGATCTTGGAAAGAGTAGAAGAGGTATTGATCATCTGTTTGTGGCAATACAGGTGATCATGTAGTAGACATCGCGCGAGCGAAGTCTCAAAGCACCTTTCCTTTCCACTCTCCAACCAGCTTGTGAGTGGCTATAATTCAATTTAGTTGACCTTTCTTCTAAGTCTTCATATCTAAAATCTTGCCTTATTGACTGTTCTGATCCAACAATATCATAATAACTAAAAGATGTTAAGATAAAATAAAATAGACTTGGATTATATTTGCTTGTGAATTAACTTGTGAACGGTTACCTTATTGCATACTAGTTCATTTGGAATATTATTTTATTATGTTTCAATTCTAGTAAGAATATATATACTTTTTCTATTATTGAGCTTTGTATAGAACATACATTGCTATAAAATAAACTGATCAGGGAGACTATGCAAAACAGATCATGCCCTGTTACTTGTCTCGTGCTTGTGTTACCTTAAACTGCCTCAATTGATAACTTAGTAGACTTCGCTTGGTCATAGACAACTTATGCACAAGGTCTTAGTTCCTGCGGACAGTCGCTGGGGCACTGGCACCAATTCGATCCGGACAAAACTCCATGATAGTCGCCTGCTTAGGACGGGATGGCCTGTGATGCCCCTGTTCCATGCGTTGTATGTCATTCCATCCCGAGACTATAACTCATCCACTATGGCAATGTGCTAGTGACCCCCACGTATATTTAAACTGTGCCAGGTAATTATGTCTTTGTGTCAGGAAAGGTCATGGTATATATTGTGCAGGTAGTTCAGACAGGCAGGTAAAAGTCACCGAGCGATGACATATTTATTTTAGTAAAATTCTATACCTATTGCATGCTTGTAAATTAAACCAAGGCAAGATAGAAAGACCATATAATAACTTGCATGCTCCACATAAATAACGTGTTGATTGGTATAGTTGGGTTAGCTCGCCTTCACTAGTATATTTTGATGTACTGACCCTCATTACAATAGATTCCCCGTGCCAAGGCGATCCTGTAAGGAGCTTAGCGACTTTCCAATCCAGTCCACCTACCGGCACGCCCTAATCGTGTCTTCGAAGAGATATTTTAAAGTTTAAAGGAGCTTGTGCACATACCTTATACAACTCCATGGAAAGGCGATACCTTCGTCCTATGGTGTCTATAGCTTTGAAGTTTTAGTAAAAATATGTATTATACAGGACGATTATCTCATTTTGCGTCCACTTTTGTAAGCCGTGAAGCAACCATCTGACTCATTCAAGAGTTTGTAAAATATGTTCATTATCAATAAAGAGAACTTTTCTATGTTTCTTGTGTTCAATTATCTGCGTACTCTGAATATGTGCTCGTTACATAAAAATACCTTAGCCTTGTGCGATGCACAACCTAGGAACGCATGACATCATGCCCGGGGTGCGACTATCAATTCCATAGAATCAGGATATGATATATTGGTATCAGAGTACGACTTCAAGTTCCTTTGACCCTCGTATCAAAAAAGTTCCTTTAACGATCTATTCCCTATGGAACTCTTGAACTCATTTGGCCAAAATAAGATACGTTCCATACAGTGAGTCCATAATACATTATGAACCTGATGCAAATTTTCTTCTTTTAAAGGAATGACTCAAGCATAAGCATCAACACTAGCACAATAAGAGGTACAAGCCCATAAAAGTAGTTCTGGCACATCGAAAAGTTCCAGAAGCCAGTAGGCCATGCCCCCTATCACCCCAATTGAGCGAATGATGTGGATGCTTGAAGCAATCTAGAAGAGGGATGAGGCTCGCTATGAGCTAGTCGAGAAGCGAGCAGAAGAGCGACATAGCAAGTTCGAAGGCAATCTATAGAAGTCCGATTTGCAGTCGAAAAGAAACAGGTAGATTTCTTATAACAGATCGTTCAGACCTTAGCCTCCAACCATTCTGCAACGACAACAGCGATACCGGTGGAACGATCTACGCCTGAATTCGAAATACCTCAAACTCCAAAGAAGAAGGATATGACTACCTTCGCCTTTGTCGACTTAAAAAAGGTCTACAACACATCTTTCAAAGGAACTAAAGATCTGGTAGTGGCTATAGATTGGCTGTCAGAGCTTGAGGATCACTTTAAATTGCTAGAGGTACCTGAGGAGAAGCGAGTTTCATGTGCCCAACTACATCTCCACTTGAAAGCGCATGATTGATGGGACGTGCATCCAAGATTTCTCTCCGTAGACAAAGAATACGAGACGATGCATGTGATACCTTCCATAGCGCATTTGAGGAGGAGTTTATACCCCTCTGTATGTTGGCAAAATGAGAACGAGTTCGTGCAGCTTCGGCAAGGCAATATGACCGTGAAGCAGTATTCCGCTGAATTTAATCGGGGCGCCAAATTTGTAAGCGCCCACCTACCTGATGCGACGAGTTGAGCAAGATGATTCGAAGGTGACCTATGATCTGCCATCCATGCGCACATGGTCATTCTCCAATACCTGACTATGTAAGAAAACCCTATTTTTCTTTTTCTTTTTTGTTCTATTACGGGTCGTGGGCAGAAGGACAAACCAAATAAAGAGGTCTATTATTCCTCATCTACAAATATCCAAAATTTTCTCAATCATGTCCTTTCCCTTGAACCGTAGTATCCTTCAGTTGCTGTCGGTGCTGTGCATACTTTCAATCACAAGCACCCTACAATACGGGAGAAAACACCACCCAAAGCGTCCAAATAATGTCTGTCATCTGAAAGAAAATCTATGGCAACATTGTACCTACTGCAATAGACAAGGGCACACTAAAAATGATTGTCGCCGAAGAATCGGGTCATTCCTCCATTGTGGTGATTCAACCCATCAGCTTAGTAACTGTCCGCTCCCCTCTAAGCTTCATCCTCAATATCTAAATCATGGCACAATACCTTAATCCAACCAAGCCGTACCGCAATAAGAGCGTCGTCAAGCTCAAGGCCGGGTGTACACTTTGACACAGGAAGAGGCCCTAGCATCAGACACTGTTGTGTCAAATATATTGCTTTTCAATAACATATCTGCTCTCGTGTTATTTGATTATGGTGCTACGCATAGCTTTATATCCACGAATTTTGCCGTAGAAAATAAGATAGAAATGACACCATTATATTTAGACCATAGTGTTAGCACCCCATCAGGCACGAAAATACCTGTTTATTCAGTATGCCAGGGCGATCACATCTGTAATGGGGGAAGAAAACTCTCGCTCGATGTGTTAGTCCTAGAAGTTCAGAATTACGACATCATCTTGGGGATGGATTGGCTCAGCACTTGCTCTACAACTATCGAATATGCCGAGAAATGGGTCATCTTTCATCTACCTGGAGTGGCCAAATTCTACTACATAAGTGGTCCAGCAACAAAAGCGTCGAAGTCCTGTATGGTGATTTCTGCGATGTCAGCTCGACGGATGCTACACTCTAGATGTGAGGGATACTTATCTTCGGTTTGGGACATGCAGCGGGATTATGCAATTGTTGAGTCTTCTTCCGTTGTGGCAGAATTCTCTGATGTATTTTCGAGCGAACTACCTATAATACCACCCGACCAAGAAATCAAGTTCGCCATCGATATTTTCCCAAATATCCAACCTATTTTCAAAGCCTCGTACCGAATGGCCCCTGCTGAACTAAAGGAGTTAAAGTTCCAACTATAAGAACTGCTTGACCATAAATATATTCGTTCGAGCGTATCTTCTTGGGGTGTGCCTGTACTTTTTGTGAAGAAAAAAGATGGGACGTTGCGACTCTGCATAGACTATCTGGAGTTAAATAAGGTCACTATCCAAAATAAGGATCCCCTGCCCAGGAATGATGACCTCTTTGATCAGCTACAAGGGGCGTCTGTGTTTTCGAAGGTAGACCTTTGCTCTGGCTTCCACCAATTAAAGATCAAGCCAGAGGACATGCCAAAGTCAGCATTTTGTACCCGCTATAGCCACTATAAATTTTTTGTTATGTCGTTCGGACTGATGAATGCTCATGTCGTATTCATGGATTTGATGAACCGGGTGTTCCGACCATTCCTTGATAAGTTTGTTGTGGTATTCATAGACGGCATCTTTGTGTACTCGAAGAATAAGGATGAACACGCAGGACACCTGCGGATGGTGCTTCAAACTCTTCAAGACAATAAGTTGTTCGTGAAGCTAAGTAAGTGCGAGTTTTGGTTGGACACCATATCTTTCCTCGGGCACATTATTTTCGCAGAGGGCATCTCAGTCGACCCAAGGAAAGTCCATCGTAGAGTGGAATAGACCTGAGTCGTCCAGTGATATTCGAAGCTTCCTTGGTCTAGCAGGCTACTACAAGAGATTCATAAAAGATTTTTCAAGGATCGCTTCGTCTCTGACTCATCTCACTCAAAAAGGAGCAATGTTCGCGTGGTCGGACAACTGTGAAGTTTTATTTGTGGAATTAAAGCAATGACTCATCTCAGTACCGATTCTTACTCTTTCAGATGGGCCCGATAATTTTAAGATTTATATTGACGCTTCAGGAAAGGGTTTGTGATGTGTCCTTATGCAGAGGGACAAGGTGATAGTCTTTGCGTCGAGGCAGTTAAAGCCTCACGAAAGAAAATATCTAACGCACGATCTAGAACTGGCAGTGATAGTGTTCACGTTAAAATTATAGCGATATTACCTCTTTGGCATACCGTGTGAAATCTTTTCAGATCACAAAAGCCTCAAGTACCTTTATACCCAAAATGATCTGAATTTACGGCAACGACGTTGGCTTGAACTCCTTAGCGACTTTAACTTAATAAGCAGATATACACCGGACAAGGGCAATATTGTAGCTGATGCACTGAGTCGAATGTTTGTTTGGATCTTAGTTATCGATTACAGGCTATGAAGGGATCTCGAAAGTTTGGGCATTATAATCCGAATCAGATATAAAAGGGGGCGCAGGTAGCTTAGTTGCGTCTCGAACTGAACCCTGTTGGAGAAGGTCAAGTCTGTTCAGAAGGATGACCTATTCCTAAAGAAGATGCGTAATCTTATCTCAGCAGGAAAAGGGACAGACTTTGTAGAGAGAACGGATAGAATAATGCGGGTGAAAGAAAGATTGTGTGTTCCTAACGATGCAAACCTCAAAAAAGAGATACTCACTGAAGCCCACTATGCGAGTTACACTTCACATCCACGAAGCACGAAGATGTATTGAGACCTTCGCATGATATTTTGGTTGTACAACATAAAGAGGGATATGGCAATATTCGTGTCGTAATGCATAGCTTGTCAACGAGTAAAGGCCAAGCACCAGAAGCCGGGCGGAGAGATGCAGAACCTTGCTATACCGGAGTGGAAATGAGAACACATAAAGATGGATTTTATTGTTGTTTTGCCAAAGATGCAACTAGAAAATAATGTCATCTGGGTTATCGTTAATTGACTCACCAAGTTATCTCACTTTCTGCCTATCAAAGTTACTTGGAGTGCCGACAGTCTAGCACAGATCTACCTCGATAAGATCGTTCGACTTTTCGGTGTGCCCGTATCCATTGTCTCTGATCGAGATGGACGATTCTTATCACGCTTCTGGGAGAGTCTTCAGTCAGCAATGGGGACAAAGTTGAAGTTTATCTTAGCCTACCATCCTCATACAGATGGATAAATATAGCGGGTAAACCAAATCCTCGAAGATATACTACAGCTCTGCGCCTTGGACTTGAAGTCAATTTGGGACATGCATCTACCGTTAGCCAAATTTGCATATAATAATAGCTATCAATCCAGCATTCAAATGGTGCCGTATGAGGTATTGTATGGGCAGAAGTATAGATCCCCTATCTATTGGGATAAAGTTGGTGAATGACAAATTCTTGACTCGGAGCTCATAGAATAAACCGTCCAAAAGATCCGCTTGATCCGCGAACGGTTGAAGGTAGCATAAAGCCGTCAAAAGTGTTACTCAAACACGCATCGTTGACCTCTTGATTTCTTACAAGGCGATCGTGTATTTCTCAAAGTCTTGCCCATACGAGGAGTTACCAGATTTGGAGCAAAAGGGAAGCTAAGCCCAAGATTCATCGACCCGTTAGAAATACTTAAGAGAGTCGCCCTAGTCGCATATCAGATTGCCCTGCCACCGTTACTATCTGAAGTGCACGATATCTTTCATGTTTCATAGCTTAGAAAGTACGTGTACGATCCGGGTCATGTGGTGGATCTTGATCAACTGGACTTGAAGGCGGACTTGACGTATATTGAACACCTTAAGCAGATCTTGGATAAAAATGAGAAGATGCTTCAAAGTCGTTCAGTTCCTCTCGTGTGCGTGCTTTGGAGAAATTATTCGGTCAAAGAGTCGATGTTGGAGATTGAGTCTAAGATGAAGGAAAAGTTTCCTTCATTGTTTCATAGTGGTAGGTTCTATTCCTAAGTTTTGAGGATAAAACTTCCTATTAGTTGGTTAGGATGTGGTGCCCCATTCCCCCTTTTTGGGGAGCGCGGCTAAGAAATACTTTCGGTATCATTCGATCGGGATAGATTGAATCAAGATCTTTTTCTTATAATGGATTTGCTTCTTCAGAATCAATTTCCATATTCAGTGGACCGTGCCTAAGGATGTACTTAGAGGCAGAGTCAAGAGGGACCTCTCCGCTGTAAGTTTTTGCTGTCACCTTGTTGCTTTCGTGCTTTTGAGTTGGTTTTCAGATTTGTATTTTCTTGAACGGTTTCGATAAATTTTATTACTTTCGTTCGTTGAACTGCATTTTTATTCCGAGCTTGGAAAGAGTAGAAGAGTTATTGATCATCTATTTCTATTAATGTAGGTGATCGTGCAGTAGCGCGAGCGAAGTCTTGAAGCACCTATTTCCTTTTCACTCTCCAACCAACTTTTGAGTAGCTATAATTTGATTTAGTTGACCCTTCTTTCAAGTCTTCACATCTATATTGCCTTCTTGATTGTTCCAATCAAACGATACCATAATAACTAAAAGCTGTCAAGATAAAATAAAATAGACTTAGATTTCTTTTGCTTGTGAATCAACTTGTGAATGATTATCTTGTTGCATGCTAGTTCATTTGGAATTTTCTTTCATCATGTTTCAATTCTAGTTAGAATATATATACTTCTTCTATTATTGAGCTATGTATAGAACATACCTTGCTATAAAATAAACTGATCATGGAGACTATGCAAAATAAATCATACTCAGTTACTTGTCTCGAGATTGTGTTGCCTTATACTGCCTCGACTGATAACTTAGTAGAATTTGCTTGGTCACGGACAACTTGTGCACAAGGTCTTAGTTCCTGCGGACGATCGTTGGGGCATTGTCACCCATCCGATCTGGACGGAACTCCCTGATAGTCGTCTGCTTCGGACGGGATGGCCTATGACGCCCCTGTTCCATACGTTGTATGTCATTCCATCTTGAGACTATAAATCATCCATTATAGCGACATGCCAGTGATCCCCTCGTGTATTTAAACTATGCAAGCTAACTATGTCTTTGTGTCAGGAAAGGTCATGGTAAATATTGTACAGGTGGTTCAGACGGGCAGGTAAAATTCACCGAGCGGTGACATATTTATTTCAGTAAAATTCTATACCTATTGCATGCTTGTAAATTAAACTAAGGTAAGATAGAAAGATAACATAATAACTTGCATGCTCTACATAAATAACTTGTTGATTGGTATAGTTGGGTTAGCTCGCCTTCACTAGTGTATTTTGATATACTGACCCTCGTTGCAACAGGTTTTTCGCACCAAGAAAATTCTACAAAGAGCTTAGCGACTTTTCAATCCAGTCCACCTACCGTCACACCCTGATCGTATCTTCGAAGAGACGTTTTAAAGTTTCCATGAGCTTGTGCACATACCTTATGCAGCTCCATAGAAAGGCGATAGCATCGTCCGAAGGTGTCTATAGCTTTGAAGTTTTAGTAAAAGGATGTAATGTACATGACGGTTATCTTATCTTTCGTCCACTTTTGTAAGCCATGAGGCAATCATCTGACTCGTTCAAGAGTTTGTAAAAGATGTTTATTATCAATAAAGAGAACTTTTTCATGTTTTAATATTGTGTTTAATTATCTGCATACTCTGAATATGTGCTCGTTATATAAAAATACCTTAGCCTTGTGTAATGCGTAATCTAGGCAGGCACGATATCACATCCGGGAGACGACTATCGATTCCATAGAATTGGGATATGTCACCAATGCTAGCATCACCCGTATAAATGACTGCATGATGACTGACGAAAAGATCTCATCATAATCTATGCCCTTCTGCTGACCATAGCCTTAAACTACCAACTTTGCTTTATATCGAGGGCGAGTAACATCATCTGTTTGCTTCACTCTGAATATCCATTAATTTTTCAAATCCTTCTTATACTTTGGCAACCGCACCAGCTCATAAGTAGAATTGGCATGTAAGGAACTCATCCCCTCATGCATTGCCTTTATCCACTCCTGTCTGTGTTCGTCTTCCATAGCCTCTATAAAATATTCTGGCCCTCCCCGTCAGTTAGTAGCACATACTCACCCAGTGAGTATCTTGTAGATGATCGACACTCTCTATTGCTCCTCCTCAATTAAACTATTAGTGCTGGATGTATATCAACAGCCTTCTCCCCTTCAGGAATTACCTTCTCGACATGCTTATCCTCCCGAGGGTTACTCTGACCACCATCAGCAGGCTGATGATCAAGGTTAGGAGAAACTCTATGTACTGGCTCTCCCATTACTGGATCCTCTATGATGTCCTCTGAAAACTGTTCGAAGAAAAATGACTCTAACTCAGACAATTCCTCAGCCTCATAAGGCATCTCAGAATCCTGAGTGTTGGTCATGGTTTGATCCTCGACGAATACCACGTCCCTACTTCTGTAGTACTTTCTTTCCACTGGGTCGTAGAGTCTATAGCCGAACTTATCCTGACCGTATCCGACAAAGATGTACCGCCTTGTCTTCGGCTCAAGTTTGGATCTTTTGTCATTCGGTACATGCACGACGACCTTGCAACCAAAGACTCGCAGATGATTGTATGACGGCTCTTTGCCGTACCTTACTTTGTCAGGAATATCACGCTACAAAGAAGCACTAGAAGATAAATTTATAACATTAGCAGCTGTTTAAAGTGCCTTACCCCAATAGCTGCCCGACAAGTTTGCTTCTGACAGCAAATACCGCACCCTCTCCATCAGTGTCTTTTTCATGCGCTCTGCTACACCGTTGAGCTGCTGTGTCTTTGGTGGAGTCTTCTGGTGTCATATCCCTTGCTTTCTATAATAAGTTTTAAAGGGACCGATATACTCACCGCCATTGTCCGACCAAACACATAGCAGCTTCTTGCCCATCTCCCTTTAAACTGAGGCCTAAAACTCTTTGAAAGTGGGCAGGACCTGATCCTTAGTATTTATGGCATAGACCCAAACTTTTCTGGAACAATCATCAATAAATGTTCCAAAATAAGAAGCATCACCAATAAATTTTACCTTCATAGGACCGCAGACATTAGAGTGAATCAACTCGAGCAACGCCAACTTTCTTGAACTTGGATGACTTTGAAAAGATACCATATTTTGCTTTTCTGTCAAACAGTGCATATATCTCTCAAATTTTGTAGATTTTAGCCCTGAAATTACCTTCTGGTTCACCAAGTAGCTCATCCCCTTCTCGTTAATATGGCTGAGCCGCCTGTGCCATAACTCAGTAGAAGCATCAGTAGCTGCGTTCACCTTATGTGCCCCATGTGTGCTCCTTTCTATATAATAGAATCCAGACTTTTCGCTTTCTCTGGCAATCACCATCGAAACTTTGTAAATATTCTACTGACCGTTACAGAAGATGTCGAAGAAACCCTCTTCGTCCAACCTTCCAACCGACAACAGGTTGAAACAAATATCAGGGACGTGACAGACATCTTTGAGAACAAAAACTACACTCGTCTTTGTCCTCAAATGGACATCTCTAATAATTACAGCTTTCGACACATCTTCGTTGCCCATCTTCAATTCTCCACAGTCGCCTGTTGTATAAGTAGCAAATAGTGTCATATTGTGAGATATGTGCGCTAAAGCACCTGAGTCCACCAGCCAAGAGTTTTTATTACAGGCGAGGTTCGTAACTACCTCATCACCTACAATGATCATGTTGCCTCCATGTGCCGAGGCCGCCGCTGTAGTGTTCCCACTTTGCTTCCCCTTGTCGCCCTTCTTCTCCCTCTTCCAAGCAAAATAGTTTTGCTTGATGTGGCCCTTCTTTCCATAATGGTAACACTCCGAGCCCTCGTATCGAACCTTGGACTTGTCCATGCTCTTGTCTTTGCTACCACCTGGACCCCTGCTCTTGCGCCTTCCACGGATCTTTGAAACTAGCGTCTCTGAGTGGGATGTAGATAAAGTATCCTGAGAACGTCTCCGTATCTCTTCATTCAGTACCCCGCTTTTGTCAAACTCCAGACTGACCACGCCTTCCAGAGCAGAAGCGGTCATAGACACTCGTACGATTTTCTACGAGTTTGGCAATGTATACAGTAACCATAGTTCCTATACTTCATCATCGAACTTGACTCCCATCGATGATAGCTGGTCAACCACGTCCTGGAACTCACTCAAGTGATCCGTAATAGATGCACCATATTTGTTCCGCAGACCCATCATTGTTCGGATCAGGAATAACTTATTTACCCCAATTTTTTTCGCATACAAAGATTCTAACTTATCCCACAGCATCTTCGCGTGCTTAATATTTGCAACGTGATTGTACACATTATTGTCAATGAACTTCCTGATATATCCATATACCTGTATATGCTCAAACTTCTAGTCCTCTTCGGATTTGTCACTGGGCTTTTCGGGTAATTGGAGATACTTTGTGAAAGACAAAATGTTTCACTTTCTTTTATGATCAAGTTCATGTATTTTTTCTAGGCACACTAGTGAAGCGCGCTTACGTAAAACACACGAACTGAACTAGCAAGATTTAGGATAAAACTCGAAGATGCAGCGTCTTGACGAACACAAATCCTTAATATTGCTATGCCAATAATGATAGTTTGTACCGTTCAGGTTTACCATGCGCACCGGCTTCGCGTCCATCTTTTCTCCCTGATTTTCCAATCAACTCTAGAAATCTCTGAACTCTAGAACCTGGCTCTGTTACCACTTTATTAGGAACAAAAGTGCGGAAACCGTTCCCCAAACTAGATAGTACATGCGAGAGAACCGAGCAAAAACACACAAACCAAAAAATGCTAAACACAAATAGTAGACACAGATTTTTCCGTGAAAAATTCTTGCAAAAAAAAATCACGGGACGATCGGAGTCCAACCCCGAAAAGACTCCACTAATGGAATAAGAAATACATCGAATCTTTATAAATTTCTCACCGATCCAACACCACAACTCTTTGAAATAAAAAATAGACCATAAACAGACGAAGAACAGAGACGACGAAAAGAATTACCAGAAATCGATCACCATTTCGATATAGCCTTCAATCTTTTCCTCTCTCATTCCAATGTTATAAAAAGCAATATTTTCTCCTTTTGCAATATTTTTGAGATATGAGATATATTTTAGGACCAGGAGTGACCTAATATATATAGCCTCAAACCCACAACTAGTATTCCTATTATATATAGGAATACCCAATCCAAATCCAAATCCAAATTCATTGACATATTCCTATTATATGTAGGAATATCCAATCCAAATATATTGAGTTATTTCTATTATATGTAGGAATACTCAATCCAACTCCAGAATATTTTTCACATAGGTTGGAAACCCTACCCACTCCAACAACACTAGTCAACAACGTATGTCCACTAAGAGGAATGATTTATGTGTACAAATCATTTAGAGAGAAAAATATGACAACGTGTACGGTATTGGATCGTTGGCATCCCAACCATCAGTATATTTTTGTGTTACTTTAGAGGACTATTATATTCTTCTACGAAGTTCCTCCTACTTCTGTTACTACTAGTCGCATGGATAAGATGAAAAGTATGTTAGAGGATATGCAGAGGCAGATGAGAGAGATTTTGCAGGGGATGCTTTCTTCTGTTGCTCCTGCTCATCCTGATGTTGTCGCTTAACGGCTGCTACTCCTGCTTCTCTCGCTCCGGAGGCCCTCCAGCACATGTTGACGACGATCGTATCATATTGGATGCACAGCCAACAGTACCCGCCCTTCAGATACTCAGTGATGGGCAATATTTTTTGTACGGAAAATTTTGTTCAGAGCAACGAAATAAATACAAATCCCACTCAGAACATTAAAGTTTCAAATTTTTTAAAAAGAGCATCACAACGCCAATCGGAAGGGCGTTTTACGACTTTCAAATTTTTTTTCGTCAGTTGCCGTTTAAAAAACAACTCCGTTAAAATAAAATAAAATAGAAAACGCCCTTTAGAAGGAAGTTTTTCTTAGGAAAAATGCCCTTCCAAAGGGCGTTTTCTATTTTATTTTATTTTATTTTTTCCGTATACAACTCTCTCTCACTCACACTCTCTCTCTTCTCTCTTCTCTCTCTACTCACTCTCTCACTCACTCTCACTCACTCACTCTCACTCTCATTCACCGGCTAACTCTGTAGTGCCCTGCTTTGCGTAGACACTATGTACAGGTGAGATCGTCTTGCTTGCTCGAACGGAAGTCTTCTCGGAGAGTTTCTGACCGATTAATCAAGGTGAGTGGGCAGAACTGCATTCTCTGATTCTTGCACGACTTAATAACGAATCTGAGTTTTTGAATGCTTGCATGTTAAGAAGATTGTTTCATAAGAAGAATGATAGAACCGACTCAGTATGCTAATAAGAGAACTCACATAGCTTGTCACTGAAATGAATATGCTGCTTAACTAAGAGAATATGTACGCTTGTCCGAAATGAGATAGAACCATTGCTATGCTAAGAAGATAGAACTACATGTTTTACTTGATGTGATAATAGACCCGTGCCATGCTAGTCTCAACTAAAAGATCGTTCATATGTTTGCTTGTCACCGTGTTCATATGGCTTGTCTTGAATGCTTGTTTCGATGTGAGAGTAAATGCTTGTCTTGTGTGTGCTAGACTAGTAGCCCGCCTGACGTCCGGTCCTACGGGATCTTGGGGGTGCGGCTATTAGGAATATGAGCAGATGGTTCGATTATGACTTTGTCATGTTGTGTGCTATTGTGAAAGAGACTAGTGATATGTGGGTGCTTGCGGTGGATGGGGGACAAACGAAATATGGGAGACTAATAACGCGCCCTGAGCTCGGGGCGTGGATATTGGAAGAGAGGATGGTGATTCGATGGGGTAAGACTAATAGTGCGTCCTGATGTTCCGGTCCTTCGGGATCCAGGGGGCGTGGCTATTAGAGGGAGGCGGTGCTTCTGTTGAGAAGAGTTGAGTCTGCACTAGAGAAGTTTATGGAGATAGCTGCATTCAGGTCGTTAGGGAGCATGCTAGGCTAGCCTTCTTGCATACCTAACTATTTGATGCAGAGACGGACAAGAAACTAAAGAACGGTAAAACATATATGCTTATGCAATTGTTGCTAACTTGTATGTCTGCTGCAGGGATAACCGTTCGGCCATGGGGTAAGAAATATGAGTTTATGCATAAGCCTGCTTATTCATTTTGTCTGCATCATAGAGACTATCGGTTAGGGCTTCATACATTGCATTCGGTCGGACAATGACTATTAGTGCATAGCTGAACCTTGGCTACGGCTGCTTCGACAGTAATGTGCAACCATGAGTCACAGCTGCTAATAGAATCAGAATATGAGTCATTGGTTAGCTGGATTACCGCTACCGATCCTGAGTTACTCGGGGATCGACCTCTGATTGATAGTTTAACTTGTGTGCTTGATTGATGGTCCCTAAACGCTGCCTGTCCCTAGAATCATTGGATATAGTTCACCGAACACGCTGCGCACACCCGAACAAGATTCCTCGTGCTTGAATTGGTTGCCTCGATTGATTGGTTGTCTGATTATGCTTTCAAAAGAATGTTTCCAAATACACAGAAATATGACTCTGCTAGCAAACTGCCTGTAAAGAACCTAAGTAAAACTAGCAAGATCACTAGTAATGCAATATTTTGCCACATGATTACTTAGTGTGGGTTTCAGGGGGTGTAGCTTCTGTTCAGTTGTTTTATCTCATCAGTACTTGCATAAAGTGCCGACCCACCAACAGTTTGCTTGTTCTCAGGTGCCCGTTCGTCTGAGAAAGCGATAGCCGTGCCTCATCCCAAGGAGCCAAAAATCTGGAGTCGATGCTTGAGCTGCATCGAGTTTGTGCCTGCTTTGAGCTGCTTTTATATAGAGGGACATAATATATGGAACGATGTTATTGTAATCGAGAGAAGAGTGCTTGAGCGATCTGTAACCTTGACCATGCGCCGCCTGTAACACTTTCGATTATCAATAAAAGAGCTTGTTTATCATGTGCCATTATATTCTTTACTTTTCTGCAATATATGCCGCTGCTTCAGTATCGAATAGCTTACTTGCCCTTGATCAAAGCTTTGGCCTTGTGCAAGCGCACTTTAGGCTTGCACGACATCACGTCCCGAGGAGAACAATAGGCCCGCGGGAGAGATGCAACGTGGTGATTCACGTTCAGCGGGGACTATTGAGCTCGCGGGAGACCGGGACGTGACAAACTCTCTCTCTCTCTCTCTCTCTCTCTCTCTGACACACTCACTCACTCTCTCTCTTCTCTCACTCACTCTCTTTGCTTTCTCTCTCACTCTCACTCTCTCTCTTCTCTTATGTTCCCGCTCATCCCTCTCTCTCCTCTCTTGTTCTCTTCTCTCCTCTCCTCTGAGGTGCTTTTACCGGAAAAAGGGTGGGTTTCGACTACCCGGAGTTGGAGCTTGGTCAAGATCTGGGATCATCGCTGGAGATAGGAGTGAGAGTCAGATCCAGGGATGTCCGCGCTGCTTGCGCGCCTATGTTCTGTCGCAGGCGGTGTTCGGTATCCGGCACCACGGTGTTGCTCGTCGGCACTATATTGGTCACGGTGACGTGACCCGAACGACTAGAATCTCTATTGTGCTGGCCAGTGGCAGATCTGGTCGACAAGGTGCTCTCCACTCGCCGGATCAATTGATTCCGGCGGAGATCGACGAGATGCAGGCGAGCACTTCAGCAACGCGGCTAGGATAGATGGCGTGGAGGAGGAAGGATTAGGCGGCGGTAAAGTCTGGCGCTCGACTCAGATCTAGAGGAGACAACCGGACACGAGAAGAGAGAGAGAGAGAGAGAGAGTGAGTGAGAGAGCGAGAGAGAGAGAGTGGGCGGGTGAGTGAGAGAGAGTGTGAGTGAGAGAGTGAGCAGAAAGAGAGAGTGAGTGGGAGAGAGAAGAGAGAGTTGTATAGAAAAAAAAGGAAAACGTCCATAGGAAGGACGTTTTTCCTAAGAAAAACGCCCTTCCAAAGGGCGTTTTCTATATATTTTTTTAACGGAGTTTTTTTTTAAACGGCAACTGACGAATTTGTTTTAAAGTTGTAAAATGTCCTTCCGATGGGCGTTGTGATGTTCTTTTTGAAAATTTTGAAACTTTAATGCTCTGAGTGAAATTTGTATTTATTTCGTTGCTCTGAACGAAATTTTTTGTTTTTTGTATTGTTCATGGTTGTTGTATTTATTTCAATTGTACTTAATTTTTCCAGAGACTTCATTGTACTATATGACTATTTTACTTTATTTGGACTTCATTGTACTTTTCGTGTGATGTGGATACATTTATTTGCATTTTATGTGATTTATTTTACGAAAAATTACATAAAAAGTATTAAATTTTAACTTAATTAGATAAAAAGGATAAAGTTTAGAAAAAATGTATACATAACACATTATCGCCATATTATAGGACGTAAAACTTAGAAAAAAATAATAAACATAAAAATAAAATTAACGCCGAACTATTGGACGTAAGTTACTAACTAACGTCCTAATTCGGTCTGCCCCCGCATTAACTGTAATTAAGCTTAATTAGGGACTTACGCACCAATATTAAGAACTTATGCATAAATATAGGACGAAAGTTATTGGGTTTGTTAGGTGACATTCTGATATGTACAAATTAAAATTATACTAGATGTACCTCTCTCGTAAGATAATCCGTTTAGTGTACCTCCATGATAGCAAATCAGTGTTAGCATTTGATCCATGGCTAAAACTTCCATATTGAAAAAATTTCTTCGGACTTAAAACTGTAGTGCCCCGCTCTGCGTCGGCGCTATGTACAAGTGAGATCGACTTGCTTGCTCGAACGAAAGTCTTCTCGAAGAGTTCCAGACCGATTAATCAAGGTGAGTGGGCAGAACTGCATTCTCTGATTCTTGTACGACTTAATAATGAATCTGAGTTTTTAAATGCTTGCATGCTAAGAAGATTGTTTCATAAGAAGAATGATAGAACCGACTCAGTATGCTAATAAGAGAATTCACATAGCTTGTCATCGAAAAGAATATGCTGCCTAACTAAGAGAATATGTATGCTTGTCCGAAAAGAGATAGAATCATTGATATGCTAAGAAGATAGAACTGCATATTTACTTGATGTGATAATAGATCCGTGCCATGCTAGTCTCAACTAGAAGATCGTTCATATGCTTGCTTGTCATCGTATTGATATGGCTTGTCTTTAATGCTTAAAAGAAGGAATGCTTGATTCGATGTGAGAGTAAATGCTTGTCATGTGTGTGCTAGACTAGTAGCCCGCCTAACGTTCGGTCCTACGGGGATCTTGGGGGTGCGGCTATTAGGAATATGAGAAGATGGTTCGATTGTGACTTTGTCATGTTTTATGCTATTGTGAAAAGAAGATGTGCTAGCGATATGTGGGTGAATGTGGTGGATGGAGGACAAACGATATGTGGGAGACTAATATCTCGCCCTGAGCTCGGGGCGAGGGTATTGGAATGGTGGATGGAGATGCGATAGGGGAGACTAATAGTGCGCCCTGACGTCCGGTCCTTCGGGGATCTTGGGGGGTGTGGCTATTAGAAGGAGGCGGAGCTTCTGTAGAGAAGAGTTGAGTCTGCAACTGAGAAGTTCATGGGAATAACTGCATTCAGGTCGTTAGGGAGCATGCTAGGTTAGCCTTCTTGCATACCTAACTATTTGATGCAGAGACGGACAGTGAACTAAAGAACAGTAAGACGAACTAAAGAACGGTAAAACATATATGTTTATGCATTTGTTGCTAACTTGTATGTCTGCTGCAGGGATAACCGTTCGGCCATGGGGTAAGAAATATATGCTTATGCATATAGTCTGCTTATTCATTTTGTCTGCATCGTAGAGACTATCGGTTAAGGCTTCATGCATTGCATTCGGTCGAACAATGACTATTAGTGCAGAGCTGAACCTTGGCTACGGCTCCTTCGGCAGTAATGTGCAACCATGAGTCACAGCTGCTAATAGAATCAGAATATGAGTCATTGGTTAGCTGGATTACCGCTACCGATCCTGAGTTACTCGGGGACCGACCTCTGATTGATAGTTAACTTGTGTGCTTGATTTATGGTCCCTAAACGCTGCCTGTCCCTAGAATCATTGGATATAGTTCATCGAACACGCTGCGCACACCCGAACAGGATTCCTCGTATTTGAATTGGTTGCCTCGATTGATTGGTTGTTTGATTATGTTTTCAAAGAATGTTTCCAAACAAGTAATATGACTCTACTAGAACTGCATGAAACGAACCTAAGTAAAAGTAGCAAGATCACTAGTAATGCAATGTTTTGCCACATGATTACTTAGTGTGGGTTTCAGGGGGTGTAGCTTCTGTTCAGTTGTTTTATCTCACCAGTACTTGCATAAAGTGCTGACCCACCAACAGTTTGCTTGTTCTCAGGTGCTCGTTCGTCTGAGGAAGCGATAGCCGTGCCTCATCCCAAGGAGCCAGAAATCTAGAGTCGATGCCTGGAGCCACATCGAGCTTGTGCCTGCTTTGAGCTGCTTTTATATAGAGGGACATAATGTATGGAACGGTGTTATTGTAATCAAGAGAAGAGTGCTTGAGAGAATTATAACCTCGGCCAAGTGCCGCTTGTAACACTTTCGATTATCAATAAAATAGCCTATTTTCATATACAATGAGTTCTTCACTTTTCTGCAATATTAAGTGCCGCTGCTTCAGTATCGAATAGCTTACTTGCCCTTGTATCAAAGCTTTGGCCTTGTGCAAGCGCACCTTAGGCTTGTACGGCATCACGTCCCGATGAGAACGATCGTCCCGCGGGAGAGCTGAAACGTGGTGATTCACGTTCAGCGGGGACTATCGGGCTTGCGGGAGATTGGGGCATGACATAATGGTATCAGAGCGACTCGATTCTTTGCCTATTCCGTTGCTTCCAACTCTGAGATGTGCCTGATGTGAGATGCAATGAACGTTCCATACAATGAGTCCGTAAATATTCTCAAAGTGCCGGCAAAAGTTTTCTTGATTTGGTTTTCATTGCTTGAGATGTGATTTGAGAAGATTGCTAGAGATTTGATTTGGGATGGCGAGGGATGAGGACTATCGCTGCTTTGTGTTTTTGTGAGTGTCTCCTTGAGTTTCGAGGACGAAACTCTTTATTGGTGGGTAAGTATGTAGTGCCCCGCTCTGCGTCGGCGCTATTTACAAGTGAGACCGACTTGCTTGTTCGAACGGAAGTCTTCTCGGAGAGTTCCAGACCGATTAATCAAGGTGAGTGGGCCGAACTGCATTCTCTGATTCTTGCACGACTTAATAATGAATCTGAGTTTTTAAATGCTTGCATGCTAAGAAGATTGTTTCATAAGAAGAATGATAGAACCGACTCAGTATGCTAATAAGAGAATTCACATAGCTTGTCATCGAAAAGAATATGCTGCCTAACTAAGAGAATATGTATGCTTGTCCTAAAAGAGATAGAATCATTGATATGCTAAGAAGATAGAACTGCATATTTACTTGATGTGATAATAGATCCGTGCCATGCTAGTCTCAACTAGAAGATCGTTCATATGCTTGCTTGTCATCGTATTGATATGGCTTGTCTTTAATGCTTAAAAGAAGGAATGCTTGATTCGATGTGAGAGTAAATGCTTGTCATGTGTGTGCTAGACTAGTAGCCCGCCTAACGTCCGGTCCTACGGGGATCTTGGGGGTGCGGCTATTAGGAATATGAGAAGATGGTTCGATTGTGACTTTGTCATGTTTTGTGCTATTGTGAAAAGAAGATGTGCTAGCGATATGTGGGTGAATGTGGTGGATGGAGGACAAACGATATGTGGGAGACTAATATCTCGCCCTGAGCTCGGGGCGAGGGTATTGGAATGGTGGATGGAGATGCGATGGGGGAGACTAATAGTGCGCCCTGACGTCCGGTCCTTCGGGGATCTTGGGGGGTGTGGCTATTAGAGGGAGGCGGAGCTTCTGTAGAGAAGAGTTGAGTCTGCAACTGAGAAGTTCATGGGAATAACTGCATTCAGGTCGTTAGGGAGCATGCTAGGTCAGCCTTCTTGCATACCTAACTATTTGATGCAGAGATGGACAGTGAACTAAAGAACAGTAAGACGAACTAAAGAACGGTAAAACATATATGTTTATGCATTTGTTGCTAACTTGTATGTCTGTTGCAGGGATAACCGTTCGGCCATGGGGTAAGAAATATATGCTTATGCATATAGTCTGCTTATTCATTTTGTCTGCATCGTAGAGACTATCGGTTAAGGCTTCATGCATTGCATTCGGTCGGACAATGACTATTAGTGCAGAGCTGAACCTTGGCTACGGCTGCTTCGGCAGTAATGTGCAACCATGAGTCACAGCTGCTAATAGAATCAGAATATGAGTCATTGGTTAGCTGGATTACCGCTACCGATCCTGAGTTACTCGGGGACCGACCTCTGATTGATAGTTAACTTATGTGCTTGATTTATGGTCCCTAAATGCTGTCTGTCCCTAGAATCATTGGATATAGTTCATCGAACACGCTGCGCACACCCGAACAGGATTCCTCGTGTTTGAATTGGTTGCCTCGATTGATTGGTTGTTTGATTATGTTTTCAAAGAATGTTTCCAAACAAGTAATATGACTCTACTAGAACTGCATGAAACGAACCTAAGTAAAAGTAGCAAGATCACTAGTAATGCAATATTTTGCCACATGATTACTTAGTGTGGGTTTCAGGGGGTGTAGCTTCTGTTCAGTTGTTTTATCTCACCAGTACTTGCATAAAGTGCTGACCCACCAACAGTTTTCTTGTTCTCAGGTGCTCGTTCGTCTGAGGAAGCGATAGCCGTGCCTCATCCCAAGGAGCCGGAAATCTAGAGTCGATGCCTGGAGCCGCATCGAGCTTGTGCCTGCTTTGAGCTGCTTTTATATAGAGGGACATAATGTATGGAACGGTGTTATTGTAATCAAGAGAAGAGTGCTTGAGAGAATTGTAACCTCGGCCAAGTGTCGCTTGTAACACTTTCGATTATCAATAAAAGAGCCTATTTTCATATACAATGAGTTCTTCACTTTTCTGCAATATTAAGTGCCGCTGCTTCAGTATCGAATAGCTTACTTGCCCTTGTATCAAAGCTTTGGCCTTGTGCAAGCGCACCTTAGGCTTGCACGGCATCACATCCCGATGAGAATGATCGTCCCGCGGGACAGCTGAAACGTGGTGATTCACGTTCAGCGGGGACTATCGGGCTTGCGGGAGATTGGGGCGTGACAAAAACTTCTACGAAACATTCACTGGAAGAAAGTAATTCACTAGAAGAGAATAACTAGGATAAATAGCAGAGGAGTGATGGGTGAGAGTTCTGGAGTTTGAGTTGGATATTATATATATATATATATATATATATATATATATATATATATATATATATATATATATATATGATCGTTAAAATTTTTAACCGTTACAAATGTTACCGTTTGAAATATAAACGTTCCAAATCTATCCCTTAAAATTGTTACCGTTAAAATTTATCCGTTTAACTCTGAGAGGAAAAAAAAAAAAACCAAACTTACGCCCCTTTCCCAGGCGTTAGTTCAAAAAAAATTTAATTTACAAACTTACGCCCCTATTCCAGGCATAAGTTACCAAATTTAATTTATAATTAATGGATAATTAAGGGAGTAGTTACAAAAAATATAATTTTTTTTAATAAAGTAAACTTATGTCATGTTTAAGGGCGTAAGTATAAATTACGTCCTAATGTTTGACGATAATGTGCTATGTTTACATTTTTCTTAAACTTTATGTTTTTATCTAATTAAGTTAAAGTTTAATGCTCTTTATGTAATTTTTCGTTTATTTTATGTTTGTCTATATTATTATGTTTGCTATCTTCATTAGTTATGATTGTCGGCTATACTACCGAGAATAATGAACATTTTATACAAAATTGAAAATAATTATCCCTATAGTGACGGAAAAGTGACGATCAACAACAAATTATCGACATAAATGTTTGTTGTTAGGGATACATTTTATGTATTAGATACATAATTTAACCCTATCGATGTCTCATTGACGAAAATTTTCAATCGCTATAATTTTTTTGTTTGGCATACGGAAATTTTATCCTCACTATTCCGTCGTTATCTATCAATTTTATGTATCTACTTATGCGTCGCTGTTTGTTGGTGTTTGCATTGCTAATTTAGTGACGATGTTATTTGCTGCTACTCCCTCGCTAACTTTATTTGGATGACTGATGTCTCAGCAACAATTTTTTTTTAGCGACATTATTTTACCGATGAAAACCCGAGCTTGATTAGGGGGAAGAGAAAAAATGTGGAGTCGGATGTGGCCCATATAGCAGGAGAGAGGAGAGGTGGAGCCAGTTATAAGAAAATTGTAAACATTTGGTAGTAAACTTGGCATTATTGTTTGTTATACTAGTAAGGAGGTTGAATACAAACTTATCACTTGAGCAGACATGGTCTTTGTTATCAATTATGCCAATCAAAGTATGCATGCATCATTATATATAGTCACATTGGGCTCTTATGTCAAACAAATCCTACGTTATCTTAAAGGTACCTATCGGTACGACAATAGTCTGGTTTAAAATTTTGGTCCATGTGTCAGTTCCATCCGATTAATTTTGGATTCGGATAATTGGTCCGATATATCAGAACGTGTCGGACTTCGTATCTCGACCCATTAGAGAGATTCGATCCATCTAGTCCAAAGCTCATGTCCGATCCGGCCTAACCCGAGGTCTGATCGGTCTGACCTGAGGTCTAGTCCGATCAAAAACTAAAATTTGACTGATTAATCATCTAGATATACAGTAAAAATAGATTTTTTTTTATATATATTGACCAATAAAATTAATTAATCATCTAGATATAGTAAAAAAAATATTTTTCAAGTTAAAGTGTTACTTGTTTGATAGAAACTAATTAATCACCTAGATATAGTGGAGAATATATATATTTTCAAGTTATATTGATTTTTTAAAATATTGGTTGATTTTATTTTATTTGGTCATGGTCTGACCCGACCCAGCGCAAGTTCGACCAGATCAAATGTCCATCGTGCCATGGGCCACGTGCTTGACTAGACTGAGATTTTCATCCTTAGGTCCGTCCCCACTATCAAAACTAGTCATATTAGCGACTATAGAAGGCGACATCACTATATATATGGAACTTAGCAACGCCATAAGTTAACGTTGTAATACGTCGCAGACAACGACCCATTACGACGACTAGTGACTCTTGTTAGGTACTCTATAAACAGTGTTGCTGGGAGTCTTTGAACGTCACTATTTTTTTTTAATTGTAACAACATTTATCAACATATTATTTTGGACTAAACTAAAATTTTATTATTGACAACGTTTAGCGACGTACTTTATTTTGTCGCTAAATTTTTTAATATATCGGTTCAGAATTCACTTTCTCCCTATTCATTCTTCCTCTTCCCAAATCAAAAATTTTGCCCCCCAAATCGACCCACCGCCGCTCCCCTTCGGACCCGATCCGACTTGCTGCAATGCATGATTCCAAGAGGTCCGGCTCAATCCACCCAAATTCGTGCTAGACCAGCTTGGTCCTTGATAACTCTATATTACGTACCTCCAGAGTCGGCTCTGCAGGTTGGATTGTCTTAACTAGATGTAATTTTGGTTGTCCTTCATCTCTATTGTAAAATATTGATTTAATTTAGGTTTGGACTGAATCAATCATAAGAAAGTCAAATGGCCTTAGGAGTTGCCCTACGGAAAGAGGTGATCCAAGTCCAAAACTTTGTCAGACTTATTCCTGGACCGACCCTACTTTATCTCCTCGCATGGTGTTCTACTTCATTGAGATTCACCTCATTTATGTGACAATCGCTTGCCATTAGAATCACAATAGAATCACCACTATAGAGTCACATTGGACTCTCATCTACGCTCAACAATATGTGATCTTCACTCGTCCAGACGCCATCTTTGCTGTCAACACTGCAATAGAGTCACATTTGACTCCATGCATGTCAGGCGAATCTTGTGTTATCTCAAGAGTACTCTCTCGCATGGCCGCATCAAGATTCATTTAAAATTGTCTGAAGGACTTTTGGTGACACTGACTCTGACTGGGCCGCACCATGCAATATGTTGTCGCTCGATCAAGTACGAAGGCTGAATACAAAGCTATGATCAATTCTACTGCGACAACTCATTTGTCAACAGTCATTAATGTTGGGGTTTCAAATTGCCACTAAATCTTGCGCGCGACAAATCAAGCTTTTCTTGCACGCACGCACGCACGCACCATGCATATGGGCATTGCTCGGGATCAATTAAATTAATTATACGTGTCAGCGCACTCAACTGACTCTTTTGATTAGCGAGAAAAAATATAACTTTCTTAACTGGACGGAGGTCTCAAAATCAAATCACAAAAAAGATGTGGGAGCAGTGGGTCCAAATGGACATACAACACAACGTACGTAAAATTTCGTACGTATCATCGGATATATAAAAAAAAAATATGTGTCTCACTCATCTCATACGAGATTAAATAGTAGTTAATTATGTTCTCACAAAATCTCTCTCTCGCTCTGATCATGGTGGTTGGTCCTGCTTCGAACCTAGTTCAATGTCATTGAGTCGTGCTTGAGCTTTCCTTAACATATGTGATTACAACTGTCACAACCCGCACCCGGTATAGGGACACGAGTGCGTGGGTACATCCAGCTTACGCTGCAGCATCGACGGTAGAACGCTGTCTAGGTCATGATACTATCTAATCAATCTCTCACGAATATCCAACTCCATAAGGAGACACAGATATCACAATATAATATGGAATACTCAATCACAACAACTAAAGCACAATAAGATAGCGAATAAAATAAACGAAATAACATCAAAGTCTGAACAAAATAGTCTAAATCAAACAATAACATCCAAGTCTCAAAGTATGCCGGAAATAAATCTGGTACCAAAGATGCTAAAAGAAACTAACTGAATAACTAGTGATCCCGGCTAGACCTCCCGGAATCACAACTGAACTACAAGATCCAAGACTGCAGCTACTCTACCCGTGGTCCATAATATGTCGGACATCAGTCCTCTAAGTCGCAGTCTGAAAAAATATTTTCAGTCAGGATGGAGCGAAGTACATATCTAACAGCAGTTATACATCAATGATATAAACTATGTAGCAGTAAATAGCTGTTGTAAAACCTCCTTCCTAGAAAATCGTATATACCTTTTTATTTTATTTATTATTAATTAAATTATAGTAATTAGGTCTAAATAGGAGAAATAGATTTTTAATAATTTTTATGTTAGGTGTTCGGACACTTAGATGACTTATGCGACCATCAGAAATTTTTCGGAATTTATTCCATGTAGGAGACCCCTTAAGCTGTTGCTAGCCTAACGATGTGCAATACCCTAATCTATAAATTTTCTTATGAGTATATATATATATATATGTATATACAAAAATATATATATGTATATATATTTTATAAAGAAAGAAGGAAAAAGAAAGAATTAAATAAAGTATAATAATAATACTAACTAATAAAATAATAATAATAGAATAATAATAGTAAGCATACTATTAAGTCCCTAGGAACCCACTACAGCCGATTCCTTACTGACTAAGGCCTTTAGGAAAACTAACTGTGGCCGCTTGCAAACCTTTAAGACCCGCTAGCACTTAACTATTCCAGCGGCTTCACCCCGCGAATCCAATCTATCCCTTTCTCTCTCTCTTAATATATGATATATATATATATATATATATATATATATATATATATATATATATATATATATATATATATATATATATATATAGATATAGATAGCTCTCTAAAACCCTAACCTAATATTTCCAGACTTCCTCTTCCCATCTAGAGCCATCACCACAGCCAGAGAAGCCTCCCCAAGCCATCCAATCATCCCGTCGACGCCGACATCGCGAACTGCAGTCTCCCACTCGAGGCACCTTCGCTCCGGCGCAAATTTCCGTTGACTCGCTCGACCAAACGTTGTTCCGTTTTCATAGGTATGATCTTCCCTTAACCCTCTCAAATATTAGTTTTATAGCCCACCTCGGAAAACGTGTGCCCCTAGGTGAAAACAGCGTCCAAAGTTGGACGAGCAGGCAGAATTCTGCAATCGCAGAATTCCAGATTGACCACCCATATTGCCGAGTTCGTATCTCCCACCACAGAGATCCGAATTCGGTGATTCTTTTTGATACCTGTAGATTACATGATCTAGTTTATTTTCTGTATTATAACTTTGTGCTATTAGTTGCTGTGGACAAAATTATATTCGTCACAAAACTGCGCGCACCCACTTTTTCCGGTTTTCCAAAAGTTGGAGATCGGAGCGCGCCCCGCCAAACGGGACCGCCCCGCCGTGTGCCAAGTGTACCAAATGGTGCACACAGCATAACGGGACACGTGAAAATTCGTGGGGACTGATTCGGACGCGTGTGCGCGCCGGAATCAGACCGTATCCGCGGACACATTTCGTGTCGCCACTTTTGTGGAACTCGCGAGTATTTTGTGCACGATTGTCAGATTGCGACGAAACTTGCGCCACTGGACTCGTGGTAACGCGCTGGTCCTGTGACCCAAATTTCACGCATTTCTGAGACGGTTGACCAGATCGCCAATTGGCGGGTCCCACAGTTGACTTTTTGGACCAAATTTTGTTCGGCTCATCGGAATCCAAATTTGGTTATACCGTTGGATTCGTATTGACATTTAGAGTTGTTTGACCTATAGTTTGTTCCATTTAGAGACTGTTACCCTTGGCACGCTTTTCGGTGCAAAGTGGGCCACATGTGGACCCCACTTTTACCCGAAATTACCGTTTTGCCCCTGTGTCCAAATTGGACGAAAGGGATGTGCTTTTTAGCTATTTTGCTTATTCTGGGAACGTTGGTGATGTTTATTTCAGCATCCGGAGATATTTGTTCTGTGGCCATAGCTTTTGATCCTGTGCGTTTGACTTCTGGACAGTACACCTTGCAGCTTTCTTACCAGGCAAGATACCTTGCCAAATTGTTTACAGTATTTTACATGCTTAGTATATTTCTGTTTATATTGCATTTCTGTATAGTTCTTGCATGTGTAGTTTTCCTTCAGTCATTACTATTTATTAGATATGTTGACACACATATAGCACCTAGTATCATTAGAGGACAATTATTAGGCGTATGGGCTTTTAACCACTCTGGTAAACCGTAGTATATAGCTCGCACTACGGGCGTGTGTCGCGCTGGTCGCTACCCCAGAGGTATGTCGATTTCTGTAGAGTCGCGCTGGTCGCTACTCCAGAGGTATGTCGATTTCTGATGTTCCAGACGGGTGTGTGAGTTGTGAGGCTTAGATCGAGTAGACTACCCTTGCCCATACGTCAAAAAGTTATCCTCACTTGCATTCATATAGATTGTCTTGTACAGCGTACTTATTTATTTTCAAATTATATGCATGTTTACTGTATTCAAGTTGGCTCGTATTTTCTGTATCTTGTTATGTCCCTCTGAGGACCTGGTCCGCTGCCAGGTGTACCTGTTCTTGAGTATTTGCAGGAGCGCAGATTTGGAAGGATATAGATGCTTCGTAGATGTCTTCTCTTCGAGACGTGATTGGTAGCTGGTGCTTATATTGTTTGAGTGAGTTGTACTTATATTGTATTTACTTTCCCATTTGAGTTGGTAGTGGATTTGTTTCCATCCAACTATCATCTTTAGATACTTCTTATTGAGATCTGGTTTCATAGATACTGGTTATTTATTTCTATATGATTTTGGTGGATGAGATTTAGATTTTACCCGGTGACTTGTATTACATTTTATACCACTTGTGGATTGCTATTCATATTACAGCGTACGTGTGGATTTGGTTTCCATATATTGGAGTTGCCATATCCATGCGGCTGGCATGCTTACGTGTCCTAGTCCTACGTATTTTTGGGACTGGGGCGTGACAGCTGTAAATATACAATATGCATATACATGTACAAGGGATACACAATAAAGAAAATACTGGAAATATTGTAAACAAATACGGGAAGGAACAATATGACAGTGAACAAGAATACTAATGACTAAGTGTGTGAGTACTAGCTTTAACATGTGATCGGCTTGGAAACTTGTACACGAATAATGGCCTGGTTAGTCATACGTGCGGTGTATGACCAACACTAATATGAGAATAAGACTTGTACATGAAGGGTATGATCACATATCTACACTAAAATATACCCCAACCCCAACTGGTATAGTAGATCCAACCTTGGTACTCTATGGCACGAGATTCTCCAAGAAGATAGCGACTCTTCCCGAGAATCAGTGTCTGCACATGCACAAGATAAACAATGAAACAAGACTTGTACAAGATACACCATATATATGGAATAACATCTCATGACGAGATTCGGATATTCCAATCCGTGTAACCATCGTGTCAAGAAGTATGAATATCTACACTAAATACAATGAACATAGGGGATATCATAAATAAGAAACTATCAGAGAATGTACTCGCCTGGGGTCCTTAGTTGGCAATACCAATATCCTGCTCCTGAAGTCTCGCAGGACAATCCAATGGTCCTATATACATATAATATAATACAATATAGCATCAGTCGTTATACTAGCACACGCACAAACACAATACACTGAACTCAACTGCTACACTAGGGTGCTACTTGTCTAACATGGTCAAGTGTGCATCTAGCTGCACGGGTGTCACGTCTGTAATTGCTGTGCAAAATTAGACAGTCAAAATAACACGGGTGTCGCCAGTACGTCAGTGTACATAAGGCAGTCTTCTCACTGTCATTCAGGTCCCATGGTCAAAGCAATTACGGAATATCCATAATTAACACTAGGGTCTCATAGTACATATATACATATATATAGTCCTAACTAGCATTTAATTACTTACAATATACATATATAACATATATATATATATGTATATATCAACCAATAATTATATGTATACCAAATTGAATAATATATATATATATATATATATATATATATATATATATATATATATATATATATATATATATATATATATATAAATAAATAAATATACCAAACTGAATAATATGCTCGTACGCGTATGAGTTGGGTTTAATTTGCATAGCCTAGCAATCAACATCTAATGAATACGTCATGGAAATAAGCTAGATTCTAATCGCCATCATACGTATACGCGTACACAACATGAAGGTACAATTCAAACCTGTGTGCGCGAGGATGGGTTGTTCGACGTTGAGGTGAGGGGAGACTCGGCTGCTCTTATTTATGCTCAGGTGAGGCTCGGCTGCGTCGTCGAGGGATGGCTCAGGTGGCTGCTATCGAGTCGAAGGAGGTCAGGTTCGTTCAGCGGGCTGCTGCTGGTTTAGGCAGAGGGATGCTGTCGAGTTCAGCGTCGTCGGCGGGATGGTTCAGCTGCTCCGGTCGGCTCAGGCGAATTGAACGAGAGGGGGATGGCGAGGCGGTCGGGTGCTGGCGTTGACGGGCTGCTCCGGCGTTCAGTCGTGGGGAGTCGGCAGTTGGCTGCGGGCTGGGTGCAGCGGTTCAGCGGGGTGGACGGTCTGGTCAGGCGGGTCATCGACGTAAGAGAGATGGCCGCCGGCTATCGTCGTCTCGGTGCACGCGAGCGGGGTCGGGTTCAGTTGATGGCGGGAGGAGAACGGCGGTGAGCAGCGTGTGCAGGCGGTTCAGTCGAGCGTGGGATGGCGGGTTAAAAGCAGTCAGGTTCACGGCGGATGCGGGCTGGGGTGCAGACGTTGACGACGCTGCTCCGGCGAGGGCTCCGACGGGTTGGACAGGAAGGGGGTGATGGTCTCGGGTAGGCGGGGTGAGGGAAAGAGATGCACATGAGATGGGTGAAGAAGTCGGCTGGAAGCTTAGGTTTTGGTTGAAGGGATGAATAAAACAATAGGAAAAAGTTATATATATATATATATATATATATATATATATATATATATATATATATATATATATATATATATATATATATATATATATGTGAAAAGGGTTGGGTTGACCTAAAAAATTGGGCTTGGCTTGTCATGTAGGTATTTGGAGGGCTAGGATTACATTGATTCAAAAATGGAGGGTTATGGTTTGAGGAGGGTTGATGTTGAGTGTTACACACTCCAAAAAGTAGAAAAAATTCACATGAAGGAGGAAAGTGTTTCTTCATGTGTTGTGTCCAATGTAGTGGACACCTTAATGCACTTTTGCATAAAAGTGCCAAACAATTAGAAAATTACACAAAATATAATTTTGGATTAATTTAATTAAAATTAATATCATTGATGTTCTAAAATTAATTAGAAGTAAATGGGATAAAAATTAGGTGGGACACAAGTGTCATGGACGAAGAAGACTCAGAATAAAATATTATTATAATTTGGGTTGCACAAAATAGGTCAAGATTGTGTCTCCAATTTCGATTGGAACGCACAAAGATACAAAGTTGAATTTTATATAGAATTAAAATAAACACCTGCGACGAATATTGTGCGACTAAAATGAAGCACAAAAAGAAATATTTATGAGCTACACAAGGGTCCGAATGGAAGGCGAAAGATAGGGTAGCGCTCTAAATATCGAAGCAACGGTAAGGCACAACAATTAAATAAAATCACAATAATTAATTACAACCTCCATAATTAAATCCCAAAATGCTAATTAAAATCCATGATCCTATAATTCGGTCAGGGCTTTATCTAGTGGGCTTCTAGGTCTAGTCCACTAACCCATACATTAATGAACACTATATATATATATATATATATATATATATATATATATATATATATAATATATATATATATATATATATATATATATATATATATATCATGCAATTTATTTAAAATAATTACACACAATACTTATAATATATAAAATGACAAAATTATCCCTATTTTTAGAATGTGGTAGTGACAAGTCTACCGTCCTTAGAAAAATTTCGTCCTCGAAATTTAAGATCCTCGATAGTTGTATTTATTTATTTATTACCATCAAAATTTAAATTCATATGTCTAGGAATGATTGTTGGATTGTAGAGTAAAACCCTCATAATGAAAGGAAAAAAAAGTGGAGGAAAGAGAATGTAATTGCTTATATAGGAAGAGATAGGATTGTAGGCCATTGGATCATAATCCATGTCTCTCACCCGGGTTCATCACAGCCACCCTCCAAGAAAATCAAGGGGCCAACGGTCCAAAGCATGCAACTAAGAAAAACTAAAAAAAATAACCTAAACAATTTATGAATGGCATAAAGCAAGATGTAAGCAAAAAAAGTTATGAAGATTTTAAAAAAAAATCAACTTATAAATATTTATATTTTAATTTATACTTAAAGTTATATAAATATTGACATAAAAAAATCAAATAAAGTTTTCTTACTTAATGTTTATATAAATTATACATCTTGAATTCAAATAAAGAAATAAACTTATAAATCTTTACAAGGAAGCTACGCATATAATCTTTAAGAAATCAAACAAAATTTTCTTATTTAATGTTTATATAAATTATACATCTTGAATTCAAATAAAGAAATAAACTTATAAATCTTTACAAGAAAGCTACGCATATAATCTTTACGAAATCAAATAAAATTTTCTTATTTAATGTTTATATAAATATTTACATAAATTATACAAAAAAATTTAGTAACAAAATCTATAAATTTTAACTTAAATTTATTAACCTATATATATATATATATATATATATATATATATATATATATATAAACGGAAAAAAAATGGGCCGGTCCAGCCTGACCGTGAACCGGTCCGGACCAAAACCGGTTTTGTCCGGTCCACCGCGGACCGGGTCACGGATCCGAGCTGATTGAATCCGAATCGACCTGAACCCGATCAAATCGGACCTCGGAATGGACCGGGCCGACCCATTATAGATCTTGAAGAACAAGTAGGATATATGTAGCTTGGTTAAAGGAGAAGGAATAGCTGCTTTACTTAGCACAAGCAAGCATGGTAAGGTATCTGATGTTGGGGCACAGGAAGTGGGAATCTGAGAGGATAGACCATTATAGCACTTAGAACAAGGCGACGCTAAGAGGGCGAGGCAAAGCGAAAGTCAAAGAAGAAAACTTAGAAAGAGAAGGAAAGTAGAAGAGCACCCATAAGAGAGCATAGAGTAGGAAAGAAAGAGAACCCAATACTTATAGCCTCCCTCTTCTTTACTCCCTGTAAACTTGATTGGTTAATGAATGGCTTCCGATACATTTAGCAAGTTTTCATATATACTAGTAAATTCACCTGTATGTACAATAATTTTTTATTTTCCTGATATTAATATAAAATTATTTAAATTATTATTATTATTATTATTATTATTATTATTATTATTATTATTATTATTATATATATATATATATATATATATATATATATATATATATATATATATATAAAAGTAAAATTTATTATATATTTAATTATAATTTGTTAGATATATTTTTTATTTTTTATAATTTTTTTAAAAAATAGTTAGCCATCTAAATGTATATTCTAATATAGTTAAAAATTAATTAATTAATTAATTTTTTTATATGTCATTTGTATCGACTAGGAACTAAGTTTTCAAGAAGGATTCGAACCATGTCTATCCCTACGGAGCCCCAATCATAACCAACAGGTCCGACCCCACGGACAATTTAACTACTTAATATTATCTAGTTAAAAACATATATCTCGTCTGACTCATATGGTTAGTGGGAGGTATTCCCTTTAGTTGACTGAGTTCAAATCATTGGAGTATTATTTATAACAATTTAATTTTTTGTTCGACAAATTTACGTAATTAAATAATTAATTGATGATATACATACAACTTAGACGACTCGATTTTGAGCCGTTTTCAAGCTCCTTTAAATAATTTTTTATTTAAAATTTTTAAATATATACTGTCATTCTTAGAAATCGAATTCAAACAACCATGAAAAATATATTCCACCTTAACCTCTTGAGTTATAATTGTTTAGTTGTAAGTAAATAATATTAGGTAGTTAAATAATTAGTTATTTAAAAAAGTTGGTAGAGTATTTACATGCGGCTTAGACGGCTCAATTTTGAGTCGTTTGCAACCTCATTATATATATATATATATATATGTTCTCCTTGGATTCGTGGCGAAGTCACCACTCCAACCCGATCAGAGTGGGGTCTACATCCCACTGCTCTCTAAAGGGAGCCCTCCTTCCGCGGAAAGGGATCTCAACCCAGAGAGCTCAATGGGGAGCCCTACCCCATTCAAGTAGTTTTGGCGCTCATGCGGCACTAACCCTCAGAGTATGAACATTATGTGGGAAACCCTAATCGCCTAAAGGCGCCCACATTAGGGGGTTGGGATTCGATCCCGGGATCATCTCCACGGGAGGCCCAAGTGTTAACCGATAGGCCACACTCCTAGTTCATATATATATATATATATATATATATATATATATATATATATTAAATTTTATAATTCAAATTCATTGGTTGTAACATAAATTGGTTCCATAATATTAATGGCTAACCAGTGTTTAGACCCTGAATTTTAAACCAGCTTAAGAGTTTAAGCCATAACATGTCCAATTAGAAAGTTTAGACCTTAGATTTTTATTTTTTATTTTTCTATTATACCCTCCATTCTATGTTTGACAATAAAATTTTTCTATATAGGCTGAGAAAGTACAATGGAAAAAACCCAAAAAATAAACTAAGAGTTTAAATGTTTCAATTGAACATGTCAGAGACTTCAACTCTAAGTTGGTATAAAATCCAAGGACGTAGCTAAGCTAGATTATGGATAATTTGTTGTTAGCTAGCTAATAGACTACATAATGTCTGGTGATGCTAAAGTATATGTGCGTACAAACAAATTAATATAACATGAGTGAAAACAACATACACTACCAAAATATGATGAAATAACGACATTTATAGCGATGTCATAATAAAACATCGCTAATATTAAAGATTTGAACGACTCCAAAATAAACGTCGCTATACGTCGCTGTTGGCGACACATAGCGACGTTTAGCGATTGAACTTCAGTTTTTTAAAAAATAGTCGCTATAAGATTCTTTAACGTCACTAAACGTCGATGAATTTTTCGATTTAGCAACATTTAGCGACATATTTAACGATGTTACTTTTTTTGATTTTTAACGACGTTTAACGACGTCTATTGATAACGTCGCTAAATTTTCTAATTGACGATGTTTAGCGACGTCAATTGATGACGTCGCTAATTTTTTTAATTGGCGACGTTTAGCGACGTCTTTTGATGACGTCGCTAAACTTTTTAATATAGGGTTCAAGATTTCATTTTCCTCCATTTTGTCGATCCCCAAAAATTTGAAACCCCCCTCCCCCCCCCTCCGGTGAAGTACACCCCCTCCGACGTCCTCCTCCTCCCCCCGTCCCTACCCCCCCAGCGGCTCCCCCACAGCCCCCTTACTCCGACTCCCCACCCCCCGAGCGCCCCCCTCCCGCACGGCTCATCCCTTCCGGTGTGGCTCCTCCCCTCCGACGACCTCGGGCTTCTCCTCCCCCTCTTCCTCTAGGTAAACCCTAACCATATCCCTCTCTCTCTCTCTCATAGATACAGACATGACATAACACAGACACAGACATGACACACACACACTGATACAGACACGACACACACATACACTGACACAGACACGATACACTGTCACAGACACACACATTGAGACAGACAAGACACACACACAGACACGATACGACACGACACGATATATATCCATGTAATTAATTAATTTACCATATTAACACACATTTTTGTTGTAAAATAGTATTGCATGTGTGTATTTAACTTAATTGATAAATGATAGGTGTGATCATCCTAAATAGGCTATATATGTATCGGGAAATCAAGTCGGAGATTTTACTTATGCATTAATGTAGTGTGCGGGATAAATTCATAGAGGGTGTAAACCCTAACCCTAACCCTATATATATATATATATATATATATATATATATATATATATATATCTCACAGATACAGACACGATATTTGATAGCGGACACGACACATACACATACATAGACACGATACGGGATACGACACAGACACATACACTGACACGACACAGGACATGACACAGACCCTAACCCTATCTCTCTTCACTGACACGATAAATGACATGACATAGACCCTAACTCAAAGTCGAGACACGACACAGAACCTAATCCTATATGAGTTAATTAGATGCAGCTTTGAGTATCAAGTGAGGTGTTGTGTAGTGCACACTTGTGCACAGTGCAGTGAAGGTGTGTGTGTGTGGATATCTCGGTGCTGCGGACACTAACCCTATCCTAATCCTAACTCAAATACACACACACGCGGACACTAACACTAACCCAAACTCGGATACGCGGACACACTATCAACGGACACTAAACCTATCCTAATTTATAGAGGGTGTACAACAGTTTCTGCAGTTCGATAATGCGTTCCCTCAGTACATGGACAATACCAAAATTAAGTGTCCGTGTGTGAGATATTGCAACTTGAAATATCATCCAGAAGTGGAAGTCACATATCATTTGTACTCGAAGGGTTTTACGCCGAATTACTATCACTAGACCGCGCACGAAGAACTTGTGTCTTTAACATCAAAGTCGGAGCCTTATGTGGAGCCGTGCTTCTCATCCTCCTCCTCCTATAGGTAAACCCTAACCCTATCTATCTCTCTCACAGATACAGACACGATATGACATTGACATAGACACGACACACACACACACTGACACAGACACGACACACACACTGTCACAGACAAACCCTGACACAGACACGACACACACAAAAACTGACACAAATATGACACATATATACACAGACACAGACACGACATACTGTCACAGACACACACTGAGACAGACATGACACACACAATACACACACTGAGACAGACACGACACACACAATACACACACAGACACGACACGATATATATCCATGTAATTAATTAATTTACTATATTAACACACATTTTTATTGTAAATTAGTATTGCATGTGGTATTTAACTTAATTGATAAATGATATGTGTAACCATCCTAAATAGGGTTTCTATATATGTATCGAGAAATCAAGTCGGATATTTTACTTATGTATTGATGTAATGTGCGGGATAAATTCATAGAGGGTGTAAACCCTAACCATATATATATATATATATATATAGAGAGAGAGAGAGAGAGAGAGAGAGAATAAGGGAGGTGAGATGGCACCTCACTCCCAAAACAAGGGTGGCGGTGACGTGGCACAATTCCAACCACACATTTCATAATTGGCAAATTGCACTTAACCCCCTCCCCTCGTTTGTGTGGTTGTGATTGTGCCACATCACCGCCACCCTTGTTTTGAGAGTGAGGTGCCACCTCACCTCCCTTATTATATATATATATATATATATATATATATATATATATATATATATATATATATATATATATATATATATATATATATATATATTGATAAATGATATGTGTAACCATCCTAAATAGGGTTTCTATATATGTATCAGAAAATCAAGTCGGATATTTTACTTATGTATTGATGTAATATGCGGGATAAATTCATAGAGGGTGTAAACCCTATATATATATATATATCTCACAGATACGAACACGATATTTGATAGCGGACACGACACATACACAGACATAGACACAACACGGAATACGACACATACACATACACTGACATGACATATCACTGACATGACACAGGATATGACACAAACCCTAACCCTAACCCTATCTCTCTTCACTGACATGACACAGGACATGACACAGATCCTAACCCAAAGCCTAGACACGACACAAACCCTAACCCTATATGAGTTAATTAGACGCAGTCTTGGGTATCAAGTGAGGTGTTGTGCAGCACACACTTGTGCACAGTGCAGTGAGTGTGTGTGTGTGTGTGTGGATATCTCGGTGCTACGGACACTAACCCTATCCTAATCCTAACTCGAACACACACACACACACACACACACACACACACACGTTGACACTAACACTAACCCAAACTCGGACACGCGGGCACACTATCAGCGGACACTAACCCTATCCTAATTCATAGAGGGTGTACATCAGTTCCTGCAGTTCGACAAGGCTTTCCCTCAGCACATGGATGGTACCAAAATTAAGTATCCGTGCGTGAGATATCGCAACTTGAAATATCGTCCAAAAGTGGAAGTCACATATAATTTGTATTCGAAGGGTTTCACGCCAAATTACTATCACTAGACCGCGCACGAAAAACTTGTGTCTTTAGCATCGAAGTCGGAGCCTTATGTGGAGCCGTGCTTCTCCTCCTTCTCCTTCTCTAGGTAAACTCTAACCCTATCTCTTTCTCTCTCACAGATACAGACACAATATGACACTGACATAGACACGACACACACACACTGACACAGACACGACACACACACACTATCACAGACAAATTCTGACACAGACACGGCATACACATACTAACACAAACATGACACAGACACGACATACTATCACGGACACACACACCGAGACAGACACGACACACACAGACACACGACATGGTATATATCCATATAATTAATTAATTTACCATATTAACACACATTTTTGTTGTAAAATAGTATTGCATGTGTGTATTTAATTTAATTGATAAATGATATGTGTAACCATCCTAAATAGGGTTTCAATATATGTATCGGGAAATCAAGTCAGAGATTTTACTTATGCATTAATGTAGTGTGCGGGATAAATTTATAGCGGGTGTAAACACTAACCATATATATATATATATATATATATATATATATATATATATATATATATATATATATATATATATATATATATATATATATATATATATATATATATCACAGATATAGACACGATATTTGATAGCGGACACGACACATACACAGACATAGACACGACACAACACGGGACACGACAAAGACATATACACATCCACGGCAACGATATGTCACTGACAGGATACGGGATATGACACATACCCTAACCCAAAGCCAAGATACGACACAGACCCTAACCCTATATGAGTTAATTAGACACAGTCTTGGATTTCAATTGAGGTATTGCGTAGTGCACACTTGTGCACAGTGTAGTGAGGGTGTGTGTGTGTATATGGATATCTCGGTGCTGTGAACACTAACCCTATCCTAATCCTAACTCGGACACACACACACATACACACACGGACACTAACACTAACCCAAACTCGGACACGTGGACACACTATCAGCGGACACTAACCCTATCCTAATTTATAGAGGGTGTACAGCAGTTCCTGCAGTTCGCTAAGACATTTTCTCAGTACATGGACGATACCAAAATTAAGTGTCCGTGTGTGAGATGTCACAACTTGAAATATCATCCAGAAGTGGAAGTCACATATCATTTATACTCGAAGGGTTTTATGCCAAATTGCTATCAGTGGACCGCACATGGAGAACTTGTAACTTTACCATCGGAGTCGGAGCCTTATGTGGAGCCGTATATGGATGTCCACGACCACGCTGCTTACGACGACGAGTGGGTGAACATATTTTTTGATGCAGCGGGGACTAGTTTTGATCCGGACAATTATGATACAGCTGAGGAGGAACCGAATGCCAATGCTGCAAAGTTCATGGAGTTGTTGGAGAATGCAAGGACTCTATTATATCCTGGTTGTGAGGATCATTCACCGTTGGAGGTGGTTACAAGATTGTTGAGCATCAAGTCCAATTTTAATATGTCACAAGAATGCTATAACTGACTGATGGATTTAATTATAGAGATCTTGCCAAAGGGTGCAAAGTTGCCTAAATACTTCTACCGATCTAAGAGGATGGTGAGATCGCTCTGGATGGGATACGAGAAAATTGATGCATATCGCAATTGGTGCATGTTATACTACAAAGACGACAAGGATGAAGACGCGTGCAGATTCTGTGGTGCTGATCGCTACAAGGTCACTGGTAGAGGAAAGTCTGTCGGTGCAAGGAAGCCTACCGATTCGATGCACTACTTGCCTTTGACATCTCGGTTGTAGAGGTTGTTTATGGTGAAGGAGACTACAGAAAACATGAGTTGGCACAGGCGGGAACAGATCGAAGGAGTATTATATCATCCATCTAATGGAGAAGCATGAAAGCACTTTGATCGAGAGTATCCAGATTTTGCTTCGGATCCGCGTAATATCAGATTGGGGCTCTCCTCCGATGGTTTTACCCCATTCGGACTTTCGGGCTCCCAGTATTCGTGTTGGCCTATGATCGTCACTCCGTACAATCTACCGCCTTAGATATGCATGAAGACTCCATATATATTCATAATCGTTATTATTCCGAGTCCGAACAATCCGAAGAGGAACATTGATGTGTATTTATAGCCGTTGATAGATGAGTTGAATAAGCTGTGGGAAGTAGGTACCAACACGTACGATATTTCTAGAAAGCAGAATTTTCAGATGAGGGCAACACTTATGTGGACCATTAACGACTTTCAGGCCTATGGAATATTATCATAATGAAGCACTCATGGTCGTCTCTCATGTCCATATTACATGGACCGCACTAAGGCTTAACGTTTGAAATACGGAGGCAAACCGTGCTTCTTCGTTTGTCATCGATAATTTCTGTCGAAGGATTATCCGTACCGGAGGAACATGAATGATTTTCGTGCAGGCGTTATGGAGAAGGCCGATCCACCGCCAAGGTGGCCCAGATACACGATATGAAAAGAGTTAAAAGATTTACCAAGTGCTATCGAAGAGCCTGCTAAGGGGTACAATTGTGACGGATTTGGTCGCCCCCATAACTGGACGAAGAGGAGTATATTCTGGGATCTGTCATATTGGAGCACCAATCTGATGAGACTACTCCCTTGTCCAACGTTCCTCCTGCTGACAGAACCATGTAGACAGATGAGCATATGGCGGAGGTTGAGCCGACGTTGTCCCAGCATCAGTGAGATCCTCCATGTGCACCTTCGGACGAGACGAGGACGGAGATTTAGCCCGACAGTACAAAGTAAGTCAGTTAGTTGGTTTAGCATAGTATATATCGTGTATTTTTTTATTCATAATATATTCACTTTTTCGATAAAAAATATTATCTCTGTATAGATATCGTCCCTCGTCGGTACAGAGACGCCTCGGCAACTTTTTGAGGTACAACTATGGTGGCCCTTAGATCAACTACTCTGATGCTCCGGATGAGAGGAAGGCGTTCTGGTTTGCGCACCTCAAGGTAAAAGTATATTATATCAATCATCTAATTTATGCATATTATATGACTTACTAAATTACTTCTTGTAGCAAACATATTTCTATCCACCGCACCGGGCCGAGTTGATCGAGCAGATGTTTTCTGCCGTTGCCGCCAAGTTGATTCTTGATGCTCTGGATGACCAGAAGGCTCGTGATCGCGAAGGAAAATCGATCCAAGGTTGGAGCACGCCTGAGCAGTGGAATGCGATGAGAGCTAGATTCGACGATCCGAGGTACAAAAAAAGGTCTTAGAAGGCCAAGACGGCTAGGCAGAAGGCAGCAAAGTGGTGTGGTGGCTCGATTTCGATGACGGAATATTTCTGTCGTTTGGTATGTTTTTTATTTCAAATATGTTATTTTAATGCAAGTACGATAAAATGGTAGTAGGATAAAATATTTAATTTTAGTACTAAATAATATATTTTTAACAGGTACAGAGGGGTGATGATGCCAACATGGTGACCGTCTTCCTGGCCATCCATCGAAAGGACGGGAATCTCATTGATGGGAGGGCCTCGCAGACCTATGTAAGTATTACTTTACTATGTGTTAATTTTAATATAACTTAGAAAAAATGTAAATAAATATCCATGTAGTTAGTAATAAGTACCTTAGACACATTAGCAATCATCGAGTATCCAAACTTTTCTAGGCCGAACATCTTAGGCTGCATGAGCAGGTGACTGCTAGTGCACCTACAGCGAGAGAGGTTGGTACTTTCTCGCAGCCATCTCCAGCTCTATCGTCCGACGAGCTGTGTGTGACCGCCGCTGGTGGTCTCTAGAGGGGTACGTACTATGGTATAAGATCCTATGGCGCCCTTGTTGCGACGCAGTCCTCTAGGGCCTCCACTACAAGTAGGCATTCGCCACATCCCTCACAGGCATCAACCTGAGTCCAGGAGATTGTTGACCGTCAGATTGCGTCTCTCCGTGATGAGTTGCTGTCAAGCATAGAGGAGCAGCCCCTGTCCCAACCGCATGCGGACGATGCGACACTCATCGTATGATTTGATATGCTCGAGCGTAGCATCATGGAGCTCAGGGATATGACAACTGATTTTAGAGCGTCGACAGAGCGCAGCGTGATGGAGCTGCATGCATCACAACTGTCCATGGGCAAGAGGCTAACGATGATGCAGAATTCAATGGTTCATAGCAGTACGAGACTGTTATCTACCATGGATTCATACAACCATCGACTAGCAGAGTTGTAGCAGATACGTCCTCCTGGTGCGCCTTCATCGACACAGACTCTACCGACGTCACTGCCTTCTCCATCGACATCGGTGTCGATTTTACGGGAGTAGTATGATTTGTTCTTATCCCTGATGCGCGCCGGCGGTCATTCTCCTGCAGATTTGCAGTAGTCCTAGTTAGGATACTTTACTGGTTGTTTGTGTTTTGACCTATGATATTTGGTCATTTATGAATATTTTTTATTTTTAAGGCTTTCAGACTTTATTTCTTGTACTCAGTTGTGTGGATATTTATTGTATTTTTTACGACGAGATTTTCTCCAGACTCGGTTTGTTATCCCAATATTTCATTTTCTTCAAATTTTACTATATTATTCATATTAAATGTATGTTAATCTACCAGTGTTGAGTGTTCAACCGAAGGGGTCGGCAAACCCATGGAATTCAACGGAGGGTTGCTCCGGATCTATTTATATAAATTGTGAATTCATAAACTGCAGGAAGATTGGTTTGAAAACCATTATATATTCTTTTTTTACTGAAACTTTAGCGACGTTTATATACATCGCTAAATACGTCGCTAGGTACGTCACTGAATGTCGCTAAATACGTCGCTAAATATGTCGCTGAATGTCGCTAAATTGCTGACATGACAGTATTTGTCAGGTCAATATAACGTCGCTAAATGTGTTGCAACGTCGCTAAATAGAAAAAAATTAGCGACGGATAGCGACACAAAACACGTCGCTAATTTAGCGACGTTGCGTCGCTAAACGTCGCTAATATGAAAATATTTCATATTAGCGACGCAAAAATGTCGCTAGAAAACGTCGCTACAACGACGTTTTGCGACGTTTTTCCTGTCAGCGACTGGCTTAAACGCGACTTCACTGAAACGTCGCTCATTACGTTGTTGAATTTTTTTAGCGATATTTTTAGGCCCTTTAGCGACGTTTTTTGATGTTGCTAATTTGTCTTATTGTGGTAGTGATAGCTAAGCTAGATTATGGATCATTTGTTGTTAACTAGCTAATAGTTATATAGGTAAGTAGGGCTACAGATTGTCTGGTGAGGCTAAAGATATGGGGACCAACATAGTCCCGGATCTCTCCCTAAGCTTTCGTGCATAATTGGTCCGCAATATTAAGGTCGGTGCCTGCCAAAACCAAAAGTGATCATCATCGTCGTCATGCTCACTAAATGTCTAAACTATAGGATCAACTTTGAAGGACCAACAAGAAGAAGAAGCTAGTGAAGTAGGTGTTTACATCGTCATCATTACATGATTGAACATATTTTATGTCTACTATGACTTCCATCCATTCTTCATGGTTGAGCTTGCTTGACTTGGAAGTGCCTACGAAAATAAATTAGACACAATGGAAAGTTCGCACCCCACAAAGAAAGGGGAGCTAGCTTAAAAGCATAACACCATCATGAGTACGTACGACCCTTTCTTCTTCATTTGGTTAGACAAAGGGATTCTCTAATATATAAATTTTCTTTTCAGTATCTCATTCATCTTCCACCCGGCTATATACCTCACCCAATGAAGATTTTCTTATTGGTTTTAGGTTTGTGAGGTTCTTTTCTATTTTTGTTTATGGAATATTCTTTCTACACCTTTAAAACTCGGTTCAACTCATCTGATGGTTCATTAAGTCCGGTTCAACAAGCCATAACTTATTTCACCCATCCCAGCTACTCCTGGGTTTGCAGAAACGATGGTAGAACTGAAGTATGACCTGAAACTTTCCTAATTTTTTAGGAAAATATGTACTTATGTTCTTGATAATTCCTTTCTTTCAATTTTGATTCCTTCCCAAACATGGGATCAATATACAAGTTTAAGGTTTCCAATACTTTTCCTAATAACATAAAAACAACGAAAATGATATGTTGCCTGCAGACGGGCTGGTCCATCCATCGCGTGGCCGGACCCCATTGGCCCCTTCTAGACGTCATTTGAGTCCGCCACCGGTTGACCTGCCAATGAGACGGCGACACGTGATGAACGAACAACGTAGGAGCGTCTAAAAAACAGAGACAAAAATATGTGCACTATTTTTATTATATTATACTATATATGCACATATGTTGCATGTATTTTATACTGTTTGGAAAGAGCAAACAATAGTATATTAATTTTTTACTTACTTAAGAAGAACAAATAATAACTTATGAATTTTTTACTATTTGGAAGAAACAAACATCAATATCTTAAATTTTTTTTTTTCTATACGTAATTATATAATTACTTATTTAAATTTAATAAATAATTTTAATTAGTCAATATAAGTAAAGATATTTTTGGATAAATTTTTACGGTTGAACCTAACTTTTGATATATATTATATAGTAACATAGATAAATTATCTTGAAAACATATATATCGGCTTGATAGAGAAGGGAGAGGCGCATGCATGAGAAAGAGTTGCAGGAAGAAGTAGCTGGTCTGACGAAGATAAGGGAGATGAATTAAGAAGAAAGGAAGATTTTGAGGAAATCATTGATTATGGGGAAGGAATAACTTGGTGGAATATCTTCTATTTCCATCCAATGGGCAATAGACAATCTCATAAGTTTCCTTTTTAAGACAAAACAGTGGGACTTAACTCTCCCACATTTCATTAAAGATAAATAAGAAAATAATTCCCAACTAGAAATGAGGTTACTAATGACGACAAACCATCATGCATGTCCCGCTGGCACAAATGACATCTGGTTGCTTGCAGAGAACATAAGACATACAATACGCCAAAATCGATGAGATCGAAATAGGGATCGCAACAAAACAAAAAAAAAAAAAAAAAAAAATCCAACCATGCAGAACGGGAGATGAATCGGGTTCGTAAAAAGGAAACCACGACAACAAGAATGTCCGACTGGCTCCTAGGTCCGACAACTTTAAGAGAAAAAAAAGAATGATCATGCTTCTATTGCTACCTAATGTGAGCTATCGTTGAGGCGGACCATTGGTCTTGCACCCGTCATGTCTTTGTTCAAGCTGTAAAATAGTGTCATTCACAGTTGTAGCAGAGAGGCCGATATGGTTAAAGTAAATGATCCACTGGGCACTACTTTTGAAGTTGGAGACTTCGCTATCACATGGAAGAATAAATTGACATAGAATAAATGATGAATTGTAGTTTTATTTTGCATTTGATATTATTTTTAAATAAATTTTTTGTATGAATTATTAATTGAATTTTATATATTTTGCATACATGTGACCGAATAGAATTGATTTTGCTCATGTATGACAAATGAGGGAAGTTAGATGTCTGGTAGATAGTGCGACTACATATACTATTCTTCATGAACGAAAATATTTTTCCTAACTTCATCACGGGAATTTTGAAAATTCATTTTTAAATTCCTGAAAAATCTGGAGGTTTACAGTGATAGTGAAGGATATATGAATTTTTCAAGTACATAGAGTGTAGAAACTCACTCTAACTATACAATGCCATAAGATTATGCTAAAGAATCAATAAAGTCGAAGAAAATCTCAAAACGGCCAAAAATGGACAAAACAGACAAAAACAACAAAAAACTGTAAAATCGACATATTGGCGGTATATTGTAGTATACCTGCAATATAATGGATGAAAGATAGAGAGTACATACATATATACAAAAACCTGCATACCTTCGGTATACAGTAGGATACCGTCGGTATACTGGTCCGGGACAACAAAGAAAAGTCAAAATTTTCGTGAAACTTGCAATGGCCATAAAAACTTCGTTTTTACTCAAAATTCGACGTTTCAAAAGTTAAAATCGCATAAAATCAAATTTTCTACAAGGTGGGATCATTATATTTCATAAATTTTTATATTTGAAAGATCAATTCTTCGAAATACCAAAAAATTAGATTTTCGAAAAATCGAAACATGTTTCGATTTCCACCAAACTCTAAACCAATAATGTACAAGACTCTGGAAGTGTCTCACACAACATATGATTATCATACATAATACCAAGATCACATTCTGTGTCTCACAGTTAGATCCAAAATGGACAAAAGCATAAATATGTATTAAATCCATGGAAATATACCAAGCCAAGAACTAAAGTAATAGAGAACCTATTTGAAACATTTATATCTAATAATACTTAAAAAATGATAATAAAGAAAATCCAAATCTAAGGTTCATAGAATGGCAAGAAGTACTTGCCTAAGATCAAGCTCTCAGCCTAAACATTCTACTCTATCACAAAGAGGGATTAAGAAACCACACTCTTAGGCCTCGAGACCAAGCTCGAAGCTTACGCAAAAAATGGAGAGAAAATGAAGATATATATATATATATATATATATATATATATATAGAGAGAGAGAGAGAGAGAGAGAGAGAGAAAGAAAGATAAAAGAGAGGAAAGAGAAAGTCAATGGATCTAAAATACTAAATCAATCTCAACCATCTAAAAGAATACCATGTAACAAACGGATAATTTGGTGAATCAGAACCAAGAAACCAATGGATAATAGAATGAATCAACATTATTCACAAAAATATCTAAAATATTGTTCATCAAAACATCTAAAATACTAACCAAAATATCTAAAATACTATTCACCAAAATATTCAAAACATTATTCATAAAAATATCCAAAAATAAAAATATCCCAAGCAATGTACTGGTTGTATAGACCAGTATACCGACGGTATGCCGGCCAGGAGAAAAAATATCTAATTTGGAAAAGTCCTGGGTTTCGTTCTACGTACGGGTCCTAACACGAGTCTATGACAATGCCAAAATGTATTCTACTGGTTCAGGGTAGTCTCTCATAACAAAATAAAATCATAAATACATGAATGCAATAAATGAAACACCAAATGCATCATAATATTATTTTACGGAAAAAAAAATTTAATATCCAAAAATCAGAAATACGAAAATTCAATAACGAAGGTTACAATCTTGGCCGAAGAAAGGTTGATCACATGATAGACCTCTATCGTTCTAATGGAGTAGAGTACAACTCATTCGGGAGGAGAGTCAATTTTTTCTAGATATGCTTATGACCGTACGCATTGGAAGTTATGCACATATACTCTACTCCATTTTTTTCAATGGTCTTAGCATTGTAGTTATTTTGTCATATATCCTTAAAACTCAACATTGTTTCTTCCGGAATGTAGAGAATATAAGTCATCTTCAATGGTAAATTGGTAACATTGGACAACATGAAATGGACAATATTTTTCTCCTATATGAGATTTAATGGACTTGAAAGGGTTGTCAAAGTGGTTTGCAGTGATTTTTTTGGAAAATAAATAAATATTTTTTGGTGTTAAATAATTTTAAATAATTTTACTAAATATTAAAATATTATAAAAATAATATTTTTGGGTGTAAAATAAAATATTAGACATAGAGTAATTTTCCTAAAATTTATTGGACCCCAGAATCATTTTTAAAGACCTAAAAAAAAATTAATGTTTTAATTAAACCAATTTAAATCGGTTTAATTTTAAACCCGGTTTAATGAACCAAACCGAACCATGCTGAATCGACCCTGAATCGAACCCCTAAACTAACCCTGCGGGTCGGGTCTGAACCTGACCCAAAACCCGCTAACCCGAACCCGTTACCCATTTTCTACACAGTAACCGTAGGGTTTCCCGATCGAAACCGACGCCGCGGCCGCCGCTCAAACGCCTCGACTCACCGCCTCCCCACCGTCCGTTCAGCGACCGATCACCTCCCCGACGGCTCCCCTGCTTCCCGCGACTTCTCCCCTCCCCTTAATCGCCCCGGCGCTCCACCCTATAAAACCCCTCCACCCCCTTCGCCTCACCACCAACACCACCGCCTTCGACCTCGACAGCCCCAGCCGACACCCAGAGCTTCACCGCCTCCGACACCCCAGCCGACATCCAGAGCTCCGCCGCCTCCAGCAGACCCTGCCGTCGAGAGCCGCACATTCCACGTCAGCATATGTCAGCAAGGTACTTGCTTTCCCATGCGCATAATTCCATGTACGTAGATCCATATTTCGTTGATGGTCCACATAAGTGTTGCCCTCATCTGAAAATTTTTCTTTCTAGAAACATCGTACGTATTGGCACCTACTTCCCACAGCTGATTTAACTCATCTATCAAAGGCTATAAATATACATCCATATTCCTCTTTGGATTGTTCAGACCCGAGATAATAATGGTTAGGAACATATACAGAGTCTTCATGCACATCCAAAGTGGTAGATTGTACGGAGTGACGATTACAGGCCAACACGAATACTGGGAGCCTGAAAGTCCGAATGGGGGTAAAACCGAAGGAGTAGAGCCCCAATCTGACATTACACAGATCCGAAGCAAAATTTGGATACTCTCGATCAAATTGCTTCAATGCTTCTCCATCAGATGGATGATCCAATACTCCTTCGATCTGTTTTCGCCTATACCAACTCATATTTTCTGCAGTCTCCTTCACCATAAACAACCTCTGCAACCACGGTGTCAAAGGAAAGTAGTGCATCGAATCGGTAGGCTTCTTTGCACCGACAGACTTTTCTCTTCCAGTGGCCTTGTAGCGATCAGTACCACAGAATTTGCACGCATCTTCATCCTTGTCGTGTTTGTAGTTCAACATGCACCCGTTGCGACATGCATCAATTTTCTCGTATTACATCCAGAGCGATCTCACCATCCTCTTAGATCGGTAGAAGTCTTTAGGCAACTTTGCACCCTCTGGTAAGATCTCTATAATCAAATCCATCTGTCGGTTATAGCATTCTTGCGACATGTTAAAATCAGACTTGATGCTCAATAATCTTGTAACCACCTCCAATGGTGAATGATCCTCACAACCAGGATATAATGAAGTCCTTGCATTCTCCAACAACTCCATGAACTTCGCAGCATCGGCATTCGGTGCCTCCTTAGCTGTATCATGATTGTCCGGATCAAAACCAGGCCCCGTCACATCAAAAATTATGTTCACCCACCCATCGTCGTAAGCATCATGGTCGTAGACATCCATATACGGCTCCACATAAAGCTCCGACTCCGATGCTAAAGACACAAGTTCTCCGTGCGCGGTCCATTGATAGTAATTCGGCGTGAAATCCTTCGAGTACAAATGATATGTAACTTTTACTTCTGGATAATATTTTAAGTTACGATATCTCACACGCGGATACTTAATTTTGGTACTGTCCCTGTACTAAGGGAACGCCTTGGCGAACTGCAGGAACTGATGTACACCCTTAATAAATTTATCTCGTACACTGCACATGTCATCAGGATGACGGTTGTACATTCATGAACGATGACGCAAATAGTAATTCATATCCATTTCTAGATATTTTTACAAAGATAAATATACATCGTTCAAGTATATACTCATCGTTAAATACAGTACATGCACTGATACTCCTAGTCCTAGTATATATACTCAGGAATACCCAATTATGTTATACACCTACTTGTCTACACACACATAAGAATACTCAGGAATACAGTACATGCACTGATACACCTAGTCCTAGCACTGATACTTCTTCGTTCAACTCTGTATCCTGGATACTCATATTGCAGTGTATCGGTGAGTGTCAACTCTGTATCCTGTATATCCACACTTGACATTTGTTTCTAAAATGTTACTCGGTAAAGCCTAATTTATATTTAATTATTATATTTCTAATGTGGACTAGACAATACTACACACCTAGTGCCTACACTTGTCTCATTTATGGTTGAATATTCTCACAAAAATACTTGAGATGCCGGGTATTTTTGAAAGTATTTCTCTATACAATGTATAGGACACTCACATGCTAATAAGTCGTATGATTAGTTTAAAAAATACCGTCTAATAGTGGGTTATGTTTTGGTAAAAAGTAGTCTGATAAGTTGTTGGTAACAACAGTCAGTGTATGTGTCTGTGTCGTGTCCCGTGTCATGTCTATGTCTGTGTCATGTCCGCTATCAAATATCATGTTCGTATCTCAGAGAGAGAGAGATAGAGAGAGAGAATAGGGTTAGGGTTTATGCCATCTGTGACAGTGTCTGTGTCGTGTCTGTGTCAGTGTGTGTGTCGTGTCTATGTCAATATCATGTCGTGTCTGCATTTGTGAGAGAGAGAAAGAGAGAGTGATCGGGTTAGGGTTAGGGTTTGGGTTTACACCCTCCGTGACAGTGTATGTGTCGGTGTGTGTGTGTCATGTCAGTGTCAGTGTCATGTCGTGTCTGTATCTGCGTGTGAGAGAGAGATCGGGTTAGGGTTTACCTAGAGGAGGAGTAGGAGAAGCCCGAGGTCATCGGAGGGGAGGAGCCACGATGGAAGGGAGAAGCCGTGCGGGAGGGGGGCACTCGGGGGTCCGCCGGAGTAGGGGGCTGTGGGGGAGCCGGTAGAGGGGTATGGATGGGGGGACGCCAGAGTAGGGGACTGTGGAGGACGTCGGAGGGGGCACTTCGCCCTAGAGAGGGAGAGGGGGGTTTTGAAAATTTGGGGGAAGATTTCGACAAAAGGGGGGGAAATAAAACCTATATTAAAATTTTTATCGACGTCAACTTATGACGTCGCTAATAAAAAATAGCGATATCGTAACTAGACGTCGCTAAACGTCGCTAATTTAAAAGTTTGCGACATTATAGACGTCACTAAAAATGTCGCTAAAAATAATAAAATAAACATCGCTAAATACGTAGTTAAACGTCGCTAAATTAAAAAATTGTGCGACGTTTAGCGATCTTAAAGAAGATTACAGCGACTAATCTTTTAAAAATAAATTACAGTCGCTAAACGTCGCTATGTATCGCCAACAACGACGTATAGCGACATTTATTTTTGGAGTCGCTCTAATCTTTAATATTAGCGACGTTTTAATATGACGTCACTAAAAACGTTGTTATTTTATCATATTTTGGTAGTAGAAGCTTAGTCCGAGGTACATCGGACCGTTTGATGTATTGGATTGTGTTGGAGAGGTTGCTTATAGACTAATATTACCCCAGACCTTGGAGGGTGTCCACGATTTGTTCCATATCACATAATTGAGCAGGTATGTGGCAAATCCTAGCCTTGTATTGGAACATTCAGAGATCACTGTGTAGCGCCCCGTTCTCCCGGTGCGGAGATCGCGGCTAAGAAACACAAGACGGTATCGTTCGATCGGGATAGATTGAATTAAGAACTCGTCCTCGTTATGGGTTTGTTTCTTCGGAATCGATTCCCATATTCAGTGGACTGCGCCCCAAGGATCGGCTTAGCGGCAGAGTCAGGAGGGACCTCTCCGCTGCTATCTTTTATTGCCTCGGTTTTCGATGTCGCTTGTTGCTTTCGTGCTTTGAGTTGGTTTTGGGAATTGCTTGTTTTCCTTGAACGGTTTCGATGGTTTTCATTGTTTTCGTTCATTGAACTGCACTTCTATTCCGAGATTGGAAAGAGAGGAAGAAGTATTAATCGAGCTGTTCGTGTGCAGGTGAACGAGCAGTAGGCGACTTGCGAGCGGAGTCGTAAAGCGCCTCTTTCCTTCTTCTTTCCAAAATCTAAGTGAGTGACTACCAACCCGATTAGCTAGCCCTGCTTCCAAGCTTCGCTCCTTTGCCCTGATCAAACGATACCAAGTTAATAATAAAAGAAACCAAGATAAAAGGGAATAGACTTGGGTATTTATGCTTGTCACTTAACTGGGAAACGGTTACTCAATTTGCATGCTTGTTCATTTTAAATGTTCTATACATGCTTCAAGTTTATTTAGAATGCATCTTCTTCCATAAATTATGCTAAGTATGGAATACACTTGTTATGAAATAAACTGTCAGGAAGACTATGCAAAACGAATCATACAATGTTGCTTATCTTGTTCACGTGCCTCAACGCATCAACGTTAACGTATCACGAACGATTGATTACGGACAACTTGTGCACAAGGTAACGGGTTCCTGCGGACGGTCGCTGGGGCACTGGCACCGATCCGGTCCGGGCGAAACTTCACGATAGTCTCACGCATCTGGACAAGTATAGTCTGCAGCCACCAACGCATCTTTGCTGCATTCCATCCTCGTTCAAGACTAAACGGTCCATTATGGCTTCTAGCCAGTGATCCCAACGTGTATATTTAAACCTGTTGCATACTAACTTGTGTCTTCGTGGCAGGGAAGGCATGGTAAGTATTGTGCAGGTAATTCAGACGGTCAGGTAAAAATCTACCTAACGGTGGCACGTTCATTTCAGTAAATTCTATATGCTGCTTACTTGTAAATGAACTAAGGCAAGAATAGAAACCCACAAAATATGCATGCTTCACTAAACAACGTGTTGATTGGTATAGTTCGACTAGCTCGCCTTCACCAGCATGTTTCGATATGCTGACCCTCGTTGAAACAGGTTCTCCGCACCAAGGCGAATCGAGCAAGGAGCCGAAGTCGTCTTCCCGATCCAGTCCAGCTATCGGCGCATCTTCACCGTGCCTCGAAGCCTTTTGAAGTCCGAAGCTGCAACTCTTTATACACAAATGCAGCTCCGTGGCAAAGCCGTCCTCCAGCCTAGAGGTCTTTATCGTTTTGAGTTTATAAAGGGATGTAATGTACAGGACTGCTATCTCATTTTGAGTCATCTCTTTTGTAAGCCATTCGGCATATTAGCTAACTCGTTCAAGAGTTTGTAATAGATGTTCATTATCAATAAAGAGAACTTTTCTATGTTTCAAATTTGTGTTTTAATTTATCTGCGTACTCTGAATATGTGCTTGCTATGCAAATCATTAAAGCCTTGTGCGGGCGCAACTCTAGGCCCGCACGACGGTCACGATTCGGGGGACGCCTCAAACGATTCTACGGAATCGGGTCGTGACATAGTGGTATCAGAGCACAGATTCAAAGTTCCTTAGACTTCGTGCTGGAAAAGTTCCTTTAACGATTAAATTCCTGTGCGAACTCTTGAACTCGCTAGGCCAAAATGAGATACGTTCATGCAATAAGTCCATAATACATTATGATTCTAATATAATTTACCTTCTTTTGAAGGAATGGTACCAGCGCAATCTGCAGCGCAAGCACCGAACGAAACACAAGAAAGCAGTTCAGGCACTTCGGGAAGCTCTCGGAGCCAACGAGGCATATCTCAAGTCGACCCGCTTGAGCGGGTAATGCAAATGTTAGAATCGCAACGACAAAGAGATGATGCTCGCCAAGCCAAGTTTGAGAGCAATCTAGAGACCCGATTCTCAGTCCAACAAAAGCAGGTGGATGCCCTACAACAGATTATTCAGACTTTGGCTGCCAACCATTTCGCCGCAACAGCAACGACTCCGGTGGAACAGCCCGTGCTTGAAGTAGAGACGCCACAAATTCCAAGGCCGAGGGACGTGACTGCCTTCAACTTGGGACTCTTCAAGAAAGTCTGTAATACCCCATTCAACGGGACTGAGGACCCAGTGGTAGCTCTAGATTGGCTAGCCGAGCTTGAAGATCACTTCGCTCTGCTAGAAGTTCCCGAAGAGAAGCGCGTCGACTGCGCGCAACTACAGCTCCGCCTCAACGCGCACGATTGGTGGGACGTGCATCGACGATCTCTCCAATTTGATCACGGAGAGGAGGCGATCTCGTTGACGACTTTTCGTGCCGCGTTTGAAGAGGAGTTTATACCCCCTCCAGTACAACGTCAAATGGAAAATGATTTCGTACAACTGAGGCAGGGCAGTATGACGGTGAAGCAGTACTCCGCCGAATTCAACCGACTCTCAAAATTCGCTAGGGCCTATTTACCTGATGCAGTGAGTCGAACAAGAAGATTTGAAGGCGGTCTGCGCCCTGCCATTCATGGGCACGTAGTCAATAATCAGTATGGAACGATGCGTGAAGTCATGAATCACGCCCTATCTCTGGAACCGCAGTATCCTCATGTTTCCACCGGCGCTGTGCATACCTACAATCATAAACGCCAAGGCAACGTGTAAACCCCCCTGAATTTTCAAATTATTAAATCTAGGATTTTTCCTAATTTTCTGGAATTTTCTGGGAATTTTTTGAAATTAAAATCAAGGTTTTCAATTAATAAATGATTTTTAATTAGCAATAAATAATATTGAAATATTATGAAAATAATATTTTTGGGTGTAAAATGGAAAACTGGACTTAGGGTAATTTTCCTGGAATTTATTGGACCCCGGACCTATTTTTAATCACCTAAAAACTATTTAATTATTTAATTATTTATTAATTATTATTATTATTATTATTATTATTATTATTTTATCCGGCCCAGCCCGCGGCCCACTACCCCGGCCCAGCCCATGACCCGCCTAGCGGGTCGGGTCGGGTCCACCCGAACCCGACCCGCTCCTCGCCGACCCGTTTCCCCTTTCCTCCCCAGCCCCGAGTCCTCCGGCGCCACCGCCGCATGCGTCGCCCCGCCCGGCCACGTGGCGCCCTGCCCGCGGCCATGCGCCCCCGCCCGCGCTGGCTGCCGCCTCCCTCGGCCCACGCCACCGCCTTCCCTCTCCTTTAAATCCCCTCCCCCTTTCCTCTCCGGCTACCGTCGCCTCCTCGCACCTCCGCCCAGACCACCTCGCCGCCGCCATTGCCAACCACCGTCGACGACGCCTCACCCAGCCCCCTCCCCGCCGCGAGCCACCCTGGCCAGCCCGAGCTCCGGCCGAAACCTAACCCTAACCCTAATTCCCAAATTCCGTGTCGGACACGACACGGACACGGTGAAGACCCGATTTTCGGATCCCCTTCAGGTGTGTGTATCTTTTTGCTCGTAGCTCCGTTTTCGATTCCGCAAATTGCGTTGTGAAGCCTGTATGACCCTCTCGGTGTCCGGACAAACTGTTCGGGGCATCGCGTCCTGTGGTGATCGCACACCGCGATCCAAAAACAGGAAAAAACCAGACCCTGTTTCACCCCGGAACTGAGTGCGCCCCGCCAAACGGGACGACTTGGTCGCGTGCGGTTTTCACAGATACGTGCGCGTCGTCGATACGGACATGTGAGATTTCGTGGAAGCTGATTCGGGTGTGCGTGCATACCGGAATCAACGCGTATCCGCGGACATCGCCCCGTATCCGACTTTTCGGCAATTTGTCCTAACTTCTTGTACACTCGTCAGATCAAGATGAAACTTGCGCCATCGGACTCGTAGCGATACGCTGGTCCTGTGGGTCAAGTTTGGTTCGATTCTGAGAACGTTGACGAAATCGCATGTCGTGGGCCCCACAGGCCCCGCTCGACGGGCGATTTTGTGTTCGGCTCATCGGAATCCAAATCTGGAAGTTCCGTTGGGTTCGTATCAGCGTTCCTGACCTGTTGACACTAAGTTTGGTGAATTTGGAGACCTTTGACCCGGACACGTTTTTCGGTGCAAAGCGGGTCCACCGGCGGACCCCGTTTTGATCCGAAACTGCCGTTTTTGCCCTTGTCTCCAAATTAGACCCAAGGACAGGCGTTTCTAGCTATTTGACATCTTCTGAGCGTGATGGTAATGTCTATTTTAGCTTTTGGACTCATCTCTGGAATTTTCCCCAAGAACCAATATTAATCAGATCCAAACAACAGGCAAGTACCTGCACTTCAAGTTAAATCTATATATATTATGATAATTAATTCCCTGCTTTATTAGTACCCTTGATGATTACACCTAGTGTTAGAAATGCTGGATTTCATGTCTTGAATATTGGAGTTCATGTCTTATTTTTCATGTCGGGTGGGAGAATACTAGAAGGCATGTAGTTTACCCCTTTCCCCTGTCGTGTTTAATAGCTGTTGGTACGCGACTGTACCCTCAGCCGGATCTCGATTATTCCTGTTTAATAGCCGTTTATGATGGCCGGATTAGCCTTATAAACCCCTACATGCCAACTATGTATTCTAAAACAAACACAAGTTCACACAGCTAGTTTCTAGATCTTGTTATATTTCTTGCAGACTGTTGTAGTTTCATTTCCTGTCTCATTTACTTCGGGTTTCTCGTATTCCTGTTTATAAGCATTAACTCTGAGATATTGATGTTCTTTTATGCAACTTTCTCAATATGATGCTCAATTTAATTTTCATAAATATTTAGTTTAATCTTGTTGTGCACTGTGTACTTTGCTCCTTTTCTGACTGGATCTGTTGTTTATGCGATGGTGAGAACCTTGCCCCCGCCTATTATGGCCCCTATGAGGCAGCAGGTGACACAGTTGTAGAGCCAGTTCCCGCACAGGAAGCTACTCCTGCTGAGTAGTTAGCAGTAGTTATCTTAGTTTTTGCTCTTTATCTTAGTAATCGGGTTTGTCCCCGATTTCATTCTGAATTTTTGTACTAAACCATTTGAATCTGTTGTCACATTTATTTCAATCGCAATCTTAAGTACCTGTTTCTCATTATTATCTTGCCTATGTTATTTGTGAATGAGCTAGACTAGTTAAATATGAAATTGACCTAGACAGCGTACTACCGCCGACTCTGCGGCGTAGGCTGGACGTACCCACGCACTCGTGCCCGAATTTTCGGGTGCGGGTCGTGACACAACGATAGAGGAAACACCGCTGCAAAGCGCCCTAACCACGGTGGTCCATGAAGAGGAAACCCAGGGCAACCATGTTCTTATTGTAAGAAACCAGGGCACACAGTTGAAACGTGCCGTAAGAAACTCGGGCAATATCTCATTTGCGGTGACTCCACCCACCGAATTCGTGATTGCCCAAACTATTCTGTTCATCACCCTTAACGGTAAGCATTGTTCTTAAGTTTTGGGACAAAACTTCCAATTGGTTGGGTAGGATGTAGCGCCCCGTTCTCCCGGTACGGAGATCGCGGCTAAGAAACACAAGACGGTATCGTTCGATCGGGATAGATTAAATTAAGAACTCGTCCTTGTTATAGATTTATTTCTTCGGAATCGATTCCCATATTCAGTGGACTGCGCCCCAAGGATCGGCTTAGCGGCAGAGTCAGGAGGGACCTCTCCGCTGCTATCTTTTATTGCCTCAGTTTTCGATGTCGCTTGTTGCTTTCGTGCTTTGAGTTGGTTTTGGGAATTGCTTGTTTTTCTTGAACGGTTTCGATGGTTTTCATTGTTTTCGTTCATTGAACTGTACTTCTATTCCGAGATTGGAAAGAGAGGAAGAAGTATTAATCGAGCTGTTCGTGTGCAGGTGAACGAGCAGTAGGCGGCTTGCGAGCGAAGTCGTGAAGCGCCTCTTTCCTTCTTCTTTCCAAAATCTAAGTGAGTGGCTACCAACCCGATTAGCTAGCCCTGCTTCCAACCTTCGCTCCTTTGCCCCGATCAAACGATACCAAGTTAATAATAAAAGAAACCAAGATAAAAGAGAATAGACTTGGGTATTTATGCTTGTCACTTAACTGGGAAACAGTTACTCAATTTGCATGCTTGTTCATTTTAAATATTCTATACATGCTTCAAGTTTATTTAGAATGCATCTTCTTCCATAAATTGTGCTAAGTATGGAATACACTTGTTATGAAATAAACTGTCAGGAAGACTATGCAAAACGAATCATACAATGTTGCTTATCTTGTTCACGTGCCTCAACGCATCAACGTTAACGTATCACGAACGATTAATCACGGACAACTTGTGCACAAGGTAACGGGTTCCTGCGGACGGTCGCTGGGGCACTGGCACCGATCCGGTCCGGGCGGAACTTCACGATAGTCTCACGCATCTGGACAAGGATAGTCTGCAGCCACCAACGCATCTTTGCTGCATTCCATCCTCGTTCAAGACTAAACGGTCCATTATGGCTTCTAGCCAGTGATCCCAACGTGTATATTTAAACCTGTTGCATACTAACTTGTGTCTTCGTGGAAGAGAAGGCATGGTAAGTATTGTGCAGGTAATTCAGACGGTCAGGTAAAAATCCACCTAACGGTGGCACGTTCATTTCAGTAAATTCTATATGCTGCTTACTTGTAAATGAACTAAGGCAAGAATAAAAACTCACAAAATATGCATGCTTCACTAAACAACGTGTTGATTGGTATAGTTCGGCTAGCTCGCCTTCACCAGCATGTTTCGATATGCTGACCCTCGTTGAAACAGGTTCTCCGCACCAAGGTGAACCGAGCGAGGAGCCGAAGTCGTCTTCCCGATCCAGTCCAGCTGTTGGCACATCTTCACCGCGCCTCGAAGCCTTTTGAAGTCCGAAGCTGCAACTCTTCATACACAAATGCAGCTCCGTGGCAAAGCCATCCTCCAGCCTGGAGGTCTTTATCGTTTTGAGTTTATAAAGGGATGTAATGTACAGGACTGCTATCTCATTTTGAGTCATCTCTTTTGTAAGCCGTTCGGCATATTAGCTAACTCGTTCAAGAGTTTGTAATAGATGTTCATTATCAATAAAGAGAACTTTTCTATGTTTCAAATCTGTGTTTCAATTTATCTGCGTACTCTGAATATGTGCTTGCTATGCAAATCATTAAAGCCTTGTGCGGGCTCAACTCCAGGCCCGCACGGCGGTCACGATTCGGGGGACGCCTCAAACGATTCTATGGAATCGGGTCGTGACACACTGTTGGAGCGAGTTTGTCTTATGAGGAGCAGCCGGTTGAGATTCTCGACCGCAGAAAGAAGATGTTAAAGGAAAAAAAACTATTCAACTAGTCCATGTTGCTCGGAAGCATCATTCACCGGGCGAATCGACTTGGGAGTGGGGGGATTCGAACTTAGAGCATTTTCCTCACTTACGCGAGTCTTCATGTATGGACTTTAAATATCATATTTTTTTCTAGATCGTGCCATATTCTTAATTTCGAGGACAAATTTTTTAAGGTGGATAAGTTTAACACAAAAATAGGTATTTTGTATGTATTATATATTTATTGTGTTTATTTAGAATATTTTAAAAAATAATTTAAATCCAGTTGTTGAATTAGGATACTTCACCATAGTTTGAACATTAATAACATAGGACGACCCCAAAATCTACATCGTCCTTCGTAGGAAGTAGCCTACACGGGAGACACTACCCGTAGGATCTTCATGTGATACAAAATTAGATCATTCAGTATTAATAAGGCACTAGTGTGACAACCATAGTTTATTGTGTTTAAAATTTAGATATTTTTATATAAATAATTTATTTGTGATTATTTTCTAATCCAACATTTTTCAAATAGCAACCCATAATTCCTCAATGCCAATTTAGGCCACTTTTCTCTAATGTAGGATTTATTTATTTATTTATTTATTTATTTATTTATTTATTTATTTATTTAATCGCATGGAATCAAATTAAATCAAATTATTATCATATTAATTAATTGATTAGTTGTTGACTTTTAAATAACTAACAACCTAATTAGGAAACATTCTAACAAATTAGCTATCCACATAATCATAAACCTACCCATGAACCCCCCCTCTTTTAAACCTGCGGACCCCCTTCCTTGGCCGAATCCCTCTATCTTCTCTCCATATATATATATATATATATATATATATATATATATATATATATATATATATATATATATACCCCTTCTATCTTCTCATCCAAAACTTTAATTTTCTTTTTCACCTCCTTCCACCAAGCCACCACCACCGTCATCAAGTCAACCCCCCCCCTTCACGTGGACACAATGCCATCTCCTTCATCCAAGAACCCTAGTTCTTCATCCTTCTCTCTCTAGTAAGTCTCCTTCTTCCTATAACCCTCTCTATTGTGTATGAATGCATGAATAATTTTTGTATATATATAAATAGATAATTTTTATATGTGTTTGCAACCCATTGTCATATTCTTTATTGTAGAATTTTATTTTAGGGTTTGCATATAAAGAATTGAACCCATGAATGCATATATGCAACCATAGGTAGAAACCTTGATTAAACCTTGTTATTAATATAGAAATATAATATTTAAATTATTTTTATCCATATTTTTACTGTTTATTGTAGATTATTAAATTATTATTATTTTTGGAATAAATTGCATGCACAATGGGAATGTGACCTACTTTTATATTTTCTCCAAAATCCAGCATCGAATCCCTCTAAAAGTTTGTAGATAATTAATATATGATGTTAATAACCTATATTAAATTCAGTTTTAAAATATATTTTTCAAAAATATTAATTTTGATTTAAATGATTTTTATGCATAAAAAGTAACCTAGTTGACCTAGTTTTGATTATTAATGATTTAATGTGCGCCGAGGAGCGACACATCATGTCACGTGTTAAGTGATTATATTTGTGTTGTGCATTGTGAATGTCTCCAAATTCCTGAACGCGTGATATTATATATATGTACATTATTTTTCCAGTACGGGCATAATAAGCGAGTCAAACTACCAAAGCGTGGCTAGGATATTGATTGTATGAATGTTGCATACCCACTCAGGTGAATCCCCGATTTGACTTTCACGGATTCGTATCTAGAGTGCCCGTACTTTGTACGACGTCTTAAAGAAAATTCACTACTAGAAAAAGCGGGATTAGCAACGCATTTTAGCGACTCCATATAAAACGTCGCTAATGAAAATAAATTAGCGACTCCATGTAAAAACGTCGCTAGACGTCGCTAAATGACAACATTTAGCGACGTTTAACGACTTTTATTAAGATTTTAAAAGATTAGTCGCTATAAATTTAATTAAGGTCGCTAAATGTCGCTAAAATGTCTACTTTAGCGACGTTTAGCGGCATAATTAGCGACGTATATATTAAAAATATTTAGCGACGTATTTAGCGATGTATTTGACGTCGCTAAATTTTAATTTAGCGACGTTTTTATTTGACGTCGCTAAACGTCGCTAAATTTTGGTTAATTAGGGCTCAGTTTTCTTTTCCCCCATCTGTCGATTTCGAAAGTTTTCGAAAGATTTCGATTTTCCCCGCCCCCCCTCTCCGGCGATCGGCTCTCCATGGCTGCGGCTACTCCGGCATCCCCCTCATCCTCCTCGAGCTCTAGTTAAACCCTAACTCACTCTCTCTCTCTCATATATGACACTGACACAACACACACTTGACAGACACGACACACATACACAGACACTGACAGACACATACGACACACACACAGACGCAGACACACACACACACACGACAAACACACACACACACACACACACAGACACACACGACACACACACACTCTCTCTCTCTCTCTCTAGGGTTTTTGATCAGGGGTTAGGGTTAGGTTTAGGGTTAGGGTTAGGGTTAGGTTTTTTGACTTGGGGTTAGGGTTAGGTTTAGGGTTTTTGATCAAGTTTTAAAAAGTATGTCACTACTGAACAAATTCTGCAAAAATATTATGATTTTCAAAGTATCAGGTATTAGTGAGTGTATCCTTATACTCGAGTTTTAAAAAGTATGGGTGTAATTGTTAGAAATGAGAGGAGGAGGGTAGTCAGTTGGCAGCAGGTTATGTATCTGGGAATATTAGCTAGGTGATATGTATAATTTCGATGTTGGTATCAATTAGGAATCATGGTATACAATGGAATATGTATTCCAGATTGTATCCATATACCAGGGAGTGTGTGAATGTCGATAGATGATGCATCTTGTACAGGGATCTGAGTTAGTTGTGTAGTGTAGAGCTTGTGGGCATGCTCGAGAAGCTGGAGTAGTGTTCCAGTCTGTTCAGTCAATGAGGTTCTTTACTGCACTGCAGCACAATGGGTATTGCGTGAAGGATGATTGATTGTATGTGTATTGGATGGAGTTTCGGATAATTTCAGTAGGGTAACGACAACTGGGATTTCTTGCACTGCGGCAGCGGCTAATAGCTGCAAGCAGTGAGCTGCAAGTACAACAGAGGATAGCAATGGTCTTGACAACAAGTGACTTAGTTGTGTCCTATAGTGGGAACCTATGTGTGCAAACTTGTTGTAGTAGCAAGAGTTGGGCAACAATGGTAGCACTGATGTGGAGGGATAGTATGTGTATAATTCTAAGGTATTGAGTGTTGATTTGATATATGTCTGAGAGGGCACTGCAAATGTGAGTACAGGTGTCCGTGTGTTGTGTGAGTTCAGGTGTGTGCAAGTGAATGAGGATAGTACTAGAGAGGTAAGTAACAGTTAAGTGTTGAGTGCCAAGGTAGATAGGTAATTGGTTAAGATAGGTTAGATAGTAAGATATTGGTTAAGAGAGGTTGGTATTAGTTACTTACTTGCAAATGACGTTACAAGTATCAATTGGGGAGATATCAGTTAGAATAGCAATGTGGAGTAGTGTTATCAGTTGGGTAGTGCAAGAGTTAGTATGGGTTAGGACACTAAGTAAATAGCTAAGATTGGTTAGTAATTTATATATATATATATATATATATATATATATATATATATATATATATATATATATATATATATATTAGTCTTGGTAGTAAGGGTTGAATATTGCTTATTTTAGACTTTGATAAATGAAAGTATGTATTATATCAGTTATGATTTTTATAGTACGGTTAAGTTATGAAGTTAGGTGATAAACTACTGTATGTAATGATTTATATGATACATACTGTCATTTTTGCAAAAGTATCTAGAAATGGATATGAATTACTATCTGCGTCATCGTTTGTGGATGTACAACCATCATCCTGATGACATGTGCGGTGTGCGGGATGAATTCATTGAGGGTGTACAGCAGTTCCTGCAGTTCGCCAAGGCGTTCCCTCAGTACATGGATGGTACCAAAATTAAGTGTCCGTGTGTGAGATGTCGCAACAGGAAATATCATCCAGAAGTGGAAGTTACATATCATTTATACTCGAAGGGCTTCACGACGAATTACTATTAGTGGACCGCGCACGGAGAACTTGTATCTCTAGTATCGGAGTCGGAGCCCTATGTGGAGCCGTATATGGATGTCCACGACCACGATGCTTACGATGACGGGTTGGTGAACATGGTTTATGATACGGCGGGGCCTAGTTTCAATTCGGACAATTATGATGCAGCTGAGGAGGCACCGAATGCCGATGCTGCAAAGTTTATGGAGTTGCTGGAGAATGCAAGGACTCCACTATATCCTGGTTGTGAGGATCATTCACCGTTTGTCACGAACCGCACCCAGAAAATCGGGCATGAGTCGTGGGTACGTCCAGCCTACGCCGCAGCATCGGCGATAGAACGCTGTCTAGGTCAACTAACTAAATAATAATCTCACACAAAAATCGGCCATGACCTCTCCAAAAGGAGGGCAACCACACAAACAATATAAACCTGTCAAGATCTCAACTCCAAACGGAGGAGCAAATATCTCAATGATAATCAAGTACTCAATCACGAATCTAAGCACGATAAGATAACACAGAGATCTAACAACTATAAAGTCTAACCAACAACAACTACTACAACAACCACAACATCAAATAATAATACAACAATATCCAAAATAATATACAAACAAGGCCTTAATCCAAAACCGGAGACAAATCCGGTGCTAAAAGCTAACAAAACAACAACAAGATCTCAGTGATCCCGGCTACCAACCCGGAAATTACTCCTAAACTAGAGGGTCCCTGTCTGCACCATCGACAGGCTCAGGTCCATAGAACGTCGGACACCAATCCTCCGGATACTCTGAAAAATATGTCCAGTCAGGACTGGAGCAAGTACATCTCTAACAGCAGTTCCATTTAAATGATAAAAACTATAAAACAGTTATAGCAAGTAGCAAGAAGAATGAAGCAAGTATGAAACAAGAAAATATGTATAACTGGTGCATAAAGGTAAAGATGCATGGATATCAGAGCAAGATAGTAACAACTGCAAGATACAAGAAATCTACACTAAGAGTAAGTCTGTGCACATGAACGTGTAGTGAGTCCAGCATGAAAAACATGTAGTGAGTCAAGTCCAGAAACATGTAAGTGAGACAAGTCAAGAAATGCATGAGAGTCCAGACTATAAAGAATGGACTCGGTGTCTTTGAAATACTTATTTCGACATGTAAACGGCTAGGGGTAAGTACGGCTCACCGCGCACTGGGTGCGCGGCTGCTATCATTCCAGATTAGACCAGAGGGAGTGATTCCTGATGATGCCAGATAGGAATATTTATATGTCTACTCGAGTATTTCCTCGTCCCGACTAATACAAGTGGATCCAAGACCCGACACGCAAATCAAGATGAGTCCAGCCTGAACATGAATGATGCCTGTAGTGATGCCTGTAGTGATGCCAGTAGTGATTCCAGAATAGAGGCCAGAAACATAAAATGTACGTGTCGCAAGTAAATGAATCCAGAAATACCAGTCAGTATCTCGTGTTATGCCAGAATAATCAGATGATACTATACTAGAACCTGAATCATAATAATCATCAGATAATGAAAACTATCAGAGAATGTACTCGCTTGACGTCCTGAGCAACTGACGATTCGAACTGGTGTCGCAAGGACCTAATGCGAAAAGCAAGGTTAAACAGGGTTCTAAAGAGTTAAACAGATATAAAATAACTAAAAATAGGCTTCTAGGGTCGTTCTAGGTCAAACGGGTCAAACCGGTGAAATCTGGGTCAAAAAGTCAACTCTTGGTCCAAAAAGTCAACTCTAGGTCAAAACTAGGTCAAAAGTTGACTTTGGCGGTCAACCGAGTCAACTACCGTCAAGTCTGGGTCAAACTAGGGTGCTCCTGAAATTCTAGGTCAAACCGAGCTTATTAAGCTAGAAAACTCACAAACTCGCCTCCTTGAGATACCGGGATACCCTCGGTATCCGATACCTCAACCTAGGCTATATACCCCGCCTATACCCTCTAAAACCTATGCTAGCACGCGTAAATATATACAAATATACATATAAAAATCACTCCAATACTATTCCTAGGCTATTGCTCAAAAACCCCGCTCGAAACCCAATACCTTGGTTATCTTAAGGTATTGAGATACCTCGGTATCTCAAGGTATTGAGATACCGCTCTAAACTCAACCCGACTACCCCTCTAGCTAGCTAACTATGCATAAACATATATATCTAGCTATAATCTAGGCTAAAATATAGATATCTAATACATATAGGCATATACCTAGGTATCTACACCCAATACCTTACCTTACCTTACCTTACCTTACCTTACCTTACCTTACCCTCAAATATATATATATATATCTATATCTAGATATCTAACTATCTATCTAGCTATGTATATATCAATTTATAAATCTATCTATCTATCTCTCTAGATATCTATAGATATATATAGCTATAGGTATAAATATCTATACCTTAGATATATATATAACTATCTACCTATCCATTACCTACTTATCTATCTTATTACCTATTTATCTAGTAATCTAACTACCTATCTATATCTATATATCCATCTAGTATCTATATATGTATCTCCCTAGCTAACTATTATCTATCTAATAATCTATCTATCTTATGCATCTATCTAGGTATCTAACTATCTATCTAACTATCTAGTATCTATATAGTATCTATCTATTTATCTCTAACTATCTAGGTATCCATTTACCTATATCTAATGTATCTATTTAATCTATCTATCCAACTATCGATCTAAATATCTAACTATCTATTAATCTCTCTAACAATCTATCTAACTAATCTATCTTTCTATCGAGATATCTAGATACCTACCTACTAGATCTCTACCTATCTAACTATCTATCTAATACCTATTATCCATCTATCTATCATTCTATCTAACTATCATCTATCTACCTAACTATCTAGATATATGTATCTATATCTATCTACTTATCCATCTATATATATATACCTCTCTCTCTCCCTCGCATACTGCTGCTACTAGCGCTGCTACATGGCTGAATTGCTGCTTTGCTGCTGCAGCTGCTGTTGTTGCTGCTGCTGCTGCAGCGCTGCGCTCGAGCGAGCTGCTGCCGCGGCGCTGCTGCGCGCTGGAACTGCTGCTGCTGCTGCTGTTGCAGGCCGCGCTGCAGCGAGCTGCTGCCGCGGCGTACTGCCGCTGCTGCCGCGGCGCTGCTGCGCCCGCGCGCTCTGCTGCAGCCTGCTGCTGATGCTGCAGTGCTGCCTCGCTCGAGCGAGCTGCTGCCGCGGTGCTGCCTCGCTCTGCTGGCTGCTGCAGCGGCTGTGTGCAGTCCGCTGCCTCGCTCTGCTGCACCCAAACACAAGCACACACACACACACGACCACACACACACAATCACACAAACACATCTCAACACACACACACACATAATTATATACATATGTCTATATATATATAAACACACACACACACACATATATATATATATATATATATATATATATATATATATATATATATATATATACACACACACACACTCACACACTCTCACAAACACACAACCTCACACACAAACTCTCATACATATATATATATAAATATATATACATATATACATAAACTCATATATATATACCTATAAACACTCACTCACACTCACACACACTCACCTACACACTCACACAAGCACTCACTCACACACACTCACCTACACACATACACTAGCACATAGATATAAATACACACACATATAAATAGAAATATATATATATATATATATATATATATATATATATATATATATATATATATATATATATATATATATATATATATATATATAGAAACACACACCAACATATATATATAAATATATAAATATAGACACAAACACTAACACAACACAACACACAACAATACACAACCCACACGCCCTACACACGCCCAACGACCCCGATACTCACCAACACCCTAAAATATATATAATATAACTTGAAAACTATAGCACATACTCCCCGATACTAACCCAACGCGCGCACAAGCCCGAAACGAGGAAACCAAGTCAAAATGGCCGTTCGGTCATTTCGACGAACACGTGGTGCGCGGCTCGGAAAACCTCCTGAAACGCACACCAAACGAACTCGGAATCGGCCCAAAATTTACCCACGCGCTCTACACGATGTTTAGATCCTAGAAAATGCGCTCCCGCGTCGATTCTAGGCCCATGGCGGAAAAGCACACGCACTTAGAATCGGCGACGACGAAAAGCCCCAAATTCGCCCGAAACGCCCGTTTCTCCGCGATGCGGCTTTCCGTGTCCGAACGGAGACACGCACTCACCCTCAAGACATCCGACAACGTCTATCTAGGTCCGTCTAACCTAGGACATCACCCAAAATTGGGCCAAATTCGGATTTTACCCAAAATTGACACAAAACCTAGTGTTAAAGTCTCTAAACACTACCCAACTAGTTCCAACTTCCTCCCACGGGTAGCCTAAGGGTCTAGGAAGGTTCTAAAATATTAATTACACTATAAAAGAGTAATTACAAGGGGAAATTTAGGGTTTACCTCTTGGGAGTTGGAATCCCAAGCCAAAATCTCAAGAATGCTCCAAATCCTCCAAATCAAGCTTCCAAGCTCCCAAATCTAGCTCCAACTCCAATTCTAAGCTCTACCCACCTAGGTTGGGGAAGAATGTAAGGTTAGGGTTCAAGTAAGAAGAAAAAATGGAAAGAGGAAGGAAGAAAAATAAGAAAACTTACTTTGGAAGAAGGAAGAAAGAAGAAAGAAGAAAGAAGAAAGAAGAAGTGGAGAAGAAGGAGAAGTGAAGAAGAAGAAGAAATGGGATGGGGGCTGCTGTGATCGGGTGAGGGGGCTGGGAATAGGGCCGACCATGTGAAAATATAGGTTCCACAAGTTGGCAAATGTCCAAAATGCCCTCCCGTAACTCGGTTTTGGGTTTCGGGGTCCAAAAATACTCAAACTAACTCCAAATCTCTCCCACTAACCTTCTAAAAATAAAATAAATATTTCTAAGCCCCAAAATAATTCTCACAAGGGTGTGGGCTGGGTCGGACATGGGTCCACTAGGGTCTGACATGGGTCCAGGCTAGCCAAAATCCTAAAACAATCAATAAAAATATAATACATTCATTAATTAATTATAAATACAATTAATTAAAAATAATGCACAATTAACCAAATTAAAAATAAAAAAAATACCCGGCTCTGGAAATGGGGTGGTGACAAGCCTATCCTCCTTAGAAAATTTCGTCCTCAAAATTTAAAGTCAATCACACTCTCTCTAGGTCAAACCCCCAACAATCACAGTCAAGAAATTCTACCTAAACAACATACAAGATCAGGGTCCTACTGGTCGTATTATTACAGTCTCAATCAGGGTCACTACACTATCTACCACAGCACAAAAAAAATCTAACAGGTACTAATGAAGCACACCACAGGAATGGAAAAGGACAGGAAGAAGAAACAAGAGACAGACCTGCTAACCCGACATCCGTAGCATCGGCCTCCTCGACCGTCAACGCATAAGCCCTGCCCTGCTGGGATGTATCCCTCTGCTGGTGCGGGGCATGATGCTGTGCCACAGACGGCCTAGCTCCAACTCTCTGATCCTGTGCTCCACCCAATGGAGGTGCAGTAGGGCAATCTCGCATCTGGTGAGCAGTGGATCCACAGAACAAACACACCTTCAGCCTCCTCCTACAAACATCCCAGGTGTGTCCTGCCTTCCTGCAGTAGGCACAAGTGGGCACCCTCTGATCCTGACCCTGTTGCGCTGCCTTCTACACATAGGGACGCTTAGCCGGTCCCGCACTACCACTGGCACTGCCTGAATCATCCCTGCCTATCTTGGACTTGAGCTCCAAGTCATCCTCTGCTCTCTGAGCATCTCCTACTATCTGCTCAAAAGTCGCCTCGCGGTCGCTCCTGGTCAAAGACTTGACCGCCATAACCAAGCCCTTGCGAAACTTCCTCGCCTTAGCTGCCTCACTCAAGCCATCCACGAATCTGCCCAGACGGCAGAACTCCGCTGCATACTCATCCACTGTCATGCTCCCTTGGACGAGTGCCTCGAACTGGCTCTCCAAAGCACTGAGCGCCACATCTGCTCTATCCAGTCATCCGCGTACAGGATACCTTCTGTACCACGGAACTCCTTGGGCCGCATCCTCTGAAAGTCGATAATACTGCCCGGCCTCGGATGCTGAATCTGATCTGCCTGTGGCTGAATCTGTGCCACCCTATCCACTGCTGTCATGGCCACCTGGTGGGCGTTCTCAATGTCCAGCCTCATCACATCCACCTGACGGTGCTGCGCGTCCATCATCTCCCTGAAGAACGCAAACAACTGCGCGGCATCTACTGGAGCAGGAAGTGGTGGAGGAACCACCGGAACGACTGGGGTAGTCCTCGGATCGACAGGTGAAGGAGGATCCCCGAAAGAAGCAGATGCTCCCTCAACCGCAGGAGTGGTGAGTGCAGCGGTAGCAGCTGCCTGAATACGAGCTGGACGAGAGGTAGCAGACCTCTCCGAGGCAACTGCTGGAACGGTACGATGGGATCGTGTCTTCGGAGGCATCCTGAACACAGATCAAAAGAAGTCAATACGGCGCAAGATACGATATCATCAAAGAAGGATAGTAATATTTCAAAAGAAAGCAATTTCAGAATAATTAGATTGGAATTGTTCCTAGTCGTGATTGAGTATACTCTCATCCTAGATCCTAGATCCTATAGCAGGCTCGCAGCAGTACAACTAAGTTGTTGTACCACCACGACATCGCACTAATTGCCAATTGAGACCTGCATGGGGCCGCCACCAAAAACGTGTCACGAACCGCACCCGGAAAATCGGACATGAGTAGTGGGTACGTCCAGCCTATGCCGCAGCATCGGCGGTAGAACGCTGTCTAGGTCAACTAACTAAATAATAATCTCACACAAAAATCGGCCATGACCTCTCCAAAAGGAGGGCAACCACACAAACAATATAAACCTGTCAAGATCTCAACTCCAAACGGAGGAGCAAATATCTCAATGATAATCAAGTACTCAATCACGAATCTAAGCACGATAAGATAACACAGAGATCTAACAACTATAAAGTCTAACCAACAACAACTACTACAACAACCACAACATCAAATAATAATACAACAATATCTAAAATAATATACAAACAAGGTCTCAATCCAAAACCGGAGACAAATCCGATGCTAAAAGCTAACAAAACAATAACAAGATCTCAGTGATCCCGGCTACCAACCCGAAAATCACTCCTAAACTAGAGGGTCCCTGTCTACACCATCGACAGGCTCAGGTCCATAGAACGTCGGACACCAATCCTCCGGATACTCTGAAAAATATGTCCAGTCAGGACTGGAGCAAGTACATCTCTAACAGCAGTTCCATTTAAATGATAAAAACAATAAAACAGTTATAGCAAGTAGCAAGAAGAATGAAGCAAGTATGAAACAAGGAAATATGTATAACTGGTGCATAAAGGTAAAGATGCATGGATATCAGAACAAGATAGTAACAACTGCAAGATACAAGAAATCTACACTAAGAGTAAGTCTGTGCACATGAACGTGTAGTGAGTCCAGCATGAAAAACATGTAGTGAGTCAAGTCCAGAAATATGTAAGTGAGACAAGTCAAGAAATACATGAGAGTCCAGACTATAAAGAATGAACTCGGTATCTTTGAAATACTTATTTCGACATGTAAACGGCTAGGGGTAAGTACGGCTCACCGCGCACTGGGTGCGCGGCTGCTATCATTCCAGATTAGACCAGAGGGAGTGATTCCTGATGATGCCAGATAGGAATGTTTACATGTCTACTCGAGTATTTCCCCGTCCCGACTAATACAAGTGGATCCAAGACCCGACACGCAAATCAAGATGAGTCCAGCCTGAACATGAATGATGCCTGTAGTGATGCCTGTAGTGATGCCAGTAGTGATTCCAGAATAGAGGCCAAAAACATGAAATGTACGTATCGCAAGTAAATGAATCCAGAAATACCAGTCAGTATCTCGTGTTATGCCAGAATAATCAGATGATACTATACTAGAAGCTGAATCATAATAATCATCAGATAATGAAAACTATCAGAGAATGTACTCGCCTGACGTCCTGAGCAACTGGCGATCCGAACTGGTATCGCAAGGACCTAATACGAAAAGCAAGGTTAAACAGGGTTCTAAAGAGTTAAACAGATATAAAATAACTAAAAATAGGCTTCTAGGGTCGTTCTAGGTCAAACGGGTCAAACCGGTGAAATCTGGGTCAAAAAGTCAACTCTTGGTCCAAAAAGTCAACTCTAGGTCAAAACTAGGTCAAAAGTTGACTTTGGCGGTCAACCGAGTCAACTACGGTCAAGTCTGGGTCAAACTAGGGTGCTCATGAAATTCTAGGTCAAACCGAGCTCATTAAGCTAGAAAACTCACAAACTCGCCTCCTTGAGATACCGGGATACCCTCGGTATCCGATACCTCAACCTAGGCTATATACCCCGCCTATACCCTCTAAAACCTATGCTAGCACGCGTAAATATATACACATATACATATAAAAATCACTCCAATACTATTCCTAGGCTATTGCTCAAAAACCCCGCTCGAAACCCAATACCTTGGTTATCTCAAGGTATTGAGATACCGCTCTAAACTCAACCCGACTACCCCTCTAGCTAGCTAACTATGCATAAACATATATATCTAGCTATAATCTAGGCTAAAATATAGATATCTAATACATATAGGCATATACCTAGGTATCTACACCCAATACCTTACCTTACCTTACCTTACCTTACCCTCAAATATATATATATATCTATATCTAGATATCTAACTATCTATCTAGCTATGTATATATCTATTTATAAATCTATCTATCTATCTCTCTAGATATCTATAGATATATATAGCTATAGGTATAAATATCTATACCTTAGATATATATATAACTATCTACCTATCCATTACCTACTTATCTATCTTATTGCCTATTTATCTAGTAATCTAACTACCTATCTATATCTATATATCCATCTAGTATCTATATATGTATCTCCCTAGCTAACTATTATCTATCTAATAATCTATCTATCTTATGCATCTATCTAGGTATCTAACTATCTATCTAACTATCTAGTATCTATATAGTATCTATCTATTTATCTCTAACTATCTAGGTATCCATTTACCTATATCTAATCTATCTATTTAATCTATCTATCCAACTATCTATCTAAATATCTAACTATCTATTAATCTCTCTAACAATCTATCTAACTAATCTATCTTTCAATCGAGATATCTAGATACCTACCTACTAGATCTCTACCTATCTAACTATCTATCTAATACCTATTATCCATCTATCTATCATTCTATCTAACTATCATCTATCTACCTAACTATCTAGATATATGTATCTATATCTATCTACTTATCCATCTATATATATATACCTCTCTCTCTCTCCCTCGCATACTGCTGCTACTAGCGCTGCTACATGGCTGAATTGCTGCCTTGCTGCTGCCTTGCTGCTGCAGCTGCTGTTGTTGTTGCTGCTGCAGTGCTGCGCTCGAGCGAGCTGCTGCTGCGGCGCTGCCGCGGCGCTGCTGCGCGCTGGAACTGCTGCTGTAGGCCGCGCTGCAGCGAGCTGCTGCCGCGGCGCACTGCCGCTGCTGCCGCGGCGCTGCTGCGCCCGCGCGCTCTGCTGCAGCCTGCTGCTGATGCTGCAGCGCTGCCTCGCTCGAGCGAGCTGCTGCCGCGGCGCTGCCTCGCTCTGCTGGCTGCTGCAGCGGCTGTGTGCAGTCCGCTGCCTCGCTCTGCTGCACCCAAACACAAGCGCACACACACACACACGACCACACACACACAATCACACAAACACATCTCAACACACACACACACATAATTATATACATATATCTATATATATATAAACACACATCTATATATATATATATATATACACACACACACTCACACACTCTCACAAACACACAACCTCACACACAAACTCTCATACATATATATATATAAATATATATACATATATACATAAACTCATATATATATACCTATAAACACTCACTCACACTCACACACACTCACCTACACACTCACACAAGCACTCACTCACACACACTCACCTACACACATACACTAGCACATAGATATAAATACACACACATATAAATAGAAATATATATATATATATATATATATATATATATATATATATATATATATATATATAGAAACACACACCAACATATATATATAAATATATAAATATAGACACAAACACTAACACAACACAACACAACACACAACAACACACAACCCACACGCCCCACACACGCCCAACGACCCCGACACTCACCAACACCCTAAAATATATATAATATAACTTGAAAACTCTAGCACACACTCCCCGATACTAACCCAACGCGCGCACAAGCCCGAAACGAGGAAACCAAGTCGAAATGGCCGTTCGGTCATTTCGACGAACACGTGGTGCACGGCTCGGAAAATCTCCTGAAACGCACACCAAACGAACTCGAAATCGGCCCAAAATTTACCCACGCGCTCTACACGATGTCTAGATCCTAGAAAATGTGCTCCCGCATCGATTCTAGGCCCGTGGCGGAAACACACACGCACTTAGAATCGGCGACGACGAAAAGCCCCAAATTCGCCCGAAACGCCCGTTTCTCCGCGACGCGGCTTTCCGTGTCCGAACGGAGATACGCACTCACCCTCAAGACACCCGACAACGTCTATCTAGGTCCGTCTAACCTAGGACATCACCCAAAATTGGGCCAAATTCGGATTTCACCCGAAATTGACACAAAATCTAGTGTTAAAGTCTCTAAATACTACCCAACTAGTTCCAACTTCCTCCCACGGGTAGCCTAAGGGTCTAGTTGGAATCCCAAGCCAAAATCTCAAGAATGCTCCAAATCCTCCAAATCAAGCTTCCAAGCTCCCAAATCTAGCTCCAACTCTAATTCTAAGCTCTACCCACCTAGGTTGGGGAAGAATGTAAGGTTATGGTTCAAGTAAGAAGAAGAAATGGAAAGAGAAAGGAAGAAAAATAAGAAAACTTACTTTGGAAGAAGGAAGAAAGAAGAAAGAAGAAAGAAGAAAGAAGAAGTGGAGAAGAAGGAGAAGTGAAGAAGAAGAAGAAATGGGATGGGGGCTGCTGTGATCGGGTGAGGGGGCTGGGAATAGGGCCGGCCATGTGAAAATATAGGTTCCACAAGTTGGCAAATGTCCAAAATGCCCTCCCGTAACTCGGTTTTGGGTTTCGGGGTCCAAAAACACTTAAACTAACTCCAAATCTCTCCCACTAACCTTCTAAAAATAAAATAAATATTTCTAAGCCCCAAAATAATTCTCACAAGGGTGTGGGCTGGGTCGGACATGGGTCCACTAGGGTCTGACATGGGTCCAGGCTAGCCAAAATCCTAAAACAATCAATAAAAATATAATACATTCATTAATTAATTATAAATACAATTAATTAAAAATAATGCACAATTAACCAAATTAAAAATAAAAAAAATACCCGGCTCTGGAAATGGGGTGGTGACACCGTTGGAGGTGGTTGCAAGATTATTGAGCATCAAGTCCGATTTTAACATGTCGCAAGAATGCTATAATCGATTGCTCGATTTGATTATAGAGATCTTGTCCGATGGTGCAAAGTTGCCAAAAGACTTCTATCGATCTAAGAGGATGGTGAGATCGCTTTGGATGGGATACGAGAAAATCGATGCATGTCGCAACGGGTGCATGTTGTACTAGACGACAAGGATGAAGATGCGTGCAGATTCTGTGGTGCTGATCACTACAAGGCCACTATTAGAGGAAAGTTTGTCGGTGCAAGGAAGCCTACCGATTCGATGCACTACTTGCCTTTGACGCTGCGGTTGCAGCGGTTGTTTATGGTTAAGGAGACTGCAGAAAATATGAGTTGGCATAGGCGAAAACAGATCGAAGGAGTATTGGATCATCCATCCGATGGAGAAGCATGTAATCACTTTGATCGAGAGTATCCACATTTTGTCGAGGAAGCGCGTAATGTCAGATTGGGGCTCTCCTCTGACGGTTTTACCCCATTCGGACTTTCGGGCTCCCAGTATTCGGGTTGGCCTGTGATCGTCACTCCGTACAATCTACCGCCTTGGATGTGCATGAAGACTCCGTATATGTTCCTAACCGTTATTATCCTGGGTCCGAACAATCCGAAGAGGAACATCGATGTGTATTTACAGCCTTTGATAGATGAGTTGAATCAGATGTGGGAAGTAGGTGCCAACACGTATGATGTTTCTAGAAAGCAGAATTTTCAGATGAGGGCAGCACTTATGTGGACCATCAACGACTTTCCGGCCTATGGAATGTTATCGGGATGGAGCACCCATGGTCGTCTCTCATGTCCGTATTGCATGGACCGTACTCAAGCTTTCCGTTTGAAACATTGAGGCAAACCATGCTTCTTCGATTGTCATCGACAATTTTTTCCGAAGGATCATCCGTACCGGAGGAACCAGAATGCTTTTCGTACGAGAGTTGTGGAGAAGGCCAATCCACCGCCAAGGTGGCCCGGATGCACGATATGGGAAGAGGTAAAAGATTTACCAAGTGCTATCGAAGAGCCTGCTAAGGGGTACAAGTGTGATGGATAAGGTCACACCCATAACTGGAGCACCAATCTGATCAGACATAACCTTGATGTCATGCATATCGAGAAGAATGTGTTTGATAACATAATTAATACTGTAATGGAGGTAAAGGGGAAGACGAAAGTTAATCTGAAGGCCAGGTTGGACTTAGAAGAAATATGTAGACGTCCTGTATTGCATTTGATAGAGGAGGGGAATGGAAAGTTAAAGCAACCTAAGTCAGTTTTCTCACTGGAGAAAGAGGATAAAGGTAGACTTTGTAGGTGGATTCAGGGTCTAAAGTTTCCAGACGGGTACGTGTCAAACTTGAGAAGATGCGTCGACCTCAAGGAGAACAAACTGGTGGGTATGAAGAGCCACGATTGTCACGTATTCATGGAGAGGTTAATTCCGATTGTATTTCGGGAATTCTTACTGCAGGTCGTTTGGGACCCATTGACAGAGCTGAGCATATTCTTCAGAGATCTTTGTTGTACTAAGTTGCTCGTCGATCGTCTAGAAAAGCAAGAGAAAGACATTGCGGTACCACTATGTAAGCTCGAGAAGGTGTTTCCTCCTGGATTCTTCGACTCTATGGAGCATTTGCCAATTCATCTTTCCTATGAGGCACGTGTTGGTGGTCCTGTCGGTTATCGGTGGATGTACCCCTTCGAGCGGCATCTGAATCACCTAAAGAGAAAGGTGAAAAATAAGGCACGGGTTGAGGGCTCTATTTGTGAAGCTTATATTCTCGAGGAGATTACAAACTTTTGCTCGACGTATTTCAAACCGCATGTTGCTACTAATAGAAAGAAAGCTCCGAGAAACGACGACGCATATCAGGAATCTAATGATGCAATACTCAAAGTATTCAATGCGTCCGGAAAGCCTTCGGGAAAAATGAAGAAGAGATATTTGAACGACGATGAGCTAAGGGCTGCTCAATTGTATATATTACTCAATTGCGACGAGGATGAAGTGGAGACGCTAGAGGGGTAAGTAATTAATATGTCCACGTTTACATCATCTCAATATAATAGTATAAGGTACTATTATGCTACTAATCAGCAGTTGCTTTATTTTTTTTCAGCACATATAATGATGAGTTGAGGTCGGTTAGACCCTACATAACAGACGAAGAAGTAGAACAAGATATGAGATGCCATTTTCCTTCTTGGTTGAGCGCATATGTAAGATGCTTGGTAATTACTTTTTATTTCTGCACTTGCGAAACAAATAACTTACTATCGCTACTTTGGTATTTAGGTCGATCGTCTAATAACACCCGAGATTGAATCTATTAGAACTCTAGCTAAGGAACCAATTACTGCCGTAAAAATATGGCCAAGTTTCTGTGTGAATGGGTTCAGGTTCAAGTCAACAAATGCTCCTATCAGAGACAGCTTTCTGGATCTTGATTCCACGAAAAATAGTTGTTTGTGTATCAAATCTTCGAACTACAAAGACATCAATCCGGGCAATGATTTTTTGGCATCTTACGAGAGATTGTGGAGTTGACATATAATTATGGCACAGAACCTGCTAATATCGTGCTATTCAGGTGTGAATGGTTCAATCCGATTCAAGATCAAGGTTGGAAAATTGACAAGCATGGCCTTGTGGATATAAACTACAAGCGTAGATATCAAGGCGACGAACCATTTATCCTATCAAGTCAGGTTCAGCTCGTATACTTCACAACTTATCCTAGACGGGGGACAGCGAGGTCGGATTGGTGGGCAATATGCAAGACTAAAGCTAGAAATACCTTTGACATTGACGAAATAGCTTATCAGGAGGACGATCTACCTCTTGTAACAAATATTGTAGATGTGGACTCAACGGAAGTTACTCATTACACGAGTAATAATGTAGAAGATGTAGAATTATCCGAAGAGGAAGACGAAGTAGATGAAAGTGAAGACGAGGAAGAGGAAGAGGAAGAGGAGGACGAGGAAGGCGAACAAGATAAATTTTCTGAAGATGATTGAAAATAAAATATATTGCATGTAGAATGTAACTATATTTTGACGGTAGAATGTAGATCAAGGTTGGAAAATTGACGAAGTAGATGTATCCATTAACGAATATATGTATTATATTTTGACTAAAAAATGCTTTGAGATATGCATCACATTTCGACTGTAGAATGTACTATATATTTGTGTTTCTCTATATTCATCATATGTTGTTATCAGATATGACAGGACGACACGGAGGATTCGGCAGGTCCCGAGGTAGACAGAGTGATCCTCCGGTACTGCCTACTGTTGGTTCCGGATCATCGTCGTCCAGTACTCTAGTATATCGATCACTCACATCTCCGACTGTTGGGACGAGTAGTTCCAGGCGTGATAGTACACCCTCGTCCACCGTTCCTCCTGCTGACGGAACCATAGGGACAGATGAGTATGTCGAGGAGGTCATGCCCACGTTGTCCCAGCATCAGCAAGATCCTCCATGCGCACCTCCGGAGGAGACGAGGACAGAGATTTGGGCCGACGATACAAAGTAAGTCAATTAGATGATTTAGTATAATATATATCGTGTATTTCTTTATTCATCGTATATTGACTTTTTTAGTATTCTAAATTATTATCTCTGTATAGATATCGTCCATCGTCGGTGTAAACCCCCTGATTTTTTAAGAAAATTTTAAATTTGAATTTTTCACAATTTTCTAGAATTTTCTGGGATTGATTATTAATTAAAAATAAGGTATTCTAATTTTAAATAATTTTTAAATGATATTAAATATTATTAAAATATTATAAAAATAATATTTTATGGTGTAAAATGAAAAACTAGACCTAGGGTAATTTTTCGGAAATTTATTGGACTCCGAAAGTATTTTTAAAACCCTAAAATCTATTTTATAATTAAACCCTAATTAAACCGGGTTTATTTTAAAATAAACCAACCCAAATTAATTTAAAACCGAACCGGACCGGCCGGTCTGCCCGAACCGGCCCAAACCCTTAACAGGTCGGATCCGGGTCAGACCCGACCCGCTAGACCCGACCCGACCCGCTGAAACTTCTCCTCTCCCCTTCCCTGCGTAACCCTTCGCCTCCGCCTCCGGCCGTTACGCCGCCGGCCGTCATCCTTCCCCTTCCTCTTCCTCAACCCCCGCCGACGCCTCCTCTTCCACTTCCGGCAACCCCCGACCCTCCAGCTCTTCGCCACCCCTTTATAAGCCTCTCTGGCCACCTCCGCCAACTTCCCTCTCCGCTGCCCTCCGCCGGTGACCCGCATGTGCTACCAATCAGCCGGAACCCTCTCCTCCTCTCCTCCAGCCGCCTGGAGCACCACCCCGCAGCCCGGCTTCCCTATCGTCTCCGCCTCTCAGAACTTCCCTCCCTCGAGTTTCCCAAGCCGCCCGCCTCCACCAGCGAACCGCGACCGTCTCTCGCAGCATCCCGCGGCACCGGCCGACCTCACGGAGCCCTCGCCGGCCTCCCCTGACCCGTCGTCTCCCTTCAGCACTCTCCCCCGACCTCGATGTCTCCTCCATCTTGATGCCCTAGCCGACTCCGTCGAAGCCGTCCCCTCCGGCGAACCAGAGCCGCCCTGGCAAGCAGCCGTCTACCCAGCGTTCCTCCGGTGAGTCTCCGGCAGTTGGGAAGACCGAACCCTAACCCTAGCACGGCCTGGACACGTACTGGATATAACTCAGCCGGACACAGGACACGGAACGGTGTTGACTCGACACACGGATACGAGAATATCAGTGTTACGTAGCCCTGTTCAGGTACTCATAACTCTCTCCTCGCTGCCCCAATTTCTATTTCGTCTGTTGTATCGCGTAGCCTGCATGACCCCCTCGATGCTCGTGCAAACCGCTCGGTGCATCGCGTCCTGTGGTGATCGTGAACCGCGATCCAAAAACAGGAAAACCAACGCCCTGTTTTACCCCGAAACTGAGTATGCCCCGTCAAACGGGACGACTTGGTCCCGTGCGGTCTTCACAGATACGTGCGCGTTGTTGATACGGACATGCGGGATTTCGCAGAAGTTGATTCGGATGTGTGTGCACACCGGAATCAATGCGTACGTATCTGTGAAGACCGCCCCATGTGTGTGCACACCGCCCCATGTCCGACCTTTCTGAATCTCGCTGTAACTTAGTGTATACACGTCGGATCGAGACGAAACTTGTGCCATCGGACTCGTAGCAATACGCTGGTCCTGTGAGCCAAGTTTGGTACGATTATGAGAACGTTGACGGGTGATTTTGTGATCGGCTCATCGGAATCCAATTTTGGAAGTTTCGTTGGGTTCGTATCATCGTTCCTGACATTTTGACACTAAGTTGGACGAATTTGGAAACCTTTGACCCTGACGCATTTTTCGGTGCAAAGTGGGCCACATGTGGACCCCACTTTGACCCAAAATGTCATTTTTGCTCCTGTGTCCAAATTGGACTTAAGGATAGGCGTTTCTAGCTAATTAATATTTTCTGGATCTTATGATGATGTCTATTTCAGCAACCGGAGTACTGCCTGAAATCCCAGCTGAAGCCAGAGCTACAATTGGAGCCGGAAACCCAGGTAAGTGTACCTTGCCAAACTTGCAGTTCTTGTTATTTATTCCTTTGACTATATATATATAATTGTGCATGCTTGACCTAGGACCGTGTGACTTACTTAGCGTCCGATTAATAGTCGGGTGCCAACACCGTACGCGGTGTTGTGTAACGTCATCTAGACATGGATATCGTGACCTCTTTACATTCTCGTACTTGTCTTATCAAGTACATCATAACCCAGGACACTTGATACTATTCATGAGACAGAAACTTCCTGAGATATTCATGGTGATTATGTATAGGAAACATGTTACATGAGTTAGACATTATATTCTTAGATCTCATTATGACTTACTATATTAGATATGATCTCACGTGACATGGACATGAGACGTTATGGACATGAGACGTGTGGTTACATTGGGTGGGGAGACACACACAGGCTACAGGCTGATTATATATATATATAATCCATAGTAAACACATAGTAAAACTCATAGTATACTCCGCTACCGGCTCCCAGACACAGAGCTTGTAGTGGTATCAGCCTAAGTTCTAGTGATGCTCTCAACTTGCATTTCATATAAATGGTTATATAGTTGACCCTATTGTTTCATTATTTGTTGTACTGTATTTATTTTGGCCTGAGCTTTCTTGTACCTTGCTATGTCTCCTGAGGACCTGGATTCGGATTATGTCCCCAGGATTAGCAGACGAGTTCGACCCAGAGATATACATGACATGAGCATTAGCAGGAGCATTAGCAGGAGCAGGAGTAGACCCTGGAGCAGTACCAGATCCAGCAGTCGAGTGATCTTTGTGGGTATCTTCTGAGTATATACTATTTCCATACTCAGTTTTGTTGTTGATATATTTATTCTTGTATCTTGTCAGTTGTATCAGATTTGTAATCGGGTTGTTTCCTGATTTATTTACTTGAGAATTGATGATGTTGTTTATATTTCTTTTTGTTGATATTGATATATTTATTCTGTGGATGAGAATAGTAAACCCTGACTATTGTAATACAGCTTAAGTATGCCCCGATGGATACATTAAATTGGGTTTGTCCATCGGTGCGTGCTGCTAGCCATTGCCACGTGTCTAGTCCCTCGATATTTTAGGATTGGGGCGTGACAGTCGGTTCAGAGATGCCTGGGCCAATTTCTGAGGAACATCTACGGTGGCCCTTGGATCAACTACTCTGAGGCTCCGGAGGAGAGGAAGGCATTCCGGTTTGCGCACTTCCAGGTAAAAGTATATTAAATAAATTCTCTAATTTATGCATATTATATAACTTATCCGTGATGCTAACTTACTAAATTATTTATTGTAGCAAACGTATTTTTATCCTCCGTACCGGGCCGAGTTGATCGAGCGGCTCTTTCCTACCATTGTCGCCAATCTTATCCGAGATGCTCTGGATAACCAGAAGGCTCGTGATCGTGCTGGAAAACTGATCCAAGGTTGGATCTTGCCTGAGCAGTGGACTGCTATGAGGGCTAGATTCGACGATCCGAGCTACAAGGAAAGGTCTGAGAAGGCCAAGGCGGCTAGGCGGAATGCTGCCAAGTGGTGTGGTGGCTCGATTCCGGTGACGGGACATTTTTATCGTTTGGTATGTTTTTTCTTTCAAAATATATTATTTTATTGTAAGTACCATAAAATTATACTTGGAAAAAATGTTTAAGTTTAGTAATAAATAAAGTTTATTGCTGCCAAATGTTTAAGTTTAGGTACAGAGGGGTGAGGATGCAAACATGGTGACCGTATTCTTGACCACCCATCGCAAGGACGGAAATCTCATTGATGAGAGGGCCTCGCAGAGTATTACTTTACTTTGTGTTAATTTTAATATAACTTAAACAATTATCGAGTTTCCAAACCTTTATAGGCCGAGTATCTTAGGTTGCGTGAGCGGACGACTGCTAGTGCACCTACACCTGGGGAGGCTGGTACTTCGTCGCAGCCCGCTCCAGCTCCGTCGGCTGACGACCTGTGGGTGACCGCAGCTGGCGGTCTCCAGAGGGGTACGTCCTACGGTACGGGCTCCTATGGCGCCCTGGTTGCGACGCAGTCATCTAGGGCCTCCCCGACAGCTGCGCATTCCACACAGTCCTAGCAGTCGCAGCCCTCGCAGTCGTCGGCCAGAGTCCATGAGGCCGTCCAGGAGGCTGTTGACCGTCAGATTGCGTCTCTCTGTGACGAGTTGCTGCGAAGGATTGAGGAGCAGTCCCGGTCCCAGCCGCAGGCGGACGATCCGATGCTCATCGCATGATTCGATATGCTTGACCACAGCATGACGGAGCTTCGAGATTTAAAAAATAATATTAGAGCCTCCAATGACCGCAACATCATGGAGCTGCAGGCGTCACAGCTATCAATGGACGAGAGACTGACGATGATGCATGATTCAATGGTTCATAGCAGTATGAGGCTGTTATCTACCATGGATTCTTACAACCAGCGACTCGCAGACTTGGAGCGGGCACGGCCTCCTGGTGCGCCTACATCGACACAGACTCCACCGACGTCACTGCCTTCTCCATCGACATCGGTGTCAATTCCACGGGACGAGTATGAGCAGTTCTTATCCTTCAAGCGCGCCGGTGGTCAGCCTCCTGCAGATCCACAGTAGTATAGTTAGTTACTGGATATTTATATTTTTTTATTATTTAGGATGCGATTGTATGGATATAAATTTGCCATATTCTTTACGTTTACGATAAGATTTGCTTGATGCTTTCCTTTCTTCAAATTTTATTATATTATTCATATTTTGGTTTACAACTGATGACTGATACTTGGCCTGTATTTACCTAGTACACTAGAATTTTCCCCCTTGGTGCTGCTACTGTGTTCTTTATTCAATTATTTCTACTACCATCATATACCTGATAATGAACCCAAGGGGGTTGGTAAACCCAGAAATGCAATTCAGTAATATATATTTTTATTTTTTTAAAAATTAACGACATTTAGCGACGTTCATTTACGTCGCTAAATACGTCGCTAATTAGCGATGTTGTTATACGTCCCTAAATACGTCGCTAATGACGTTGCTAAAATCGTCGTTGTACGTTGCAAACTGCTGACATGGCAGTATTGCCAGGTCATTAAAGACGTCGGTGTAACGTCGCTATATAAGTTGCTAATTAGTGACGTTTAGCGACTTTAATAAACGTCGCTATTTAGTGACGCGGCGTGGCTAAACGTCGCTAAATTTAGCGACACATTAAAGTCGCTAAAAAATGTCGGCATAGCAACGTTTAGCGACGTTTTTTGTTTTAGCGACTTGATTTTTTCTGACTTCTTTAAAACGTCGCTAATTACGTCGCTAAACCAACTTAGCGACGTTTTTTGGTTATTTAGCGACGTTTTTAGACGTCGCTAATTTGACTTATTCTGGTAGTGATTCTCATGTGACCACACCTTGAAATTTTAAACACAACATAGGACTAATTAAGTAACTAAAAAGTGTTAGTAACATTTGGAGGAAACGGTATCCCGAGATCATGCCAACTAATCTTCCCACAAAGATTCATTCTAAGTGAACTGTGGGCTGGCCACCACAGATACTGTATATTATTTGCCTTAGTAGAGTGTAGTATCTGACTTATTATTATGCCGAGCCAGTATTTCAATATAGGAATACTAGAACCGCTAATACCGTATTTTTAGCACAGTGCCCCTACGGGGGACTGGTGCATCCTACAAGTTCCTGTTTTATTATATTGGTTCAGTTAGCTCATGTTAGCCACCGCCGTGATCTGAGGATACTTATTATGCATTATTTCTAACATAACCTCTGACTCTACCAAAATAGCAAGCCGTACAAATAATTGGCCGACTTAGGGAGAAATAGAATTGGTTGTGATTGTATTTATTCAGCTAGTAGCCTAGGGAAGTGAACTGTCATAGTGTGGTGATTCAACCCTTGTCCTTGTTTGGTTGTAGGGTTGGGCCTTTGCGCTAGGATATGTCTTGGACCTAAGTTACGATACTGAACTTATGTATTTATTATATATTTTTTCTAGGTTTTTGTTTCTCCATTTCGTGCTTCTTTTGTGGTACTTGCTATTTGGGGTCTAACTCCACTGGTTTTGCATGGCCAGGTTTCGAGCCAGCACCTGAGGATCCAGCGTACTTCCCCCAACTCATGGCGTGCACCAGGAATAAGGTCGCAGGGGATAGCGAGTGGGTTTTTCTTCTTCCCTGGTCGTCTTGCATATTTACTTCTTTTTGGCGTTTAGCCACCGGCGCCTGTTAGCCGGCTCGTCTGGACATTAGTTTTCTTACATGATTGTATTAAAGTAGACTGTAGATGATCACTATCATGTACTTATGTCACTTTTCCAGCTTCTTATTTTGTACAGCTAGACTCCAGAATATTTTGAGAAAGCGTTTATGATGCCTTATTGCTTATCATATTTGCCCTATGCTTATTGTTTCTTATTTGAATGATTGAGACAAAGAATTTTTTGACCATAGGAGACTTGATTGTAGCATGTACCCCCTTGTCTTATACAGCCGTGACTGTTGTACGACGTATAGTACCTTGTACGGGATAGCTGACCATGTCCGTCTCCATATTCCGATACTGGGACATGATAAGGTTTTAGTGGTGGCCCGTGCAGGTCTGTTCTTCAGACTTGTTAGGTGTCATGGTCGTAGGAGTCTCAATCAAACATGATCCTTCTTGAAATTCTGAATTCGTCCTCTTTGATACTCAGCTTGAATTCTTCCAGATTGATTGCTTCCTTGATCCTTCTCATTCTGTGCTTATTATTTCTTGTGCTATTCTTTAGGACTCTCCTTCTCCTGATGCTGCAGCAACAAGAGAGACAGAGTTTCCAGTGGAACAAAATCCTGTGGAACCCCAACCAAAAATTCGAGTTGAGCCCGCGATGAATGGGATAGATCAGTAGGCTCAGGTATTTTTGTACCTCCCGTAATGCCGGCAGTACTGGATATCCCGGCCTTGCTAGAGATTATCCGTAGATTATTGGGTCCAACAACATCAGATGGTGGTGCAACAATAACAGCAACACCAACAACAACAGTTTCAGCAGCAGGAACAGAATATTATGTTGAACCAAGGGTTGTAGACAGCCTTAGAACGAGGCTAGAGAACAGATTCTGAGGCATCTGTTAGATTTTGCAGACTGGACCCCAGATATTTCGATGGCATGGAGGACGCAATCACGGTAAATGATTGGCTCCATGATATTGTGACCATTTTGACAGTGGCTAAAGTTTCGGCCGAGGAATATGTTGATCTGGTTCGCCTACAACTCCAAGATCTGGCAAGGGATTGGTGGGCTACGATGGAGGTAGGACTGAGGCATACTATTTTATGTTAGGATTTCAGGACCCGGTTCAGGGTAAAGTACTTCGGGATTGTGGCTCAGTGTGAGTCGCAGCAAAGGTTCATTAACCTCAAGCAAGGTGGAAGGACAGTAGACGGCTATGCGATAAAATTTGTAGACTTAACATATTTGCTCTAACCATGGGGGCAACAAAGTTAAAGAGAGCAATGAGGTTCTAGTAGGGACTACACTTAGAGATCTTATACATGGTAAAGGTGTACGGCTACCAGACCTTCGAGGCGGTATTGATAGCAGCCAAGAGGGTTGAGCTTACTTCTCAAAGGATGGCTTCAAGAAGAGTGGATCGTAAGAGGCCTCATTGACAGAACAATGAGGGAGGACCATTAATCCGAACGTCAGTACCATGACCTGGCATTCATATACATGATTTAGCACCACGGAGTGCGGCAGTTTCAACAGTGACAGTACCAACTCGGCAGTAGCCGACGCAGCAACAGTAACAAATATAACGATGGAGAGCGCCGATAGGTTGTACCTACTGTGGCAAGGGAGGTCATACCCGAGATTTTTGTCGGTCAGCTAATAGACTATGTTTGAGATGTGGGAGCCCTAATCACAAGGTTTCCACGTGCCCATTGATGCAGAGGTCAAGAGGGCCAGTACAACAGTTTTTTGTATTGCCAACTCCAAGGACAGTACAACAAGGAGGACCAGTTGTAGCAGTATGGCGTTTAGCTCAGCGCACGTTGTCGATGCAGGCCCAACTTTATAGGTAGCAACATCAGAATCAGCAGGTCCCACAACCACAACAACAAGAAAGACAGCAGCAGGGTTCTCAACAAGGCCAAAGGCAGGCACTCGCCTTGACTTTGGAGGAAGCAATGACGTCAGGCGACGTAGTGGCAGGTAAAATTTTCGTTACACCTTTTTTACCATAGATTTATTTGATTCTGGAGCTTCGCACTGACAATGGGATCGTAGAAGTTAGTGGGGTGTGCCTTGCATGTCTAGTCATATTATGTGGACATTTATTAACTACAAAGTTGATCGAGTTTTCTATGGGTAACTTTGATATTATCTTAGGCATGGACTGGTTAAGAGATAGTTATACAATGATAGACTGCCGCGAGGGTAGAGTGTTGTTTAGAATTTCTGGTCTAGAAGAATTTGTCCTTAGAAGAATAACAAGATATCAGTATAAGAAAGAAGCCACAACAGTAGCGAGGGAAGAAAATCCGCTGCCCAATATAGTTGAAGAGTTCATGGATGTCTTTTCCAACGATATTCCCGGATTATCCCCAGTTAGAGCAGTAGAGTTCTGTATAGAGTTGATGCCAGGAGCAGAACCAGTATCCCAGAAGGTGTACCCTATGTCACCATCAGAGCTTGATCGGTTATATCGACACGTGGAAGAACTGAAGGGGAAGAAGTTTATTCAGACTAGTGCATCACCGTAGGGAGCCCCAGCAGTATTGGTGAAGAAGAAGGATGGATAAACACAGTTGTGTATGGATTACAGACGGCTTAATGCAGTGGCCGTGAAGAACAAGTATCCACTACCAAGGATTGATGATTTATTTGACCAATTAAGTGGAGCAAGAGTCTTCTCCAAGATAGATTTACGATCAGGATATTATCAGTGCGAGTCCGGGAGCAGAATATACCGAAGACAGCATTTAGGTTACGATATGGGCATTACGAATTCTTAGTTATGCCATTCGGACTGACTAATGCCCCTACAATATCGAGGACTGTCATGCGGCCTGAACTTTCCATGCGGCCTAGAGACCTATGCGGCCCTGCTTGTTGATTAAATGTCTTATTGATTCGTGTGACGCAATGTATAATTGATAAATGGACTCAAATACTATATCCCTGCTCATACCATTATTGCTTGATTATTATTCACGATTTAATTTGCACCGAGGAGCGACACATCTTATCATGTGTTAACTGATTATATTTGGGTTGTGCATCAAGAATGCCTTTAAATTTCTAAATGCGTGATATTATATATATATATATATATATATATATATATATATATATATATATATATACATTATTTCCCCAGTACAAGCATAATAAGCGAGTCAAATTACCAAAGTGTGGCTAGGATATTGATTGTATGAATGTTGCATACACGTTCAGGTGGATCCAGATTTGACTTCCATGAATTCGTATCTAGCGTTCCCGTACTTTATACGACATCTTAAGGATAATTCTCATGTGACCACGCCTTGAGATTTCAAACACAACATAGGGCTAATTAAGTAACTAAAAGTGGTAGTAACATTTGAAGGGAACGGTATCCCGAAATAATGCCAACGAACCTTCCCATATAGATTCATTCTAAGTGCGTTGTGGGCTGGCCACCACAGATAATGTATATCATCTGCCCTAGTGGAGTGCAGTATCTGACTTATTATTATGCCGAGCCACTGTTAGAATATAGGAACACTGGAACTGCTAATACTGTATTTTTAGTGCAGTGGCCCTACGGGGGACCGGTACATCCTATAAGTGCCTGTTTTATTATATTGGCTCGGTTAACTAAAGTTTGACACTGGCGTAATATGGGGATACTTATTATGCATTATTTTTGAGATAACCTCAGACTCCACAAAAATAGCAAGCCGTACAATGATTTACCGATTTAGGAAGAAATAGAATTGGTTGTGATTGTATTTATTCAGCTAGTAGCCTAAAAAAGTGGACTGTCATAGTGTGATGGTTAAACCCTAGTCTTTGTTTGGTTGTAGGGTTGGGCCTTTATGCTAGGATATGCCATGGATCTAAGTTACGACACTGAACCTATGTATTTATTATATATTTTCCTGTATTTTTGTTTCTCTATTTCGTGCTTCCTTTGTGGTACTTGCTATTTGGGGTCTAACCCCACTAGTTTTGCATGGTCAGTTTTTGAGCCAGCACCTGAGGACCCAGCTTACTTTCCCCCAACTCATGGTGCGCACCAGAAATATGGTCGCGGGGGATAGCGAGTGGGTTTTCTTCTTCCCTGCTGGTCTTGCACATTTACTTTTTTTTGGCATTTAGCCACCCGCACCTGTTCGCCGGCTCGTCTGGACATTAGTTTTCTTATATGATTGTATTAAATAAGACTACAGCTGATCACTGTCATGTACTTATGTCACTCTTCCATATTCTTATTTTGCACAGCTAGACTCCAGAATATTTTGAGAAAGCGTTTGGAACGCCTTATTGCTTATCATATATGCTCTATGCTTACTGTTTCTTATTTAAATAATTGAGATATAGAAGTTCTTGACCATAGGATACTTGATTGTAGCATGCACCCCTTGTCTTATATAGCCGTGATCGCCGTACGACGTATAGTACCTTGTACGAGATAGCTGGCCTTGTCCGTCTCCGTATTTCGGCACTAGGACGTGACATGTGAGCTCTTGGGAGCCAGTTATGCAAATTCAGAATTATTTATAGCCTACGAATTCCATATGCAAACTTGATCAAGCAACACTGTAACTTTTAAACTCCTATTTCCTAAGAACTCCAAGCCTTGAAAGCTTGATACTATGTAGATAGCAATGGCTTGTTCTTTTATTTTCTTTTACTAGAAAATACTAATATATGTCGCTAAATTATTATCTTTGATTATACAAGTATAAGATGCATTATTAAATGATTACTTTTGGAAAGGTAAGCCTTGGAAATATGATGTTTCATATACTCAGAATAATTATATGTTGAGAAAAAAAAATTCTAGATATCTTTTTCTGGTCAAGATATTCGTCATGGAAAATAATCGTATACAAACTAAAAACCATGTGTCGTTAGGAATTGGTAGTGATAGAAAAAAACATAAGTGTGATAGTATGGAGATGCCATATAATAGAGATAAAATAAAAATCACCAAGAAATGACAAACTTGCTCTAGTACCAAATTATTAGGGAATAATCTTTAGAATCAACAGTGACTTTCCACTAATTACCAATATGAAGTTGGACTTTAATTCAAGTTAAACTACTAATCCTATAGCAAAAAATTGACTCAAAGATGAAAAAAAGTACGATCTTATTCACGTAGAAGGAAATTAAATTATTGCAATATCTAAAATAAAACTAAATAAAGTTGAATTAAACTGAAATAGCTCTTATATATAGTTCCCAGGAATTGTTATGTAGTCAAGCTGGCTAAGTGCTCTTAATAGTTTTCTATTTATGAGTGGTGTGTATTTCTCTGTTTAAAAGGTGAACACTATGATGTGAATGTCTGATAATTATCTCTATTGTTGTTTTGGAACAGGAAATAAGCATTAGAGAGAATCTATCAGTTTGTTGTTTGTGTAGTGCCCCGCTCCGTGTTGGCACTATGTACAATCGATATCAGTTTGCTGACTCAAAAAAGAAACCTTCTTAAAGAGCTCCTTGTTAAACAAGAAGATGACTGATCTAGGTGAGTGGGCAGAACTCCATTCTCTGATTCTTGCATGCCTTAATAATGAATCTGAGTTTTTGCAATACTTGTTTGCTTAAGAAGATAAAGTTTTTATGAATGAGAGAACGAGAACCTGCCTGCCCAAAAGAGATAGAATCATTGCAATGCTAAGTATAGAAAATAAATGTGCATGCTAGTTACACTGACACAGCTATCGAACGAACCTTGCCATGCTAAGGAAAGAGTAAAAATGCATGCTTAACTTGAAGAGATAAATAGACCCATGCCATGCTTATTTATATTAAAGATCATTCATAAGTTTGCTTGTCATCGTGTATATATATAAAATTGCTTGTCCTGGATGCAAAAGCTTGATGGAATGTATGTTTGTCTTATTATAAGAGTAAATGCTTATCTTGATATAGAAGAGACTAGTAGCCCGTCCTGATATTTCGGTCCTACGGGATCTAGGATGATGTGGCTATTAGATAAGAGATAGATGGATTGAATGCTTGTTTTGTCACGTTGTGTTATATATATCATGAAATGCTTGTTATTGAGGAGCTTGCGGGGGATGGAGGCTAAATGACAAGTTGGAGACTAATATTACATCAGAATATTCCGGTCCTACAGGATCTAGGGGGCGTGGCTATTAGAATGGTGGATGGAGATCGATAGTGTGAGACTAATAGTGCATTATGATGTTCCTGTCCTACAGGATCTAGGGGACGTGGCTATTAGATGGGAGGCGGTGCTTCTGTTGGAAAGAGTTTGTGTTAGAGGAGTTAGCTTGTTCATGGAGATAGCTGCATTTAGGTAGTTAGGGAGCATGCTAGGATAGCCTTCTTGCATACCTAACTATTTGATGCAGAGACAGACAGGAAAAGAGAACCTTGTATAAATATATGTAAATTGTTCTAACTTGTATGTCTGCTGCAGGAATAACCGTTCGGCAAGGGGTAACAACACAAAGTGTATATATATATATATATATATATATATATATATATATATATATATATATATATATATATATATAGCCTGCTTGTTCATGAGCATGTGCATCATAGAGTTTATCTGATAGTATTTTATGCTTTTGCATCGGTCGTACAATGGCTATTAGTGTAGAGCTAAACCATAAGTCACAACTGCTAATAGCATCAGATAAAAGAGTTATTAGTTAGTTGGATTACCGCTATTGATCATGAGTTTCTTGGGGACCGAATCTTTTAGTTAGTTCATCGTGTTTGCTTGATAGAATGATAGTCCACTAAATGATGCATTGTCCCTAGAGTCTTAGTGTATAGTTCACGAGACACGCTGCGCACACTCGGATTGGTACATCGTGCTTGAACCTTTGCCTTGTATGCTTGGTTGTATTGAACTTAATTCTGATTTCAAAGATGTTTTCAAAAGAACTAATATGACTCCGTTCCTGTACTTCATATAACGAACCTAGGTAAAACTAGAAAGATCACTAGTAATATAATATTTTATAACATAATTACTTAGTATTGGTTTTAGTGAATGTTGCTTCTATTCGTTAATTTTATACTCACCAGTACTTTCAAAGTGCTGAACCACCAACAGTTTGCTTGCTCGTAGGTGCAGGATTATTCGAGGAAGCGATACTCGTGTCTCATCCCCAGGACCCAAAAATCTGGTTTCGATGCCTTGAGCCGTATTGATTAT